>CM066042.1:193275859-193605192 GCA_033557465.1 Ichthyophis bannanicus | reverse complement strand
CCAGCATTGCCGGATACAGGGAGCCGCAAATGAGGGGCCACTGTAGAAGCCCGCACACACTGACGAGCTGCACCCTCCCCTGGGAAAGGCCAAGCACCGACTTGAGACAGGGGATCCAGTGGACCAGGGATCACCAGCCCATCCTCCATAAACGGGACAGTCCTACCGCCATCTCCACCTGTGGCCTGCAGGTAAGAGTCTCCAGACCACATATATTCTTTTCCCCTCACAGGGGTCGGATAAATGAAGGGAAGACTGCGGGCTTGGGGACATCCACCCTTACTACCTACCCCCGGGGGCCCCCCTGAACTGCACCTAGGGCTGCCCAACGATCATACTGTTGATAAATTTCTGTGAGGGACCCACAACCCTGGGTTTTTAAAGACATAATCTGTATAGACCTGTCTCTCAGGGCCCGCTTCACCCCCTTTCTATAGGTTTTATATGCCACCCATTCCTCACCGGGAACGGTGGCCTGCAGGCTCTCCAGGTGGGAGAGCTGGGCTTGCAACTGGGCTGCCTCCTCCTGGAGACCCTGGAGCCGCCGCACCGCCGCCACGATCTCGTCTGGGGCCCTAGCCGGCTGCTGGAAGGACGGCAGGCCCGACCCTCCGTCCTCATCCTCACTGGAGGAGGTAGAGGCCTCCTCCAGGACCCGAGGCGGAGGGGGGAACCCGCCTCCTCCAGTGCTATACTGCACGGTCCTCCAGGGTCTCCCCAGGGCCTCTCCCTGCTGCCACCCAGCCTCCACACCCTGCCTGGGGAGGAGACAGGAGCCTCCTCCCTGGGGCAGCGGGCCCAAACCTCCATACCTGTGGGTTCCTCCTCCCTGGCCAGGCACAGTCCTACCTGGGGGGTCCCCCACCCGGGGCACCGGCTGTTCCAGGCTGCTGGTTCCTACATCCAGGTTCAGAGAAGGAGGCCCACCAGGCTTGGTAGGCCTCTGGGCCTGGGCCTCTCCTGCTGGAGGTGGCCCAGGACCCGACATCCAGGCTCAGGCAGTTGCTAAGCCCCGCCCCCTAGCAGGAGCTCTCTGGGAGAGGTCTGCACTCTAGCTCTGCTGAACAGGAACTGAGTGGAGGGACCATTCGTGTGGCAGCAGTTTTCGACTGAGTCTGTCTGTCCATAAGTTTTGAATGCCCGGAAGGTATACTGCAAACAGGTGAATTTGCAACTCTCTGGCAAGGGCCCATATTTGCAAAACTTCGTTGCATAGCAACAGAGAGCCTGTTCCGCCTTGCTTGTTCACATAGAACATAGCTACCTGATTGTCGGTTTGGACCAGAACTGTCTTTTTGCTGAGATGAGCCTGAAAGATTTGAATAGCACTGAAGATGGCTCTTAGCTCTAGGAGGTTTATGTGAAGGGAAACCTCCTGTGGGGTCCAGAGACCCTGAGTGGACAGATCGTGCAAGTGGGCCCCCCAACCCATCTTGGACGCAGCTGTTGTAAGAGTGGCCTGATATAGAGGCTGCTGGAAAGGAGAGCCTACGAAGAGGTTTTCTAGAGATTGCCACCATTGCAGGGATGAAATCAGACATGCAGTGTTTGTGATCTTGTCCATTAGCTGACCCGAGGCCTGTGACCATTGAGAGGATAGGGTCCACTGGGCTGCTCGCATGTGGAGGCGAGCATAGGGAACCACATGGACAGTGGATGCCATGTGCCCCAGAAGTTGAAGCATTTCTTGAGCAGTAAGGGACACCTTCATAGAGGCTTGAGATGCCAGTTGTATTATTCGTAGACAGCGTGGCTGTGGCAGGAAAGCCTTTGACTGCCATGTGTCTAGACGAGCCCCTATGAATTCGAGAGATTGAGAGGGGGTGAGATGAGATTTTGGGAGGTTTATGACCAGTCCCAAGTATTTAAGAATTCTCATTGCTCGAGAAAGAGCGAAGCTGGCCTCTTGAGCTGTCGATGCTCGAATGAGCCAATCGTCTAAGTAAGGGAAGACGAATATTCCCAGAGTCCTCATAAATGCTGCTATCACTGCCATGCATTTTTTGAAGACTCTTGGAGCAGAGGCCAGTCCGAAAGGAAGAACTCTGTACTGGAAGTGTCTTCCTTGAACTAGGAATCGAAGAAACTTTCTGTGATCTGAGTGGATGAGAATATGCGTGTATGCATCTCTTAGATCTAGAGAACATTGCCAGTCCTGACTTTGAAGGTATGGAAGGAGTGTCCCAAGGGAGATCATTTTAAACTTTTCTCGGAACAAATATTTGTTTAATTCTCTGAGGTCTAGTATAGGCCTGTGTCCCCCTGTCTTCTTTGGAATAAGAAAATAGGGGGAGTAAAACCCCGTCCCCTGTTGGGGTATGGGTACTTCTTCGATTGCTCCTTGAGCAAGAAGTGATGTGACTTCATGCCACAAAAGGTTGGTGGCAGGGGCCTGAGAATTAAACTGTTTTATTATTGTAGGTGGGGGCAAGTTGAGAAAATGAAGCTTGTACCCCAGTCGTACAATGTACAGAGTCCAGTTTTCTGATGTTATTTGTTGCCACCTTTCAAAATAGCATAGTCTTCCTGGAATGGCTAAGGGTTCTGGACCTTTCAGGGGCAGAATGACTAAGTTCTCTAGGTAGAAGTCAAAGACCCTGAGGGGGCTGGGTCTGTTGGGCCGGTTGAGCTCTTTGAGCTTGCGGCTTTCTTTGCTGTCTGTTCTGTTGTTGCCCCTTCTGGGGAACATGAAGCGGACAGTGGCTTTGATGGGTGTAAGATTGGTAAGGTTTCTTTTTCTTACTGAAAAAGGTTTTTTTTTAATGTTTTCTTCTTTACTGGGTTGGCTGTAGACTTTGAAAGTCTTGTTCAAGGTGGTATTTTCAGATTCAAGCTGATTAGCCTTGTCTTGCCAGTCCTTGCCAAAGAGATTTTCTCCTGTACAAGGAACGTTTCCCAGCTTTTCTTGCACCCACTGTTTTAAGTCTGATGCTTGAAGCCAAGCAATATGACGTGCCCCTATGGATATAGTTACTCACCTGTAACAGGTGTTCTCCAGGAGCAGCAGGAATCAGTCCTCACATATGGGTGACATCGACGTCGATGGAGCACTTGCGGAGCATTTCCCCAGCTTTCTATGAAAGCTTTTGGGAATACTGCACGCATGAGCGGTCCCCTTCCCGCCTAAAGGTGCCATCTTGCTCAGTCAAATGACATAGCTAAGAAACAGCACACAAAAATGTAAGAATAAACTATGTACAACTGCAACTCCCAGGGGAGAAGGAAGGGTTGTGAGGACTGATTCCTGCTGCTCCTGGAGAACACCTGTTACAGGTAAGTAACTACTCTTTCTCCAGGACCAAGCAGGAAGTCAGTCCTCACATATGGGTGACTCCCTAGCTCTGGGCTACCAGGAACCCAGGCTGAACAAGAGAACTCCCTCTAGTCCCAGCATCAAAGGAAGGCTTTGCACTGAAAGAACCTCCACCGGTAGCCCAACGGAGGGCTGGAGGGCAGGAGTTGCCTAAACCTCAAAGAGATTCCGGAGTACTGCCTGGCCAAAAGCACTGTCCCTACGGGACTCCCTCTCCAGGCAGTAATGGGCCGCAAACGTCTGGCTTGAGGACCAAGTTTCAGCCCTGCAGATGTCTGCCAACGGTACAGAGAGGAGATGAGCTATTGAGGCAGCCATAGCCCTTACACGGTGGGCCGTGACCCGACCCTGCAAGGGAAGGTCAGCCGCCCTGTAAGCCTAGGTGATACAGTCAGCCACCCATATGGACAAGGTACGCTTGGACACAGCTAACCCCAAATTATTAGGGTCAAAAGAGATGAAGAGCTGAGTAGCCCTTCTATGTCCCTGTGTACGGTCAAGGTAGAAGGATAAGGCCCTCCTACAGTCCAGGGTATGCAGGACCACTTCAGCCTGGCTTGCATGAGGCCTAGGGAAGAATGTTGGAAGAACCACCTCCTGGTTGAGGTGGAAAGAGGAGACAACTTTTGGGAGGAACTTTGGATGAGTCCTAAGGACTACCCTGTTCCTATAGAATCGGGTGTAAGGCCTGTCACAGACCAGGGCCTGAAGCTCACTCACTCGTTGCCGAGGTTAAGGCTACCAGGAAGAGTGTCTTCCAGGAAAGGAAGCGGAGAGGACAAGTAGCCATCGGCTCAAAAGTTGGGCGAGTCAGTTGTTGCAAGACCACATTCAACTCCCACTCAGGGGCTGGAGGACGGACAGGAGGCTTGAGCAAGAGCAAACCCCTGAGGAACCGGGACACCAAGGGGTGAACCGACAGAGAGTGTCCGTCCACCAGAGAGTGGTGAGTTGCCAGAGCTGAGAGGTGGACCCGAACAGAATTGGACTTAAGGCCCTGATTGGACAAGTGCAGCAGGTACTGAAGCACTACTGGTACAGCACAGGAGAAAGGACCTTCTGTACGCAGCTGATACCACACAGAAAATCTTTTCCATTTCAGGGCTTAGGTTTTCCTAGTGGACTGCTTCCTAGAGGCCAGGATGACGTCTTCAACTTCTGGAGGTAGGCCCCAAGGAGCCAAAACTACCCTTGCAGCCTCCAGGCCATCAAATTGAGAGATTTGAGATTTGGGTGCAGAAGAGAACCTTGATCCTGAGAGAGAAGGTCGGGCTGCAACCCTAGAGGCAGTGGGGGGTCCATGGCCAGTTGAAGCAGAAGTGGAAACCAAGGTTGCCTCTGCCACCTGGGAGCTACTAGTAGTACCGAGGCCTTGTCCTTTAGAACCTTGAACATGGTTCGGGCCACCAGAAACGTGGGAGGAAACGCATATAGGAGGCCCTGAGACCAGGAGATCAGAAAAGCATCCGCTGCCCACCTCATGGGATGCGGGTGCCTGGAGCAGAACCTGGGAAGTTGCTTGTTCAGGGGACTGGCAAAGAGATCTATGGATGGAAGTCCCCATTTCAGGAAAATCTTCTGAACCACTAATGGGTGGAAATTTTGAGTTTATTAAACAAGCAACAAAATACATACAAAAAGCAGAAACACTCACCCCAACCAAGTCCCACACCCCCCCAAAACCCCCACCCCCCGACATAGCTCAAAACAAGTATCACACCCCCCCGTGACCCACCTCCCCAAACCCACCACCATATTCAACAATCAACACACGTGCCCCTCCTCCCAACAACAACCCACGAACGACCCCGACAATGTCCATGTCCCCTCCCTCCCTCAGTCCATTGTCCTTACCCGACCCAACCCCCCAGCAAGAACACCCGAAATCCAGTCCATACCTTGTCCATCATACAATCCCTGAGACCCTCCCCCACACAAACAGTCCCCACTAGTCCAAATGTTCGTGCAGTCCAAATGTTCTTGCAGTCCTTCATTGTGCAGGGAACTGCCAGACTCCCCCCCCAACCCCCTCAAAGTCCCCTGTCCCAATCCATCCCCCTACAGCGGGAGCAGCAGCTCCCCCTCCCTCCACCCCAACCCCTGCCCCCTCCCCGTCCGTCCCACAGAAACCAACATAGCAAAGAAAAATAAGCCTTCCCACCCCCACCCCCCAAACAACAAAACATAAGGGCAGCTCAGGCCCATCCCCAACATAATCCCACCAAAACAAAGCAGAAATAAATATACAACTCAAAGGCGAACAAAAGGAAAAGCAAACGTAACAGAACCCCTGTGCTGCCTTGCGGTCAGTCAGCGGAGCAGGATGCGCAGGACAGAATAAGGACCTACACAAATCACTACCAACAAAATCAATGACAGTTGGGATAGCCCCCGCGAAATGGAAAGGGTGAGCGGACAAACGGTCTCACCCCTGAAGCGGGATTATCCAGCCCACCCCCCCCCCGGGAGAAAAACAACCCCAAAGCTACACTCAGAACCAAACCCCAGGGAAGGGAACCCAACCCCTCCTGCCACACCCCTCCCCTAGTGAAACAAAACAAACCTCAGAGCCCTACTGGGACAATAAACCCAAGGAACCCCTCCCCCTCATGGGGGCGGAGGGTGAGGTGACGCCACAGACGCTCCCAACGATGGACCTCCACCACCCGCCTTTCGCGTTGCGCCATGCTGGACACTTCCTCCAGAATGTCCCGCACCACCTCGTCGAGGGGCAGGACCAACCCCCGGGTCGAGACATGACAGCGCGCATGCCACAGGTGGTAGCGTACTACGGCCGTGACAAGGTAGAGGGTCCCGGAGTCCTGCCTTAGAGGAAAGGACCAGGCCCCGTACACCCACTCCGCATACGTGAGGAGGGAAAGGTCGCGCAGGTGAAGGGCGGCGGACACCAATCGGCAGGCCTCCACGTTGAAGGGGCACTGCCGGAGGAAATGGTCCATGGTCTCTGCCTGCCCCTCACACCCGGCCCTCGGACAGACCCGCTCGGCCTGTGACCTGTACTTGAGGTTGTCCCTCACGTACAAACGCCCGTGGAAAGACAACCAGGCTACATCCCGAACCTTCTTCGGTAGCCGAGGGGAGTTCAACAGCCGAAGGCCCCGCTGCATCACATCCGCCGGACAGTCCCGCAGGGCCCACCGTGGTTGATAGTGAGAGGTGAGTACCATCCGGTATAATCCTTTCCGCCCCAAGGACTGGGCGAGCGGGTCGGTCACCCCCCACCGCCGTATGAGCCCCACCATCACAAATACGTACGATGGGGCCTGTTCCCCTCTCCGGCGCACACGTGGGACCGAGGACGCCCCCTCCCACTGCTCCCAGAAGCGGGAGAACCATTCCCGATAGGAGGCCACCCACCAGACCCCTCCCCCTTCCCTCATCCTACCTAAGTGAAACGCCATAGACAAGACTGACAGGAAGACAAGGGGGTGCAACATACCCAAACCACCCTCTGCCCGATCCAGGCAGACTATATTGCGCTGGACAGGGTTCAGGCGGTTACCCCACAGAAAACAGAAAAAGACGGCACAGACAGACGCCTGACGGGACAACGGAAGGACGAAGACCGTGGCCACGTGCAGAAAGAGAGGAAGCAGAAACGTCCCGAGGAGTTTGATCTTCTCCTCGTACGTACACCTCCACCCCCTCCACCGCAGCACCCGACACCGTGCAGTCTCGAGACAACGGTCCCAATTGGACTCCGCACAGTCCTCCGACCCGAAGACGAGGCCCAAAACGCGGACCTCCCCCACGGGAGGAGGAAAGGGGGTGCAGGAAGGCGGGGAGGCCTCCGAGGGGCCCAACCACAGCGTCTGGCACTTGCTGTGGTTGACAACAGAGTGGGCTACCTCCGAGTACTCCTCCACGGCCTCCCGCAGGGCCTCTACCCCTTCAGTGCCGTCCACGTAAACTGAGATGTCGTCAGCGTAGGCAACGACGGACACCGGGGGCGCACCAGGCGCCTCCAGGCCCCGCAACCCACCTGAGGACAATCTCCGGAGGAAGGGGTCGAGGGAGAAAACATACAGCAGGGGGCTCAAAGGGCACCCCTGCCGCACCCCCGAGGCGACACCAAACGGCCGTCCGAGCCACCCGTTAATAAACGGGAAGCTCACCCCCCCTCGGTACAGCGCCTGCACGACGAAGAGGAAACCTGCGGGGAGGCCGAAGTGCTGGAGCACCACCCACAGGTACCGGTGACTGACTCGATCAAAGGCCTTGGACTGATCCAAGGAGACCAACCAGTGGTCCCGTTGGAGCGACCGGCCTCTTTCCACCATCTCCCGGACTGTGGCGACAGCGTCCAGAACCCCTCTCCCCCGAACGGAACAATACTGGGATGGGGACAGCAAATCGCCCGACACCTCCACCAGTCGGTTGGCCAAACACTTGGCCAGGATCTTCCGGTCCGCGTTCAGAAGAGAGAGCGGCCGCCAGAAGTCCAAGGAGCTATCGTCCTTCCCCTTGGAGAGCAGCAGCAGGACAGACTCGCGAAATGACCGCGGGAGATACCCCGTGTCCATGATCTCCTGAAACAGGGAGGTCAGGAAGGGGGCCAGCTGGGCAATGAAAGTGCGATAGAACTCCACAGGGAGCCCATCGCGCCCAGGCACCTTCCCCAACGGCATGGCACGAATCGCCCTCTCCACCTCCACCTGCTGAATCGGAGCAGCGAGTGCATCGACCTGTGCCTGGACCACAGCCGAATACACCGGGGGAAGGCCCAGGTACGTTCGGATATGGGTGAGGTCCACGGGGCGATCCCCAAACAGGTCCGAGAAGTATTCCCCCACCATCCGCAAAAGGTCCTCCTGGGAGGTATGAATGGCACCGTCCTCGTCCCGCAGGGCCATGACCTCCCGACGCTGAACCCTCTCCCTACAAGTCCGGAAAGGGTCTGGAGTGGCGCCCCCACCGGCCGCCCCCTCGAAGCATAGGGAGGCATGGCGATCATAAAGCAGGCCACGGAGCTGGACGCGCACCTCTTCAACCTCCTCCCGCGCTGCCCCTCGGGATACCAAACGATCCAGCGACCTCCGGAGGACAGTGTAGGTGAGGTAGCGGGATCGAGCCATGGAGGTACCCCGAGAACGGAAGAGTTGTCGGGCACGCGTCTTCACCTCATCCCACCAGGCGCCACGGGAAGGAAAAACACTCAGCAGGGTCTCCTGGTCTGCGAGAAAGGCCAAGAACTCCTGGACCACCTCTGATGTTGCCAACAACTGCACATTCAGTCGCCACAGGCCAGGACCCCTGCTGAGCTCCCCGTGGTTAGCCAGGAAGGACACGGAGAGGACACGGTGGTCCGAAAAGTCAACCGCCTGCAACTGCGGAGGGGAACACTCCACCCGGGCACTCACATATATCCGATCGATACGACTCCTGCAGGTCCCATGGTAGTAGGTGAAACCCGGCGACCGTGGAAAGGCCCGGTGGAAAACATCCACCAGGTCAGCCGTCCGGGTCATCTCGGCCAAAAAGAGGCCCTCGTAACTAGGTGGGCAACGCTCCCCCCCTCGGTCCTGCAAAAAGGTGGTGGTGTTGAAATCCCCGGCAAGGACCACCAAACGGGAGGTGTGTAAGTAGGGGCGGATAACCCCGAAAAGGGTCTTCCGCGCCAACTTAGACTGGGGGCCGTAGACCACCACGAAACGAAACCGATGGGGCCCGCAGTAGCCATCTAAAAGCAGGCACCGGCCCTGCTCCAGTTCCCACACGTACTGCACCTGAAATCGGTTGGACGTGAACAAAACCGCCACTCCTGCGTAGGGCTGTGCCGCAAGTGACCAGTACGAAGGGCCCCACCTCCACTCCCGCTTCGCCCGATGAAGGCTAGCGAGTGAGGTGAGCCTGGTCTCCTGCAAGAAGATGACATCCAGCCCACTCGTGGAAAGAAAATCATAGGCCGAAGCCCGCGCCTGGTCTGTCAAAATGCTAGCCACGTTGAGAGTGGCGCACGAGAATGCAGGAGTGCACGCCATACCTATTTCTTGTGCAGTGACCCCTTCCTCCTCTTCTCCCCAACCCCTGGATCCCCGGAATCCCGCTTACAGGACAAGCCCGCAAGCTGGGATAACTCCTCACGGTCCACGGCGACCACCTCGAGGATCTCCTGCTCCTCCTGTTCAACCCTGTCACCCCAGCAGGTGCTGGCTCCCTCGGGACCACCAGGCAAAGCTGTCGCGAGGGCAATTCCAGCCCCCACGGAATGAGGGGGCAAAAACAGGTCAGGGGTCGGAGGAATGACCTCCTCAGTGGGGTCCACCACCGGTGCCTCCTCCCCCTTCCCGTCCCCAGACAAAGACTGAGACAACATAACAGTGCCCACCCTCGCGGGGGAGGCCGGGGCGGCCGGGTCAGCAGGGGGCTCCCGCTCAGGCCCAGCACCCAACCGCGGAGGCAAACTCCTGTCCTCCCTCACCCGCCCCGGTAGCTTCTCCAGGGCCACTACCGGAGGCCGGGGGCCAGTTTCCACACTCTTAGGCGGACCCTGACTGCGGCGTGCCCTCGGAACCTTCTGAGGCTGCCGCTGAGGAAGAGGGGCTGCCTCCGCCGCTAACCGTACCGAACGCCGCAAAGGAGGCCCTGCCTCCACTGACAAGCCCTCATCCGCCTCAGCCACATCAGTAGCCAGGAAGACGAAACGATTGACGTCCAACACGGGCTCTAACTCCAACAATGGGGAGGTCTCCCGTTTCCTCCTCTTGGACTTGCCACCCTTGGAAGAGACAGTAGTCCATTCCTCAGGCGGCACCCCCCGCAACCCCTTATCCTGTTGTGCAACAACCTCCACCACATCAACCCTCTCCTCCTTCCTACCCAAATCCCCTCCCCCTGGTGGCTCCCTCGGCTCGATGAACTCCTCTGCACTAGGGCCCCCAGTCTCCTCCTGAGGGAGAGGGGCCTCTACAACCTCCTCCCGCACAGGAGCCTGGGGCGGAGTGACGGCAACCCCCCCCGGTCCATTGTGTGACGCGGAGGGGCAGCGGGCAAAGGGGTGGCCCAACTCCCCGCAAAGGTTACACCGAATTAGCAGACACCCGGCCGAAGCGTGACCCCGTCCACCACAACGGGTGCAGACCTGCTCAGGACAGTTCATGCTCAAATGGCGGAATGAGCCACAGCGGTGACACTCGCGAGGTTGCCCGGGGTAATAGCACAAGATGCGATCCCGACCGAGGAAACCGGCCGAGGGCACGTGCTGCACCACGTTTCCCACCTCACGCAAACGGATCCTGCCCTTCCACGACCCGTCCCACACCCCTAGGGGCCCAGCGCCCTTAACCAGGGGTGCGAGAAGCACCGCATGGCGTGACAACCAAAACTGGATGTCCTGCCCTGGGAGCGACTCATTCCTGGAGAGGATGGTCACAGGTACCGTCCCCTGGCGAGAGATAGGCACAACACGAAAGTCAGCCCACCCTCCCTGCCCCCTCTGCTGCTGGTATCGGTCCCAGAAAATCTCCAGCCCCCGTCGCAACATGAAACTAACATCATATTCAATGGTGTTGTTCATGTGGATAAAGGCATAGAGATCTCCCGGGAGAAACCCCAGCCCAAGGACCATCCTCAAGACCTGTTCCCTGGCTGGAGGGGACCCCTCCCCAGCCCATCGGATCTGCGCCACGTTGCGCCGTCGGACCTCACCCCCTACTCCCCTTTGAAACCCTCCCCCTCCCCCTCCTCCCTCCCCTCCTACGGGACCATTCCCCTGCATACCTCCCCTCCCCCCACCCTCACCCGACGTCCCTGGAGTGGTGCCCGACCCCTTCAGCGCCTCGGCATAGGTACGGAGGGGGGCAGCCGACCCCCCAGCCTCCAGCTCCTGCCCGTCTTGCTGTTTTCCTCCTCCTTCCCCCTGCAGGGGAACCTCTTGCCGAACCACAGGAGTCGTGACCTCCTCCCTTGGAGCAACCTGAGGACTGGGCAGGGTCAGCTCCGCGAAAACAGAGTCCGGGATGCTCTCCCTTCCGGATCCCTGGGTGCCACCGAGAACCCCTGGATCATCCCCCGTCGCCACCACCGGATGTTGAAAGGCAGCAAAGGCCCCAGAAGGGCCCGTCGGGGTCTCCAAAGCCAACTTTAAAGCGGCACGAACTTGGTTCTCGGTAATACCCAGGGAACCGGAAAGCCCCTTCAAACCTCCATCCCGCTCCTCCGACCCAGCACAAGGCTCCTGGGTTTCGGCCACCACTACCAGGGACGAACCCCGCTCCCCTCCATCCCCGGGATCCAGGGCGACCACCTCCATCCCAACCACATTACCAGTCATCCGCTCCCCCTTCTCCTCCACCAATGCTTCCCCTAGCCCACCTACCACCATCCCCGATAGAGCCACCGACGACAAAGCAGGACCCGCCCGAGACAACAGGGCAGATCCCTTACCCAAAACTTTATCCCCCACCCCTCCACCCCCCTGCCCCATGTCCCCCTCAGGTCCTACCTGGTCGTCGGTGCCAGCCGTGGCACAGGGATCCAAAGATGTCCGGCCGGCAGCCAGGGCTCCAGCAGGGAGGGAGGACACCCCCCTGCGAGCCAGGCCTCCCCTGGTCACCGCAACAGGCAGCTGCGCATCCTTCTCCGCTGCCTCAGACCGCAAGGACAGCTGACCCAGCTTCCCCCAACCCCCCCCGGGGCTGCCGAAAAAGAATAGCAGCCCTTACCCTGCTCCTTCCTCCCTCCGGAGCCCCCCCGACGCCGGACAGCCACCCCAGAAGGCTGGGACCGGTCCCCCTCCATCCCCTGAAGATTCCTGAGGGAAGAAGCAACAGGACCTCCAGGCAGCTCCCTGAGAGCTACAGGCTGTAAAACTTCCCCCTCAGAGAAACCGGCAGACATCCAAGGGTTAAGTGCAGCAGCTACTACTCCCCGACGTTCATCAGACCCATCCTGTGGCTGATTTGGTGCTGCAGAACTTCCTTGCCCAAAGGAGCCACAGGGAGGACGCAGTTCTTTGCCGGATCGTCTCTGGTGTTCTTCCGGGAGAGCAAGATGTAGAATACCCCTGTCAGCACACTTCCGGGGAGACCCGGAAGTGACATCATCGGCATTGCGGCGGCCATCTTTCCTCTGAAGACTGGATGGGGGTAATCCTACAAACAGCTCCGGTGTCTCGGTATCCTGTGCAGGGGGACGGCAAACAGCATCGGGGAATCCCCGGCGGCCATCTTTGCTGCATCCCGCATCCCACGAAACCGTCGGGGACAGCAAGGGACGATCGGGAAATGCCTGCTCCACCTCCTGCAGGGAACTCCGGTCAGCTGTAGGGACGGCGTCATTGAAGCTCCGGCGGCCATTTTGGAATCCTCGGTGACCGGAGACTGGCTCAGGAAACGCCGACGATTCCCCAGACAACAACTGCTCAGCTCTCCTGTCAGCTTCCCTCTCTGCTACTTGATGCCCTGGTGTTGCAGCCATCTTCAAGCCCCGCGGATCTCTGTAGGTCATTTTCCGTACCGTGTTCCCCACCTCCCCGGGGGCTTCAGGTTGCAAGGGAGTCACTGGTGTGAAGCGAGCCAGCCCAGCAGTCATGGCAGCCTCCTCTTTCCCAGCGACAGCCGACAGGTAAGGCATTCTAGACTCTGTCATGTGTAACAAGGATGATCTACGTTCTGTAACTGCACCCGGGAGGGATAAGGGGGAAAAGTAGCCACCTTGTACAGCCACCTGTCGTCTCACCCCCGGGGGCCCCCCCCGGACCGTACCTATACTGCGATCCCATTTGTCATAATTTCCATAAATCTCTGTGAGGGACCCACAACCGTATTGCTTCAGATAAGCAATATCCTGGTTTGTACCCTTCAAGGCCCGCTTCACCCTCCTCCGATAGTTATTATAGGCCACCCATTCCTCACCTGGAATGGTGGCCTTCAGGCTCTCCAGGTGGGAGAGCTGGGCTTGCAGCCGGGCCGCCTCCTCCTGGAGACCCTGAAGCCGCCTTACTGCCGCCACGATCTCGTCTGGGGCCTGGGCTGGTTGCTGGAAGGACGGCAGGCCCGACCCTCCCTCCTCATCCTCACTGGAGGAGGTAGAGGCCTCCTCCAGGACCCAAGGAGAAGGGGGGAACCTGCCTCCCCCAGCCCTATTCTGCATGGTCTGCCAGGGTCTCCCTAGGGCCTCTCCCTGCTGCCACCCAGCCTCCACACCCTGCCTGGGGAGGAGACAGGAGCCTCCTTCCTGGGGAAGCGGGCCCAAACCTCCAGACCTGTGGGTCCCTCCTGTCTGGTCAGGCACAGTCCTACCTGGGGGTTCCCCCACCCGGGGCGCCAGCTGTTCCCTGGTCCCTCCATCCAGGTCCGAAGAAGGAGGAGACCCACCAGGCTTGGCAGGCCTCTGGGCCTGGGCCTCTCCCGCCGGAGGCGGCCCAGGTCCCGACATCCAGGCAGGAGCAGAGAAGACAGGAACCTTTCCCTAGCAGGAGCTCTGCTCAACTGAGCCACTCCCTGCTGCAACCAAACAGGAAGTGGGTGGAGCTGCCATTCGTGGGGCTGCAGAACTCTGCTCAACTGGTCGGCCAGGCAGTTCTCCTGGCCAGAGAGGTAAACAGCTTTGAGAAACATGTTGTGCTTGAGCGCAAACAAGCAAAGGTCCTGTGCCTCCTGACAAAGGAGCCTGGACCCAGTGCCGCCCTTCTTGTTCACATAAAACATGGCTACTTGGTTGTCCGTCTGTACTAAGACAGACTGGTGAGCCAGGTTTTGAGAGAAAGTCTTGAGGGCTAAGTGAATAGCCCGGAGTTCCAGTAGGATGATCTGTTGCGTGGCCTCCCAGGGAGACCACAGGCCCTGGGTGCACTTACCCAGACAATGTGCTCCCCAGCCCTGCAGAGAGGCATCGGTGGTCAACACCACTGTGAACCCAGGAATCTGAAAAGGCACCCCTTGCAGTAGATTGGGTGGGTGCAGCCACCACCATAGGGAGTTCAGGAATGGTCTGGACACCCTTACTCTGTCTCTGAGGCGACCTGTGGACTGTGTCCACTGAGTCCTGAGGCACAACTGTGCAGGCCTCATACAGAGTCGGGCATTGGGAGTCACATGCACTGTCGAAGCCATGTGGCCCAGAAGCCGCAGCCAGAGTCTGGCGGAAACCAGTGGCCTGTGGAGAAACTGGTTTGCCAAGTCTATCAGTCTTTGGGCTCTGTCTTCTGGCAAGAAAGCCTTTGCCTGCAGAGAGTCCAGCCTTGCTCCTATGAACTCCAAGTTCTGGGAGGGGAGCAAAGTGGACTTTGCGAAGTTTATGACAAAACCCAGGTGTTGAAGAAGAGAAATAAAGGGGAGCAAAGTGGACTTTGCGAAGTTTATGACAAAACCCAGGTGTTGAAGAAGAGAAATAGTTCGGAGGGTTGCTTGCCTGGCCTCCTGGCACGTCTGACCCCTGATGAGCCAGTCGTCCAGATAGGGGAAGACAAAGATACCCTGATTTCTGAGGTAGGCCGCTACCACCGCCAGACATTTGGTAAAGACCCTGGGGGCGGAGGTGAGGCCGAAAGGCAGCACTCTGTACTGATAATGGTTTCCTCCCACAATGAACCTGAGGTACTTTCTGTGGTCTGGATGAATGAGGATGTGAGTGTACGCATCCTTTAGATCTAAGGAGCATAGCCAATCTCCCTACTGGAGGTAGGGCAGAAGTGTTCCAAGAGTAAGCATCTTGAGCTTTTTTTTCTCTGAGAACTTGTTGAGATTTCTGAGGTCGAGAATAGGCCTGAGGCCTCCGGTTCTCTTTGGTACAAGGAAGTACCTGGAGTAGAAACCGTGACCTTGGAGGTGGGGAGGCACAGGCTCCACCGCCTTGTCTCGCAACAGACCCTGAAGCTCTTGAAGGAGGAGGTCTGTGTGGAAAGGAGGCCTTGGAGGCTCTCCAGGGAAGTAAGGAGGAGGCAGCTGATGGAAATGAAGCATATAGCCCGAGTGGACTATGCTTAAGACCCAGCTGTCTCCTGTAATGTGTGGCCACCTGTGGGCAAACAGGGTTAGTTGACCTCCTGTGCAGGGATGGGACAGCAGAGACGGAGAGGCTATGCCTTGGGAGTCAAAAACCCCCACCCTGCTGAGTGGGAACAGGAGCCTGAGGCTTGGGGGCCTTCTGCCTACGGGGCCCATGTCTCTGCCCCTTGCCCTGCTGACCCTGTGGGGGAGCTGGGGAGGCCTGGTAAGGTGGGAACTGTTTGTAGGCAGTCACCTTCCTCGGGTAAAAGGACTTCTTACCCGAGCCCTTCTTTTTATGAGAAGGGGCAGAAGTCTTTCGAGACAGCCTTGTCCTCGTGAGGTGCTCGGTCTCGAGCTGTGCAGCCTTCTCGACCATGGGCTTGCCAAAAAGGTTCTCACCTCAGCAAGGGACATCGACCAACTTGTCTTGAACCCATGGCTCGAGATCCGATGACTGCGGCCATGCCTGGCGTCGAGCAGCAATGCCGGCTGCCGCAACTCGGGCCGAGGCCTCGAAGCCATCGTAGGCTGCGCGGGACATGAACTTAGAGCATTCCCGGATCTCCGAGAACAAGGACTTGAATCTCTGCAATGGTTCCCCGGAGAGACCAGCAGAGAACCCGGTAAGCTCCTTCGTCAGGTCCCACAAGTACATGCCCATGTACAGCTGGTAAGACTGGACACGGCAAGCAAGCATCGAGCCCTGGAAGCACTTTCTACCAAACGCATCCAGGTAACGGGCCTCCCTGCCAGGGGGCACAGCGGAGTGCATCTTCTGACTTTTCAGACGATGCATGGCCGATTCCACCACCATGGAATGGTGTGGTAGCTGCGCCTTTTGAAAACCAGGGCTCTTACGGAGTCGATAAATGGAATCGACTCGCTTGCTCAGAACCGGCGCCGAGGCCGGTGCCTCCCACATCCGAAAGAGGAGCCGTTCCAGCATCGGAGGAACCGGCACAGTAAAGGCCTCCTTCGGAGGAGAGTCATACTGGAGGGCCTCAAGCTCTTCGGTTCGAGGCTCCTCCTCGGGGTCCGCGGGGATCGCCAAAGCAGTGGCCATATCCCGAACGAACTCTGAGAATCTACTCCGGGGCTCAGACTGCGGTGAGTCCGACGGGACGCACCGAGTCTTGAAGGTATCAGGGGACTCCTCGTCCTCCGTCTCCCAGGCGGACTCGTCCGAAGAGGAGTTGGGCTCCGACCGCGCGGGGCCTGGCAGCACCCGCCCCGACGGCAAAGGCACCGGCGTCAACACCCTCGGTCCTGACCGGGAGGTCGAGGGTGACCGCAACTGAGGACGACCTCAAGCCTTCATGGTCTCGAGTATCGGCTCGGTCTCCGGGGTCGACTTCGATGTCGATGTCCCGGTGGTCATGGCAGATGCGACAGCAAGGCTGGCCATCAGCACCCGCTGCTGATCCATGAAGGCAGACAGTCTGCACTCCAAGGCTGTCAGCCTGAGACCCAGCTTAGGAGACTCAGCAGCCACCGACTCGGGCCCCGGTGGCGCCGGGCCCGACGTCGTCTCCCTGGGAGAGTCCTCGAGGACAACAGGACTTACGTGTCCAGCAGACTCCGGCTCCACACGAGGCACTTTTGACAGCTTCTCCTGTTCCACGGGCCCAGGATGGTGGTCGGGGGTCCAAGACCTGGCCCTCGAGGGGCCAGGGACCTCCTCCGATGCCACCTCGTGAGCCGCTTCTTCCTCTTTCACTCCCGCTCGGAGGACCCCCTGTCCAAGGAACCCCGATGATGCTCGGGGTCAGACTCCCGAGACGTCGAGGCCTCAGATGAGGTCCGGGCCCGGCCAGAGGCCGAATCAGAGAAAAGCCTTTCTTTTTGATGCTGGCGACTTCGAAGTGCCTTAGTGGACATTTTGCCACACAGTACACAGATCTTAGGATCATGATCAGGACCGAGGCACCGAAGGCAGAGGTCGTGTGTGTCGGTGAGAGACATTAGTTTCTTGCACCGATCACACTTTTTAAAACCACTGGAAGCCATCAGGGAAAAAAGAGCCCCCGCGAGGTCAAAGGACCGGCCTTCCAGGGAAAAAGAAAAAAGGGCGCGAACGCCAGCCAAGAAGGACAAAAACCAAAAAAATGAGAACGGGCTCGATAGCGGTGTACCGAACCCAGCGGGAAGGGGAACCGGCGTCAAACCGGGCAAAAAACCGTGATGAAATCGCAGGAAATAGCAAGAAAAATCTAACTGTTTTCCGGGTGAACTAGGACAGACGTCCGACGGGCTCCACGGAAAAAGAGAGACTGAGCAAGATGGCACCTTTAGGCAGGAAGGGGACCGCGCATGCGTGCAGTATTCCCAAAGGCTTTCATAGAAAGCTGGGGAAATGCTCCGCAGGGGCTCCATCGACGTCGATGTCACCCATATGTGAGGACTGACTTCCTGCTTGGTCCTGGAGAAAGCAGAGGTTCTGCTAATACATTCAAAGCAATCAAAGGTAGCACAGTTCATGAATTTAGAGACATTCTGGGCGTGCTTGACCAGAATAAGGTAGTTTGCTCTTTTTTCCTCAGAGACACAAGGGCTAATGAGCTCTAAGTCTTTTGTGACTTCTTCCAAGAACATTCCCATATAAAGAATGTAGGAACTGATCCTGGCTGAAAGCATGGAGGATTGAAAGCATCGACACCCAAAGGCATCGAGTGTCCTGGATTCCCAGCCTGGAGGATTAGAAGAATGTGTTTTAGCACTCTTGATTCTTCGCATGGCCAATTCCACTACCATTGAATGGTGTGGTAACTGAGTTTTTTGAAAACCAGGACAACTTGGCACTCTGTACACAGTGTCAAGGCGTCGGGAATGTGAAGATATCGTTAAAGGAGTTTCCCGCTTTCTCAACCTCAGATCATGTAAGATCTTGTGAATGGGAAGCATAGCTGCCTCCTTGGGAGCCATTGGGTATTGTAGAATTCTTAATTCTTCTGCCCTAGGTTCCTTTTCTGGGATCACAGTGATTGCAAGACCCTTTGCTAAATCATGTAGAAATCCTGGAAGGACATATCTTCTGGAGGAGACATGCTGCGTTGAGGAGAAGGACTTGACTCCTCTAATAGGTTCGCTCTGGTACTGGTAGAATCGACAGAGTCATCAGAATCGGAAGACTCAAAGGCAGTTTGTACCGGGTGCTCCTGTAACGCATGGTATCGGTACCGCTCGAAGTTGGTATCGAAATGTCTCGGTTCCTGATCCCCAATACCCGAGATAGACTCAAAGCTCGGCATGGGGAGAAGCAGTCCCGTCGAAGCAGGTACTGTCAGTACCGGTACCGATGTCAGTACCAATACCTGTTGAACCGTCTGTAGTGATCTTAGCGGTACCGAAGCTGGTAAGAGGAACGCTAGACTGCGTTCAATATCAAGGATTCTCTTGTCCATCGCTCCTGCCAATGCCTGGGTGTCGGTACTGGTGGAAGCGGGTACGACCCCACGACATGGCACCAGTAGTTCTGCAGAGGTGGAATCCTCTGGAACATCCTGGAGCCCCGTTAATGCTTTGGAGCCCGAAGACTCCTGCCAGGGCTGTTTTGCCGGTGAACTATCCTCGAGAGCAACGCCAGTGGCATCTCGATACTTTGAAGGAGATTTACCCTTCGAGGACCGGCCAGTCTTAGAAGACTTAAGTTTAGTTACCTGAGATCCATGGGAGGAAGATGAAGCCCTGGAAGACGTCAATGCAAGTGACATCGTATCCGCGGCAAAAAGGATACTTAGTTTTGCAGCTCTATTCTGCAGGCCCCTTTTGGTCATTCTTCTGCAGAAAGCGTAGTTACTCACCTGTAACAGGTGTTCTCCAGGGACAGCAGGAAAGCACAGTTACTTACCTGTAACAGGTGATCTCTGGGAACAGCAGGAATAGGTCTTCACATATGGGTACGTCGATACCGACGGAGCCTGCACGGGAACGCTCCCCAGCGTCCAAAAAGAAAGCTTTTGGGAGCATCCCACATGCATGCGCGTTGCCTTCCCGCCCATTCACTTCCCTCTCATCAGTTGGTTTTGTAGCTGAGTCCGAAGGAGGGAAGTAGACAAATTAGAGAGAGAGAGAGAACAACTTCTAGGGGAGGTGGGTGGGTTGTGAAGACTTATTCCTGCTGTTCCCAGAGATCACCTGTTACAGGTAAGTAACTGTGCTATCTCCAGGAACAAGTAGGAATGAGTCTTCACATATGGGGACTCCCAAGCTAGAGATGCCTAGAGGAGGTCCCAGCATGTTGCAAATCTAATGGATGGGCCATGCTATTTCCCAGAACCTCAGGCATCCAAGATATGGAGGGTAGGAGTTGAATAAAAAAGGGTGTGCTGTGGAACAGCTTGACTAAACAAGGCGTCTAGAGGGGAGTCCTTGTGTAGACCATAATTGTTAGCAAATACTGAATTCCAATTTTCTAATGTGGAGCTTACTCAAAAGTATTGCGAAAGTGTTTATTGAGGCTAATATGGGTCTGCTGCTAAGAGCCAGTAGATTATCCTCAAAGAAATTACCTCACTGTGAAGTAGAGGAAAATAAATTTTGCAATACAGGCAGAGGTCAGAAGCTTTAATGGCTAGAACTGATCCCAGAAGAAAAACTGGGGGAGTTTAAAGAGGTTGGACTTTGGAGGAAAAGCTGAAGCTTCTGCAGGCCAAAGTTTAAAGCTCTTTGTCCTTGGAGCAGAATAAGGCTCTAGGAAAGAGAGGAGATAAATCTGACTGGTTTGGACAAAAAGGTAGAAATACTCCTTGCAGAAAAAGGATGGGTCTTTAAAACCCCTTTATCCAAATGAAAGAAAAAAACTTTTGTAGTAGGCTGTGTAGCCTCCAATTTCTTGAAGATCAGTAATGTCTTCCCTAAGTGATGTCACTTAGGATAATGACTTTACATGGAGAGCTTCAGATGTAACCTAACCGGAAAGGTTACGGTAAAAGAAGGTATTTTCTAATTACCATAGAAATTGGTTGTCCATTTAAACTGGTATGGTATGCTGGAACAGCATCAATATGGACAGTCACAAATCTTTCAAAGTCAGAGATATATATATATAGATTCACTTAATAACAAGAAGGGGTAAGACCTGCTTGAGAATATGGATAGAGAATCTCTTTATGGTTATAAGTGGAGAGCTATGGAGAAGGTTTCATTGAAACCAGTGGAATGCTCTTACTTATAAGGAGAGGTCTAGATTTTTTTTTTTTTTAAATTCTAGTCTTTGAATAACCAGGAATGGAGACCTACGTGAAGGGGTGCAGAGGAGATCCTTAGTCTTAAGACAGCAAGTCTGGATCCTTCTATAACTTCAGTGTAGTAGCTGGAGAAGAAAACGCAATATAAGGGGATACCATGTTTGCCCCTCTATGAGGGCAATATGAGTATCATGCGTTCTTTGTTCAGCATAAGCTTCAATGACATTTTGGGAATTAGAAGGAAAACAGTAGACAAGGACCGACTGCAGTGAAAAAGAATGCATCCCTGTTGTAAGAGTTCCACTGGAGTGTGGAACAGCCCAGGGAATTGAGCAATTCTTTGTTTTCACGTGGTCTAAACCCTGATTCCTTTTCCTTAAAAGGAAATTTTAAGGAAGATGGTAAGAGTAGGAAAAAAACAGTCATGTAGGAGCATGACTGGGCAAAGCCTTTTTAACCATCTAGAAGCTACCTACTAGGAATGGCTCTGACGCTCTCTAGCAAAGGCCCATAGTTGCAGAGCTTTTTTGTATAATTGCAAAGAGCATGTTGTAGGTTGCTTAGGTGAGATCTGGCTGTTTAATTGCCAGTGTGCAACCTAATCTATTCTGTTGGAGCCAAAAAGAATTGAAGATGGCTAAGAATAGTAGACAGGCCGGTTGCCTGCAATGATAAATTGTCCAAGTGGGTTGTGGAACCTCTCTTGGAATTATCTGTTATTAAGGCAGCAGAAAAAGTTAGGTCCTATAGATTGGAAAAGGACCGACAGACATAATTAGGAGTGGTAAAACTCAATTACTGTCTGATAAGCTGTCTTAAAAGAAATATTTGAGAAGATTGTAAAGGGGAAGAAAACTCTGTATGGAAACTAGTTACTGGAGTAGGTATTGAAGAAAACCTATGGGCTCAAAAAATAAGCCCTCCAGTTGAATAGTATCACTCTTAGAGACTAAATGTCCCGACTAAGAGGGATAGAAGTAATACAGAGTTGAGAAGACTTACAATTTGTTAAGTCCCTGAAAAGGTGAAGCCCCCTTGCAGTTCAAAACGAAGAGATATCCTCGTACAGGAAAACTGTCAAGGTGAAGGACATAGCCTACCTTGTTGTTAGTTGTTACTCCTCTTTTTTTTCTTCAAAAAGGAGAGGAGAACCCTGTTACCTATAGGGCATGATTGTGCTCAGTAGCTCTTGGAGCTAAAAGAAAGGTGGCAAGAGATTCATGCCTAGAGTCGAGGATTGAGTCAGTGTATCACTGATATCTCAGTAAGGATGAGATGAACTGTAGATGCTTCTTTTGATAAGAAGTAGGTTACTGGTTCTAAACCTCAAACAGGAAAAAGAGATTTAATGAATAAAATATCAGAAACCCTGCGACTGCTGGGTTTGCTGAGCCTGTTGAGACTTTGGTTTTCTTAGCCTGGTTTGATGTTGCTCTTCTTTGGAAACATCTGCATGATGGGTAGAAGATGGATAAAGCTTTTTCCCCTTAGGGGGATAAAGTTTGTTAGGAGATTTTTTAGTAGCTGGGATAGAGGAAAGTTTTGATAATCCTCTGAAAGCAACAATATCAGTGTTTAACTGATTAACTTGGAATAAAGCATCCTTGTTAAAGAGATTTTCACCAGTACAAGGAGTATTTCCCAGCCTTTCTTGTACCCATTTGTCCAAGTCTGAAGCTTGGAGCCAGGCCATGCATCATGCCCCTATGGCTATAGCAGAGGTTCTGCTAATAGACTCAAAACAGTCCAGGGAAGCACGATTAAGGAACTTAGAGACATTTTGAGCATGACTGACTAATAAGAAATAGTCTGCTCTTTTATGTTCTTGAAGAAAAGGATTCAAAAGCTTTAAGTTCTTTGTGACCTCTTCAAGAGATAATCCCATATAGAAAATATATGAGATAATTCTTGCTGAAAGCATGGATGCCTGGAAGCATCGACGTCCAAAGGCATCTAAAGTCCTAGACTCATGACCTGGCGGATAAGAGGAGTGCTTCTTTTCACTCTTAATACGTCTCATTGCTGATTCTACAACAATAGAATGATGAGGAAGTTGAGTCTTTTGAAAACCTGGAGAAGGTAGCACCTTGTACATAGTGTCAAGTGTCTTAGAATGTGGGGATACCGTTAAAGGAGTTTCCCACATTCTTAATAGTAGATCCTGTAAGATCTGATGCAAAGGAAGCATGATTCCCTCCTTTGGAACCCAGGGGGATTGCAGAGTCTCTGAATCTCCTGGTATGGATTCTTCACCAGGTATAGAAATGGCAAGTAACTTTGCCATATCAAGCAGAAAAGCTTGAAAAGAAATCTCCCCTGAGGAGGACCCCCTAAAATGAGGGGTAAAGGCTAGAATTCAGCCTTGGTACCGATGGATTCATCCCAGTCATCGAGATCAGAAGACTTGAAAGGATGAAGCATCGGATTTTCTTTAAAGCAATGTCTTCGGTACCGGCCGAGGTCAGTACCGAGATGAGTCGGTACCGAATCCTCCATGCTAGAGAGCGATTCCAGGCTCGGCATCGAAGGAAGCGAGTCTGTCGAAGCAAGCATGGACGGTACCGACACCAGTGCCGATGTCGATACTGGTACCGGTACCGAAGCCGATACCGATACTCGAGGAATGGTCTGCAGCAACTCTAGCGGTACCGAAGTAGCTGAGAGTGCTAGACTACGTTCATCGGTGAGGAGTATTTCATCCATCACCATAGCCGATGGCAGGGTGTCGGTACCGCTCGAAACGGCCACAACCACCGAGCATGGCCCAGGTATGTTCATCGAGGTAAGAACCCTGGGAACAACCTGAAGCCCCGTTAATGCTTTGGAGCCCGAAGACTCCCGCCGGGGCTTTATTGCCAAATGTCCTCGAGGGCAACGCCAGAGGCATCTCGATGCTTAGAAGGAGATCTACCACTCGAGGACTGGCTAGTCTTTACAGACTTTTGTTTGGTTACCTGATCCTGTGAAAAAGAAGATATTCTGGCTGGTGATATCGAGTTCGATGTGAACCGGGTATCGAGTTGTGCTCGATCCTGACGACTTCTGTTTGAGCTCCAGCAGGAAAGACACTCCAGTGGGCAATGGTCAGGACCTAAACATTTTAGACACCAAGAATGAGTGTCTAAAAATATATTTGTACCGCCACACTTTGGGCATTTCTTAAGGATAGTGGCTGGCTTTTCCATAACGGAAAGGGTAGAGGCCTAGTGACCTAGAAACTGTCAGGCACTAAACAGGAAAAAATTCCTTAGAAAAAAGAAGAAATTTTTAGTAAAAAGAAAGAAAAGCACCGGCAGTACCGGTGGCGTCGAGGAAAGGCAGACGCGACCACAAAAAACAAAAATAAAAAAGAAGAATTTTCTGCGGTGACAGGAATACGTCCTGCCGGCTCCGCGGAAAACTGATGAGAGGGAAGTGAATAGGCGGGAAGGCAGCGCGCATGCATGTGGGATGCTCCCAAAAGCTTTCTTTTTGGACACTGGGGAGCGTTCCCGCGCAGGCTCCGTCGGAGCATATGTGAAGACTCATTCCTGCTTATTCCTGGAGATTCAGTCCTCACATATGGGTGACGTCGGCGCCAATGGAGCTCTCATGCGGAGCAATTCCCCAGTTTTCAGAGAAAGTCTTTGGGATTGCATCGCGCATGCACAGTCCCCTTCCCGCCCAAGGGTGCCATCTTGCTCAGTCAAATGACATAGCTAAAAAGATGGCAAAATGAAGATAGGACTGCAACTCCAGGGGAGGAGGAAGGGTCGTGAGGACTGATTCCTGCTGTCCCTGGAGAACACCTGTTACAGGTGAGTAACTATGCTTTCTCCAGGAACAAGCAGGAAGTCAGTCCTCACATATGGGACTCCCTAGCTATAGGCTACCCATAGCTAAAAAATGGTTCCCTCTAGAAGAGCTGCAGAAGCTGCAATAGGAATTCAGCTGAGAAAGCAACACCTCCTGGTAGCTTGACAACAGAGGGTCGGAGGGTTGGAGTTGCCTAAACCTCAAATAGGTTACGGAGTACCGCCTGGCCGAAAGCACTGTCCCGTCGGGACTCCCTATCCAGGCAGTAATGGGCTGCAAAAGTCTGTCTTGAAGACCAAGTTGCGGCCCAGCAGATGTCTGCCAGCAGAACAGAGCGGAAGTGAGCCACTGATGCGGACTTAGCCCTGACAAGGTGGGCCGTGACTCGACCCTGCAACGGGAGGTCGGCCGCCCTGTACGCCCAGGCAATGCAGTCTGCCACCCATGTGGACAGCATACGCTTGGAAACAGGTAACCCCAGCTTACTGGGGTCATACGAGACGAAGAGCTGAGTAGCCCTTCGATGTCCCTTCATACGCTCCAGGTAGAAGGACAACGCCCTCTTACAATCCAGGGTATGCAAGACTGCCTCTGCCCGGTTGGAATGTGGCCTGGGAAAGAAGGACGGAAGTACCACCTCCTGGGTGAGGTGGAAAGAAGAGACCACCTTTGGAAGGAACTTCGGGTGAGTGTGGAGGACCACCCTATTCCGATAAAACCTTGTGTATGGTTTATCAGTTACGAGAGCTTGCAGCTCACTCACACGTCTGGCTGATGTGAGTGCCACCAGGAAGAGCACCTTCCAGGAGAGGAAGCACAGATGGCAAGAGGACATCGGCTCAAAGGTGGGCGAGTGAGCTGCTGCAAGACCACATTCAAATCCCACTCAGTTGCCGGAGGACGAACTGGGGGTTTCAGCAGAAGCAGACCTCTGAGGAATCTGGACACCAGGGGGTGAGCCGAAAGAGGTTGCCCCTCCACTGGCGAGTGGTTTGCTGACAAAGCACTCAGGAGGACCCTGATAGAGTTAGACTTGAGACCTAATTCT
The DNA here is from genome assembly GCA_033557465.1 of Ichthyophis bannanicus. Lineage (NCBI taxonomy): Eukaryota > Metazoa > Chordata > Amphibia > Gymnophiona > Ichthyophiidae > Ichthyophis > Ichthyophis bannanicus. The sequence goes on along the minus strand of CM066042.1, from coordinate 193,579,899 downwards.
GAGAGGTGAAGCAGGTACTGCAGCACCACTGGTACAAGGCAAGAGAAAGGTTTTTCATTGTGCTGGTTACACCACACCTCAAATCTATGCCACTTAAAAGCATAGGATTTCCTAGTGGACTGCTTTCTGGAGGCCAGTAACACTTCTTCTACATTCCGAGGTAGGAGGAGAGGAGCCTGCTCTACCCTTTCAGCAGCCATGCCATCAGGTTGAGGGCCCTGAGGTTGGCGCGCAAGAGAGAGCCCTGCTCCTGTGAAAGGAGGTCGGGCTGCGTACCCAGTGGAAGTGGGGTCTCCACTGCCAGCTGAAGAAGAAGCGGAAACCAAGGCTGTCTTGGCCATCTGGGGGCTACCAGAATGACAGAGGCCTTGTCCCGAAGGATTTTGAACAGTCCAGCCACCCGAGGTGTAGGAGGAAATGCATACATGAGGCCCCCTGACCAGGAGATCAGGAAAGCATCTGCTGCCACCCTCAGGGGATGTGGCTGTCTGGAGCAAAATATGGGCAGCTGGTGATTTTGCGGACTGGCAAATAAATCTATACCGGGCCACCACCGGATCCAGTTGCCACTCGTGAGGCTGGAGAACCCTGCTTAGTTTGTCTGCTCGGCAGTTCTCCTGACCAGGCAGGTACACTGCTTTGAGAGACATACCTTGCCCGATGGCAAAGGAGCAGAGGTCCAGTGTCTCCTGACATAGGATACGAGACCCCGTACCTGCTTGTTCACGTAGAACATTGCTACCTGGTTGTCCGTCTGGATCAATACAGACTGATATGAGAGGACATGACAAAAGGCTTGACGAGCTAGACGAATCGCCCGCAGCTCTAAGAGGTTGATTTGGTGTACAGACTCCTGAGGAGACCATAATCCCCGAGTGCATGATCCTTGGCAATGGGCTCTCCAGCCCAGCAAGGAGACATCTGTCGTTAGCACTCTTGTGTGCGAGGGAATCTGAAAAGACACACCCTCGAGCAGATTGGGTGGTTGACTCCACCACTGCAATGACTTCACCAGACGTCTGGATACTGTTATCCTGTCTCTGAGGCTGCCGGTGGCTTCTGTCCACTGATCCCTGAGGCACCACCGAGCTGTTCTCATGTGGAGACGGGCATTCGGTGTCACATGTACCTTGGAGGCCATGTGGCCCAGGAGGCGTAAGAAGTGTCTCTTGCTGAAGACCAAGACCTGTGCCTGAACTGCTGTGTCAGTGCTAGCAGCCTCTGTGTCCTGTCTTCTGGCAGGTAAGCTTTCGCCTGAAGGGTGTCCAATCTTGCTCCTATAAACTCTAAGTTTTGAGTGGGGAGCAAAATAGACTTTGCGTGGTTTATGTCAAAGCCTAGATGTTGCATCAGGTTGATAGTGCAAGAAGTGGCCTGTTGGGCCTCCTGAGGTGACTGATGAGCCAGTCGTCCAGATAAGGGAAGACAAAGATTTCCTGACTTCTGAGAAAGGCCGCCACTACAGCCAGGCATTTTGTAAACACTCTGGGAGCAGAGGCTAGGTCAAAGGGTAGAACCCTGTATTGGAAATGTTTTCCTCCCACTACAAAACTCAGATATTGTCTGTGGTCTGGATGTATGAGGATGTATGTGTAGGCATCCTTCAGGTCTAAGGAGCATAGCCAATCTCCCTGGTGGAGGTAAGACAGCAACATTCCAAGGGAAAGCATCTTGAACTTTTCCCTCACAAGGAACTTGTTTAAGTTTCATAGGTCGAGGATGGGTCTGAGGCCTCCCGTTCTCTTTGGTATGAGAAAATACCTGGAGTAGAAACCTTTGCCCTGCAGGTGGTGGGGCACTGGTTCCACTGCCTGATCCTCTAGAAGACCTGCCAGCTCCTGCAAGAGAAGGTCCCTGTGAAGAGGGGGTCTGAGAGGCTCCCCTGGAAAGAAGGGGGGTGGTAACTGGCTGAAGTGAAGCATATAGCCCCTCTGGACTATTTGCAGGACCCAGATATCCGAGGTGATGGCTGGCCACCTGTGAGCGTACAGGTTTAGCCTGCCCCCTGTGCATGACCTTACCACTGACGGAAGAGAGACTATGCATTGGGAGACAAAAGCCCCCACCCGGCTGGGTAGGAGCCGGGGTCTGGGGCTTGGGGGCCTTCTGCTTACGCGGGCCATGCCCCTGTCCCTTGGCCTGCTGCTCATGTTGGGGAGCTGGTGTGGCCTGGTAAGTGGGGTAGTTGCGGTAAGCAGTTCCCTTCCTCCGGAAAAAGGGCTTTTTACCCAAGCCCTTCTTCTTAGAAGGGGCAGATGTCTTCTTTGAGAGTCTTGTCCAGGTCAAGTACTTGAACTCGAGCTCGGCAGCCTTCTCAGTCATGGGTTTGCCAAAGAGGTTGTCACCTCGGCAAGGGACATCGACCAACTTGTCCTGAACCCATGGCTACAGATCCGATGACATTAGTCAGGCCTGGCGGCGTGCACAGATTCCGGCCGCGGCTACTCGGGCCGAAGCCTCAAAGCCATCATAGGCCGCTCGAGATATGAACTTCAAGCACTCCCGAATCCTGGTGGACAAGGCATTGAAGTGCTGCAAGCGTGCCTCGGAGAGGCCAGCTGAGAACCCGGCAATCTCCTTTGTCAGGTCCCTCAAGTACATGCCCATGTACAGCTGGTAGGTTTGGACACGGCATGAAAGCATCGAGCCCTGGAAGAATTTTCTGCCGAGGGCATCCAGGTTCCGGGCCTCCCAGCCAGGAGGCACTGAGGAGTGCGTTTTCTGGCTCTTGAGCCTATGCGTGGCCGATTCCACAACCATGGAGATGTGCGGCAGCTGTGCCTTTTGGAACCCAGGGCTCTTGCGGACTCGATAGATGGAATCGACCCGCTTGCTTAGAACCGGCATCGAGGCCGGTGACTCCCACATGCGGTTCATCAGCCGTTCCAGCATCGGAGGAACCGGACCAGTAAGGGCTTCCCTCAGGGGAAAGTCACACTGCAGGGCATCGAGCTCTTCAGCTCGAGGCTCCTCCTCGGCATCCGCCGGGAATGCCAAAGCCTTGGCCATGTCCCTGACGAAGTCCGAGAACCGGGTATCCTCCGGAGGGGACCTTCTCCGAGGCTCCGTACCCGGTGAGTCCGATGGGACATACTGGGTCCGATGGGTGTCAGGGGACTCCTCATCCTCTGTCTCCCATGCCGATCCCTCCGAGGAGGAATCGATGGGCTCCAGCCCTGACCGCCCTGATGCCATGAGCACCGGCGTCGATGACCTCGGTCCCAAACAGGAGGTCAAGGGAGATCTTGGCCGAGGATCGACTCGAGTCCGAAGAGTCTCGAGGATCGGCTCGGCCCCGGAGGGTCAACTTGGACATCGAGGTCCTGGTGGTCGGGGCGGATGGACCGGTGAGAGCGGCTATCAGCGCCCGCTGCTGCTCCATGAAGGCAGACATGCTGCGCTCCAGGACCGTCATCCTGAGACCGAGCTCAGAAGACTCCGCAGCCTCTGGCTTGACACCGGCTCCCTCGGAAGGGAGTCCACGAGGACAATAGCACTTACCTACCTAGGCGTCTCCGGCTCCATGCGATGTTCCTTCGCAGGCCTCTCCGACTCCGAGTATCCGGGGCAGTGGTCAGGACTCTGCGACCTGGCTTTCAAGGGCCCAGTGTGATCGGAGGCATCCAACGACGCTGCCCTCATGGGCTTCTTCTTCCTCCGGTGTTCCCGGGAGGGAGACCCCCGTTCAGAAGACTCCCGACGTTGCTCGGGTTCAGAAAGCTCTTGAGACGTCGAGGCTTCTGATGAGGTCCGGATCCGAGGGGATGCAGACTCCGAGAAAATCCTTTCACGCTGCTGCTGCCTACTTTGAAGTGCCATTTTCCCACACGGACCACAGAACTTCGGGTCATGGTCGGGCCCGAGGCATCGGAGACAGCAGTCATGTGTGTCGGTGAGGGACATTAACTTCTTACACCGATCACACTTTTTAAACCCGCTGGCAGCCATCGGGGGGGAAAAGGGCCCCTGCAAGGACCTGGCTGCCAGTGAAAACAAAAAAGAGCACGAACACTAGTCTCTAAGGACAAAAACGCAAAAAACTGACTGGACTCGATACCCATGTACCAAGCCGAAGGCAGGAAGGGGAACTGGCGTCGAACCGGTCGAAGATCCAAAATTTCTTCCAAGTTTTGACGCATTTTTTCTGCGAGGAAGTAGGGACAATGTCTATTGGGCTCCACGGAAAAAGGTAGACTGAGCAAGATAGCATCCTTGGGTGGGAAGGGATCACGCATGCACGATGCAATCTCAAAGGCTTTCTCTGAAAGCTGGGGAATTGCTCTGCATGAGGGCTCCGTCGGCGCCGACGTCACCAATATGTGAGGACTGACTTCCTGCTTGTTCCTGGAGAAGAGACACTCCATTGGACAATGTTCAGGACCTAAACATTTTAGACACCAATCATGAGTGTCGGTGACGGAAATGATACCGCCACACTTTGAACATTTTTTGAAACCACTAGCTGGTTTCTCCATGCTTGAAGAAAAGTGGGCCTAATGCCCAAAATGGCACCTAGCACCAGAAATAGGGGAAAGACCCCTGAAGAAAATACAAGTTTTTTGTTTTTTTTAAAAGAAAGAAGAAGAAGAACCGGCGGTACCGGTAGGCGTCGAATGAAGACAGACACAACCACAAAAAACAAAGAATAAAAGGAAACTTTTCTGCGGTGACAGGGCACACGTCCTGTCGGCTCCGCAGAAAACAAAGAACTGAAATGAGAGAGGTACAGAGGCGGGAAGGCAGCACACATGCGCTGTGGGATGCTCCCAAAAGCGTTCCTATTGGACGCTGGGGACATAAGAACATAACATAAGATATGCTATACTGGGTCAGACCAAGGTCCATCAAGCCCAGTATCCTGTTTCCAACAGTGGCCAATCTAGGTCATACGTACCTAGCAGTTTCCCCAAAAGACACAGGTTCCGCAATGCTTGTACTGAGTCAAGCATTGATATCCTGGGTCCCTTCTTAATAATGGTTTATGGACCTTTCCTCCAGGAATTTGTCCAAACCTTTTTTAAACCCAGCTACACGGGACTTCCGGTGGCATGGTGGGCTAGGAAGGACGTCTCCTTTTTAGCTCCGGAGCTCATACTCTCCCCCCTCCCTCACTAACTTGCTGACCGTAGCCCCCCGGCTTGGGTTGAGCTGGGGTAATCTTGATCTTGCTGCGGAGGGGGAAAAGCAAGCAAAATAATCTGGTGGTGGACCCTATGGCATCAAAAGCTATCCGGCGGGAACGGCCCCGTGGTGGTGAAGCTAAGATGGCGGCTAGTGAGACGTCTGGCCCGGATCCCGATGTCCCGTGTCTTCTGGTGGAGGAGGTCTCAAAGGCTGTGGTGGCGGCGCTGGAGGATCGCCTGGGGGGACTGGCATCCCAAATGAACGCGGTGGCCCAGGCGGTCTCTGATTTTACAGGACGCGTGGAACAGGTGGAGCAACGCATCAGCACCCTGGAGGACACGCGGGAGCAAGATGCTGCCTGGATCCAAAAGCTAGAGGAGGCCCTGCTCAAGCACGCGGACAAATTGGAGGACCTTGAAAATAGGAGCCGGCGAAATAACTTACGTTTCATCGGAGTGGCGGAGTCGATGCAAGACAAAGATCTCCGGAAGCACCTTGAGCGGTGGCTGCCTGCAAACCTGCCGCTTGCGGAGGGGCTTGGCGAGATCACCATCGAGAGAGCACACCGGCTGGGCCCTTACAGAGCTGGTGATAATCGGCCCCGAGCAGTCATCGCGCGCTTTCTCAATGAGGCCCAGAAGGAGGGAGTCTTGAGGGCAGCACGACAAACGCGGCGCTCCGGTGACTCTGCCTGCAGTGTGTTAATTTTTCAAGACTACTCTGCCGGGGTTTCGCTGCGACGCCAGGCCTTTAAGGAGGTCTGTGGTCGTCTGGTGGAGAAAGGCATCCGCTTTACGATGGCTTATCCTGCATCTCTGCGGGTGGATTGTGCAGGTGGACGCCGCGTGTTTTCTACACCGGAGGAGGCCATGGCCTACTGTGACCAGTGCGGGTGACTTTGGGGTCTTGTATCTACTGGGACAGTGGGGTTCTATTGATGCCCCTGGACTCCATGAACACATGTAGGGTGGGGGAGCACCCACTTATTGGTTTTCACACTGCCTGATATTTCTTATGTTTTTTGAGATGATTACTGGGGTGAGTGCTCTGAGGCGACCTCGGCGTGGGCACTGGTGTTCCCCCCCCCCCCCCCCCCCCGTTTGCTAACTTGATAGCCGATTAGCTATCTTTCGCCCTTGTGGTGATTCACTGAGCGGGGTGCGGGGTTGGAGGCCCTTGGTTGGCGAGGGGCCCCTGATGACTAGATATACCTGTTAATTGGGGCCCTTGCCTTTGCCAGTGGGGTAGCGTTTCTCAGCTCTCTGTTTAGCCGGGGCACCGGCTAGTCGGCTATGTTCCAGCTCCCTGGGTCTTTCTGATGCCTTTATTTGCTATGTCCCGGTTTCTCTTTCCCCTGCGCTATTAATTTTTGTTTATCTTTCAGCTGTGCTATTGGGGGCTACCCACCTGAGGCTGGAGGAAGCATGGGGAGTAAAGGCGGCGGGGGATGGATTTGCGCCCGCCATTGATTATTCTTGTTTGTTACTCATATCGGGCCAGGGCATGGCTTCCTTGGGTCCAGGTGTGTGGCACTGGGGGTTGGTTTGTTGTTCTTCACTGGGGTAAGTGGGTAGCCAGGGTAGCGGTGGGGTGGATTTCGGTTGTAAGGTCCTTTGTCGCATTTTGGGGGGTGGGGGGCAATGGGGGTTGAGTATTTGTCTAGGTGGTTCTGGGATGAGGGGGGAGGGGGGCTCTGCATGTATCGGGAGTTGACAGGGATGGAGGGTCCTGGGGAAGCAAGACGACAGAGGGATGTTGGCGGGCAGACAATTGGGGAGTTGTGGGAGGGTGGGGACCGGGGGGGGGGAAGGGGAGGCGTTGAGTTCATGGTGGGGGGATGCTTTGAGTACTTGGGTAGGGGGGAGTGTGTGTGCGGGGGATGAGAGGTTGGTGGGGTGCTTGGGTGTGCTCATACTGGTGTGTGATGAATGGGCGAATGTGTGTGTGTTGGTGTTTTGGGGCGCATTGGTGTTGGGGGGACCCTAGGCTGGGGGGGTTCTCGCCGTTATGTGAAGAGAGTTGGTCTTACTTGGCGGTCCCTTTGTAGGCGGAGCCCTGGGTAATCGTACTAAGATAGCCTCCTGGAACGTTTGTGGCCTGGGCTCCCCCATAAAACGTTATAAAATCCTGCAACACCTCAAACGCAAGCAGGTTGGGGTCACACTGTTACAGGAGACTCAACAATCGACGGCTGAGCATGCGAAGTTGTGCAGAGGCAGCATTGCCAAGGTTTATGGCGCCCCTGCGGTTGGGAAGAAACGAGGGGTGGCCATTTTAATTGATAAGCAAGTAGGTTGGGTAGAGGAAAAAGTTGACATGGACTCGGATGGTCGCTATGTCATGGTGCGGGGACAGCTGAATGGCGCCAAAGTGGCCTTATGCTCAGTGTATGCGCCTAATACATATGAGGTTCGGTTTTATCGGGCTCTCACTCGGTTGTTGGCGTCTACTGAAGGCTATCAGGTTATTATGGGCGGTGATTTTAATACAGTCCTAGATGACACTATGGATAGGTCTGGGGCACCTGGGGGGAGAGACCGACGGAGTTCGAGGCGACTGGGGGGGCTATGTGAGGCGAATAAGCTGTTGGATGTCTGGAGAATTTTACATCCTGGGGACCGGGAGTACACCCATATGTCTCGGGCTCATGGAACATGGTCCCATATTGATTATTTCCTGATTTTGGAATCCCTGTTTAGCCGGGTGGTGGCAGTGGAGGTTGGCCCTTCTGTTATCTCTGATCATGCGATGATACTTATGGATTTGCGCAGCCGTGATCTTTGCCGTAATCGGGTTTGGCGTTATCCGCTGGAACTTAGTGGGGATGCTCAGTTTGCTGGGTTCCTTCGGGATAGATGGAGGGACTATGTGGACTTCAATGATCACCCTGAGATCTCTCCGACTCTCTTTTGGGAGGCTGGCAAGGCAGTCCTCCGGGGGGAGATAATTAGCTATTATAGTTTAAAACGGAAGCGCAGGAATCAGCGCATTCTTCTCTTGGAGCGTGAATTGGGTAAAGCGCAGAGGCAGCTGGCGGCTAATCGGACGGCGGTCAATAAACGTAAGCTGCAGGAGGTCCAGATGGAGTTGGAGCTGCTCCTTCATCAGCGTGCTCAAAAGTCTTTAATGTATTATAGATACCAATTGTACCAGCATGGGAATCGGGCGGGGAAATTGCTGTCCTCTTTGGTAAGGCCGGCGGGGGGATCGCGTCATATTGGGGTGATACAGCATTCGGATGGGTCCCAGCGCCGGGAGGCGGTGGAGATTGAGCAGGTTTTTTTTGAGTATTATCGACAGCTTTATGCTGGTGATGGGGATAGGGAGAAGGAGGGCCAGGACTTTTTGGCAGGGTGCGCTTTACCGCACCTGAGTGAAGAGCATGTGCAGACCTTGAATCAACCCATCTCTGGGCGAGAGGTACAGGATGGCATTCGAAATTTGAAGAATGGGCGTGCTCCTGGTCTGGATGGACTGCGGGGCGAGTTCTACAAGACGCTGGGGGATGTTATCGTGGCCCCGTTGGTTGGGTACTTTGAAGACTTGGTGCAGCGTGGCTGTTTCCCATATGAGGCGAATAAAGCTCTGGTTACTATATTGCCGAAGCCGGGAAGGGACCCGATTCTCCCGGGGTCCTATAGGCCCATTTCTCTTCTTAATGTCGATATAAACCTTTTGGCTAAAATAATGGCAGATAGATTAGCGGTGGTTTTGCCGACCTTGATTCATGGGGACCAAGTGGGCTTTGTGCGAGGTCGACATGCGGCTTATAGCCTGCAAAGGCTTTTGATTTCCCTCTGTGTGGGGCGCAGGGCTCAAATGGGATCTATGCTTATCAGTTTTGACGCTGAAAAAGCATTTGACCGGGTTAATTGGGGGTTTATGTACCAGGTTTTGGACGCAATGGGGTTTGCCGGCTTTTTCGTGGATGTGGTACGGCTTCTCTACGCGGACCCGAAAGGGGCTATCATGGTGAATGGGAATCTGACCTCTGACTTTTCTATTCAAAAAGGGACGCGCCAGGGCTGTCCTCTGTCCCCGCTCTTGTTCGTGCTCACACTGGAACCGCTGTTGATACGGATTCGGGCCCACTCTCAATTCCGGGGTATCACTGTGGGGAGGACAGAATTTCGGGTTGCGGCTTTCGCTGATGATCTACTGGTGCATTTAGAAGATCCCCGGAAGGGGCTTCCGCATCTCTTAAGTCTTCTTCGCGAATATGGGGTGCCCTCAGGGTTCCGATTGAATTTGGACAAGTCGGAGGCGCTGTTGCTGGGTCCTGGAGCTCAGCAGGGTTGGCAGGGTGATTTTACTTTGAAATGGGCGCGGGGGCACTTTAAATACTTAGGCATCTATGTGCTGGGACAGCTAGGAGAGCTATACCAGCTGAATGTTGCCAAGCTTTTGGCAGCCTTGTCGGCTCGTGTGGACAAGTGGCAAGATTTACCGTTATCTCTAGGGGGTCGCATCGCATTGTTTAAAATGACGCTCTTTCCTCAGATTTTGTATATGTTGCAGACACTCCCCTTGTTGTTCAAGCGTTCGGACCTGCGGCAAATGGACAGGTTGCTCAACCGTTTTCTTTGGCGGGGACGGCGGCCCAGAGTGTCTCTAGCGGTGCTGCGGCAGCCCTGGACCTTGGGAGGTATGGGGCTTCCTGATATTCGGAAATACAACATAGCGTGTTTGCTACGATATGCTCGGGATTGGCTTTGGGATGTCGGGGAGTATACCACACTGAGGATGTTACAGGAGGCAGTGCAGCCCCTTCACTTGCGTTACCTGTTGCATGCGAGGCGGGTGCAGCTGCCGGACTATACTCTGCGAGTCATTGTTCTTGACCCCGTTCGGAGAGCGTGGAAATATTTCTGTGCTGGTCGACAGCTTGTCGCTCATTCCTCTCCTTATTTGCCCATTCGGGGTAATGGCGAGTTTTTACCGGGCCTTGGAGGCAGTCTATTTGCGCGCTGGACCCATTGGGGGATTGTGAACCTGGAGCAGGTGGTCACGCAGGAAGGAGTGCCAGCGGGATTCTCTACACTGTGTCAACAGTATCCCTTGGGGGGCCGGGATGTTTTTCTTTATGCCCAGGTTCGTAGCTATATTCGTACTCTCCCCAAAGAGACGCTGTGCGGGGTAGTCAGCTCTCAAATTGAGGTGGCTTTACTGGGGGGGAACAAAGGGCGCGTGTAGCCTGGTTGCATAAAATGTTGTGGGACCTGGTGCCGCCACTCGTCTTGGATGACCTTGCTGCGGCCTGGATGCGGGACTTAGGGGCGGAGGTGACGAGTGCGGAGCTGTTGGACGGTCTGTCTACCATCCCCCAACTTAGCGTAGTGGTGACCTTTAGAGACATGCAATATAAACTGTTATGTCGTTTATATTTTGCTCCCCTTCGGGCATGGAAGGCTGGGTTTGCCGGCTCGCACTGTTGCCCTCGATGCGGGGAAGGTCGAGCTACGTTGGGTCATATGTTCTGGGGATGTGAGCGGGTTCAGACCTTTTGGGGTAGGGTGTTCGCCTATTTGGGGAGGTGTGTGCGACGCCCGCTAACTTTTACAGGAGTGAATGTGGTGTTGGATGTGTGGAAGAACCGCTGGGCTGAAGTGGAGGGGCAGGTGGTGTGATAAGGAAGCTTATCATAGCTCAGGAAGGGGCTATAGAAAAGGTGAAGTGTCTCTGAACAAGCAACCTGTCAGTGCTGGTAGAAATGAGAAAACAGAATTTTGCCATAAAAGACTACCAGTCCCAGAATGCACCAGGTTTCCAACAGCCATGAGAGGAGCTGAAGTGAGAAAACGTGTGTTCAATCAAAAGGGCTATGAGGTAATCCCCAAGCACTCATTGCAAAGGGCAGGGCTTGATTCAGCACAGCTGCACTGTGCTAGGATGGAACACTCATCTCAAAGGGCAAGGCCTGATTCAGCAAAGCTGCGCTGTGTTAGGGAGGAGCACTCATCTAAGTAGAATAAGAGTAGAGTTTATTCTACAGATGACCATCTTCATGATCACCTTGGATATCCAGAGAATTGTCCTCAGTATCCTGAGAATCAGCTTGAGTTTGATCATCAGTTTCATCTGAAGGATCATCAGAAGCAGAAGCCAAACCGGACGGACAGAGAGGGAAAGAGACCCTTTGGAAGAAGGAAGAGAAAAGCCTTTGAGAGGTCTAGAAGAGTCCAAAGCAGTACGTATACTGGGAGGTATTCCAAGGGCCAGCATACACCATTGGACGGGAAAGCCAGAGGAATGGTGCTGCAGAGCTAGGAATCACCAGAGGCTACCTGTGAGGGAGACGGCTGCACGTGGAAGGGACCCTAAGACCTGTGCCAGAAGGTATGTGAAGAGAGATCCAGTGTCCAGGGATCTGGATTGGAAGGCTGGACATAAGAACTGGACTACATACTGGCCAGGCTATATAGAGAGGAACTCTAGCAGCAATGGAAGCTCAGGTATGAACACTGATCTATGCCCTAGCTATAACGTTGAAAGACAGCAGGGAAACAAGTATTTTCCTGAAAGCGCTCCATTGAGAGATTCATCTGTGCCAATCCATGATATTGAACCCATGCTTGTTGAACAAGGGGGAATAATAGCAGATGAGGATCCTGTTTATATGGACTGTTCTCTATCCAAACTCCGTTGGTAAATTTCTGTTATAAAGTACAGCAACCATCACAAAGAAATACAAATTTGTTCTTTAATCTACTCAGAAAAGCTCCTGAAGCAGGATTTGACCCACACAGTGGAAGGCAAGCCAGCTAAGGGGTTTCAGCTGGTGACTGCTAGCAATTAAGCCTTACCTAATTGCTTGTGAGCTAGGAGAGAATCACTTCTGTATTTATGTGGGAAGTAATCAGAAGTTAACCTGAAAAGAACAGTTTGTTTCTTGCTTTGTAGCTTTTCATTTGTTGTTTTCCTGATTTGACTTTGTTTTTCCAAGTTAACACTAAAAGCAAGTCACCTAATTTATGTGCTACCAAGCATATCTGTGTTGGGAGAAATAACCCCATAAATAAATATCTTATTGGCTTTACCCAAGAGCACAACTAAATTATTGTCAGCAGCTGTGTCTGGTGTGAATGAACTACATTGCCCACAATACCTTGCAAATCATATAGAAATATGCACTTGCCAAGAGTGTGAAGATTCTCACCCAGGCAGCCGGCTGACAGTGGTGTGGACTTGGATGCGTTTGGTGTTGGTGACTGCTCGAATGACTATTTTGCAAAGATGGTTGGATGCCACGGGTCCCCCATATGGGTTGTGGAGGGGGCGCTTGCATGAGGTGCTCTTAATGGAAAGGCTTCGGGCTAGTGGGCATCCTGGGCGGTGGCAGTGTTTTTTGACGAGATGGGGACCTCATTTAGATTTATTACCTAGGAAGACTCGCAGCCGGATTCTGGGAGGGCCATGAGGATTTTGGTCTCCTTACTTGTGGGATTATCCCGAGCACCCACACACTATGGGCTAGATTGCACCAGTTTGGATGTGGGGGGGAGGGGGGTCTGGGATCAGGGGGTCTTGGGGGGTGAATTTGGGGGGGGGGGCACTTAGCCTGTTGGCTCCTTGATGGCTGCGGTGATGGGCGCAGGAGAAGAGTGCACCCCGTGCCCATCTAATGGGGGGCCTGTATGTGCTGGAGTTGGAGGGGTGGGGCAGCAGGTTCTCCTAATTTTTCTCTCCAGCGCGAGCTTTTCTGGCGGTCCTCGGGCCCTCATGTCTGTTGGGGACCAGGGAGTTGGTTAAAACTTGTTGAATGCCCCCTTCCACCTCTCTTGGTTGCTGGTTCTTCCTTTGTTGAGGAGGGATACTATGTTTGCATACTGTTTTTTTTGGTGTTTCCATCTGCTGTGTTAACGTGTTTGTATTGTTTTGAGATGGTTGAAAATTTGAATAAACAAATTTAAACATAAACCCAGCTACACAAACAGCCTTTACTACATCCTCCGGTAACAAATTCCAGAGTTTGATTACACGTTGAGTGAAAAAAATATTTTCTTTTATTAGTCTTAAATAGTTTACCCTGTAGCTTATTGCATGTCCCTTAGTCTTTCTATATTCTGATAACGTAAACAATTGATCTACGTTTACCCGTTCCACTCCGTTCATTAATTTATAGACTTCTATCATATCTCCCCTCAGCCGTCTCTTTTCCAGGTTAAAGAGCCCTAACCTTTTTAGCCTTTCTTCATAGGAGTATCCTTCCATTCCCTTTATCATTTTGGTGCTCTTCTCTGAACCTTTTCTAATAACTCTATATCCTTTTTAAGATACGGCGACCAGAATTGCACACAATATTCAAGGTGCGGTCTCACCATGGAACGATATAGAGGCATTATAATATCTTTTGTTTTATTTTCCATTCCTTTCCTTATGATACCTAGCATTCTATTTGCTCTCTTGGCTGCCGCTGCACACTGGGCCGAGGGTTTTAACATGTTATCCACAATGACGCCTAAATCTTTTTCCTGGGTGGTGGTTCGTAATGTGGAACCTTGCATTGTGTAACCATAGTTTGGGTTGTTCTTCCCTAGGTGCATAACTTTGCACTTGTCCACATTAAATTTCATCTGCCATTTTGATGCCCAGTCTTCTAATTTATCAAGATCCTCTTGCAATTTTCCTCAATCCTCTTGGGTTTTAACAACTTTAAATAGTTTTGTGTCATCTGCAAATTTGATAACCTCACTCATTATTCCACTTTCCAGGTCATTTATGAATATGTCAAAAAGCAGCAGACCCAGCACAGATCCTTGGGGTACACCACTATTCACCTTTCTCCATTGGGAAAATTGGCCATTTAGCCCAGCCCTCTGCTTTCTATCTTTTAACCAGTTCTTGATCCACAGTAGTACACTGCCTCCTATCCCATGACTCTTTAGTGTTGCCAAAAGTCTCCGTCGGTACCGACGATGCCCATATGTGAAGACTACATTCCTGCTTGTTCCTGGAGATATTTATTTACATCTTGAATCTACCTCAATCAGTGATACTAATTTAATCAGTCTTGGTGTTTGTGATTTCCCCCCTCTCTTTGTCTCAGCTATAAACTCAACTGGAGAGGGACAGTTGGTAAAGGCGGGAAGGCAGCACGCAGGTGCTGTGGGATGCTCCCAAAAGCTTTCCTATTGGATGCTGGGGAGCGTTCCCGCGCAGGCTCCGTCGGTACCGACGATGCCCATATGTGAAGACTACATTCCTGCTTGTTCCTGGAGATATTTATTTACATCTTGAATCTATCTCAATCAGTGATACTACTTTAGATAATCAGTCTTGGTGTTTGTGATTTCATAATAACAAACTGAAACACACAACATAAGAATTTAAGATCGAATAGACTCTTGTAGGTGTACTGACCCAGTATGGCATATCTTATGTTCTTATGACTATAATAGACCAGGACATTGCTACTCTAATCTCCTGAACATAGAATGAAATCAGCAGACACATTTTCTCAACCAAGATACGCTCAGATCCCTAACCTAGAAAACAAAATGTACACATCATGGATTAAACTTATTTACTGTACACAATTTAAAAAATGGTTACTTTTCTTTCTTTCTCCCCCCCCTCTATCATACTTGTCAAATCCAGGTTCCCTATAAAATAATCTTAAGCATAATAAAATTATGATCATGCAGATTTATTTCTCAATAACTCTACTGCCAATAGCAATCAGAAGTTGTTCATATTATATATCCATGGGGAAAAAAGAAAGAATTAGCAACATTCAAGCTGTACTTTAACTGTAACTATTTTTTGTTTAAAAGAAACTTCTCCAACAAAACTTGTAATCAAGGCCTTCTTGATAGATAACGGTGACAATATCTCTCACTACAGAGCTACTGTAAACACAAAAAACTCTGCCGGACTTGTTATCTGTACTGTCTACTTCACATTATCAGACCACCCTCATCAGTTTACTGTCTACCAAAAGAAATCATTCTATCGCTATTAATATTATATCTCACTTCACGCAATACATTCTAATCACTTGCTCATGTCATTAACTACATTCTCATACCCACTAACATACATGCATAGACCATCATAACATACTAATCCTTACAGACTAAGGCTTAAAACTTACTGTTATTTTTAAATTAAGGATTACCAAAAACAAAACAAAAATCAGCATGCACAGAAATTACAGTGCTACAACATTTATCTGTTTTTTTTTCATTCATACTGAGATCAGAAAAACTTTCAAAACAAAATGCACCTCTCTAGAAACCAAAACGCACAACTCAAAATAGAAAAACAACTGAAATTATCTTATCTAAGACCCAAGAGTGAAACAAAATAAGAAAAATCTGTCTTTAAGCATTACTGATTAACAAAGATAAGAACACAGACATTTCAAATATCAATTTACAAGTCTGATGAAATATAGCTCTGACTTACTAAGGAAGAAAATCACCATATGAGAATATAACAACTAATTACGAAGTTACAGCCAGGCTTTTTAAATCTATTACAACTAGAAAACTTTATCCTTTTAAAACACAATGTCAGAAAAGCAGACAAATGAATCATTATACACTTTCTCTTCTAATACAAAACACTTATATTTTTCTCTTCAATTTTCACATGTACCATTATCTTTAAACTTTGCACCTCCTCTAAAAAAGTCCCTCCTAAAGGACTTCGCTATATCACCAAGTTTACAATAGGCTGCCTCTCTTAAACATTGTTGGTCCTTCATACTCACAATCCTTCGTCCTCTCTGCCTTGCCTTGAATGAAGAGAAACTGTGTTCAGTTTTGGAGACCATATCTCACAAAGGATATAAAAAGACTGGAAACGGTTCAAACGAAGGCAACCAAAATGATTTGGAGCCTGCATCAGAAGACTTATGAGAAGAGACTTGAAGACTTAAATATGTACATTCTGGAGGAGAGGAGGGTCAGGGGAGATATGATTCAGACCTTTAAATACTTAAAGAGTATTAATAAACAAACAAACCGCTTCCAAAGATGGGGAAACTGTAAAACTAGAGGGCATAATATGAAGCTGCAAGGGGGTAAACTGAAAGGCAATGTCAAGAAATACTTTTTCACTGAAAGGGTGGTGGATGCTTGGAATGCTCTCCCGATGGAAGTGGTGGGGCAAATACAGCGACAGAATTCAAAATGGCATGGGACAGACACAGTGGATCCCTTTATAGCAACACGATAAAATCAAAATAAACGTAACTATCTCTTATAGCTCAACAAATAGGGGTGACCTACACAGAGCAGTGGGTACACCTCTAAACAAAGGCATTGGGAGGGGTGACCAGCACAGAGTGGCAGGTGCATATACTTTTGCCGCCTTGGTGGGCAGACTAGATAAACCATATTGGTGTTTATCTGCCATCATATACAATGTTACTATAGGGTTTATTCATGCCTTCCCCACCAGTGTCTAACGTCCCGGCCGGTAGTACGGGGAAGATAGACGGGGGCGAGGAAGGGGTGGCTCGGAGGTGGAGTTTGGGCGGGCGAGCCGGCCCTGGATGTACAGGGCCGATTCTAATGTCAGTCTTGTACATTTAGTGCTAGCGACTTGTGCGGGGAAATTATTCTACCTCTGAGGTGGAATAACTTCCCTGGACATTTTTTGTTTTCGGGCTCAGGGCACGGATGGAGCAGGGGGGCCAGAGGACATTCCCCGCAGCCCAACTCTGGCCTTAAGAGGCCAGATCGGGGGTTGGGCTGTGGGGAAAGAGTAGTTACTCACCTGTAACAGGTGTTCTCCATGAGCAGCAGGAATCAGTCCTCACATATGGGTGTCATCGGCGCCGATGAAGCCCCAGCGGAGCATTTCCCCAGCTTTCCATGAAAGCCTTTGGGAATGCAGGCACGCATGCGCGGTTCCCTTCCCGCCTAAAGGTGCCATCTTACCTCAGTCAAATGACATAGCTAAGAACAGCACACAAAAATGAAAAATAAACTATGTACAACTGCAACTCCCAGGGGAGGAGGGAGGGTTGTGAGGACTGATTCCTGCTGCTCCTGGAGAACACCTGTTACAGGTGAGTAACTACTCTTTCTCCAGGATCAAGCAGGAAGTCAGTCCTCACATATGGGTGACTCCCTAGCTCTGGGCTACCGAGGAACCCAGGCTGAATAAGAGTACTCCCTCTAGTCTCAGGAGCAAAGAAAGGCTTTTCAAGGACACAACCTCCACCGGTAGCCCAAAAGAAGGCAGGAAGGCAGGAGTTGCCTAAACCTCAAAGAGATTCCGGAGTACTGCCTGGCCAAAAGCACTGTCCCTACGGGACTCCCTCTCCAGACAGTAATGGGCCGCAAAAGTCTGGCTTGAAGACCAAGTTGCAGCCCTGCAGATGTCTACCAAGGGCACAGAGCGGAGATGAGCCACTGAGGCAGCCATTGCCCTGACACGATGGGCCGTAACCCGACCCTGCAAAGGAAGGTCAGCTGCCTTGTAAGCCCAGGTGATACAATCAGCCACCCAGATGGACAAGGTACGCTTGGACACAGCCAACCCCCAACTTATTAGGGTCAAAAGAAACGAAGAGCTGAGTAGCCCTTCTATGCCCCTGTGTACGGTCAAGGTAGAAGAATAAGGCCCTCCTACAGTCCAGGGTATGCAAAACTGCTTCAGCCTGGCTTGCATGAAGCCTAGGGAAGAATGTTGGAAGAACCACCTCCTAATTGAGGTGGAAAGAGGAGACAACCTTTGGGAGGAACTTTGGATGAGTCCTGAGGACTACCCTGTTCCTATAAATTCTAGTGTAAGGCCTATCACAGACCAGGGCCTGAAGCTCACTCACTCGCCTAGCCGAAGTAAGGGCTATCAGGAAGAGTGTCTTCCAGGATAGGAAGCACAGTGGACAAGTAGCCATCGGCTCAAAAGGTGGGCGAGTCAGTTGCTGCAAGACCACATTCAACTCCCACTCAGGGGCAGGAGGACGGATTGGAGGCTTGAGCAAAAGCAAGCCCCTGAGAAAGCGGGACACCAAGGGGTGACCTGACAGAGAATGTCCCTCCACCAGTGAGTGGTGAGCTGCTAGAGCTGAGAGGTGGACCCGAACAGAATTGGATTTAAGTCCCTGATCTGATAAGTGCAGTAAGTACTGAAGAACTACTGGCACAGTACAGGAGAAAGGATCCTCTGTACGTAGCTGACACCACACAGAAAACCTTTTCCATTTGAGAGCATAGGTTTTCCTAGTGGACTGTTTTCTAGAGGCGAGGACAACCTCCTCAACTTCCTGAGGTAGGCCCCAGGGAGCCAAAACTACCCTTGCAGCCTCCAGGCCATCAAATTGAGAGCTTTGAGATTGGGGTGCAGAAGGGAACCCTGCTCCTGTGAGAGAAGGTCGGGTTGCAACCCCAGAGGCAGTGGGGGATCCACCGCTAGTTGAAGCAGAAGAGGAAACCAAGGCAGTCTCGGCCACCTGGGAGCCACCAGCAGGACCGAGGCCTTGTCCTGAAGAATTCTGAAGAGAGTTCGGGCCACCAAGGGCGTGGGAGGAAACGCATACAGGAGGCCCTGAGACCATGGAATCAGAAAAGCATCTGCTGCTATTCTCAGAGGATGCGGTTGCCTGGAGCAGAACTTTGGCAGTTGATTGTTCATTGGGCTGGCAAAGAGATCTACCCAAGGGAGACCCCATTTTAGGAAGATCCTCTGAACTACTGAATGATGCAGCTGCCACTCGTGGGGCTGCAGAATTCTGCTTAACCTGTCGGCCAGGTAGTTGTTCTGGCCTGGGAGGTACACAGCCTTGAGGAGCATGTTGTGCTTGAGGGCAAATGAACAAAGGTCCTGAGCCTCCCGACAAAGGATTCTGGACCCAGTCCTGCCCTGTTTGTTCACAGACCCTGGGTGCACTTGCCTAGACAATGAGCTCCCCAGCCCTGCAGGGAGGCGTCTGTGGTCAGTACCACCGTGTACCCAGGAATCTGAAAAGGCACCCCCTTTAGTAGATTGGGTGGGTGCAGCCACCAGTTGAGGGAGTTCAGAAATTGTCTGGACACCCTTATCCTGTCGCTGAGGCTGCCTGTGGCCTGTGACCACTGAGTCCGAAGGCACCAACGTGCAGGCCTCATATGGAGCCTGGCATTGGGGGTCACATATACTGTCGAAGCCATGTGGCCAAGCAGCCTTAGGCAGAGCCTGACGGAGACCAGTGTCCTGCTGAGAAACTGATTTGCCAAGGCCACCAACCTTTGGGCCCTGTCTTCTGGCAAGAAAGCCTTTGCCAGCAGAGAGTCCAGCCTTGCTCCTATGAACTCCAAATTCTGGGAGGGGAGCAAAGTGGACTTTGCGAAGTTTATGACAAACATAAGAACATAAGAACATAAGATATGCCATACTGGGTCAGACCAAGGTCCATCAAGCCCAGTATTCTGTTTCCAACAGTGGCCAATCTAGGTCATATGTACCTAGCAGTTTCCCCAAGAGACACAAGTTCCACAATGCTTGTACTGGGTCAAGCATGGATATCTTCGGTCACTTCTTAATAATGGTTTATGGACCTTTCCTCCAGGAACTTGTCCAAACCTTTTTTAAACCCAGCTACACTAACAGCCTTTACTACATCCTCCGGTAACAAATTCCAGAGTTTGATTACCCATTGAGTGAAAAAATATTTTCTTTTATTAGTCTTAAATAGTTTACCCTGTAGCTTCATTGCATGTCCCCTCGTCTTTCTATATTCTGATAACGTAAACAATCGATCTACGTTTACCAGTTCCACTCCGTTCATTAATTTATAGACTTCTATCATATCTCCCCTCAGCCGTCTCTTTTCCAGGTTAAAGAGCCCTAACCTTTTTAGCCTTTCCTCATAGGAGTATCCTTCCATCCCCTTTACCATTTTGGTGGCTCTTCTCTGAACCTTTTCTAAAATCGCTATATCCTTTTTAAGATACGGCGACCAGAATTGCACACAATATTCAAGGTGCGGTCTCACCATGGAACGATATAGAGGCATTATAATATCTTTTGTTTTATTTTCCATTCCTTTCCTTATGATACCTAGCATTCTATTTGCTCTCTTGGCTGCTGCTGCACACTGGGCCGAGGGTTTTAACATGGTATCCACAATGACGCCTAAATCTTTTTCCTGGGTGGTGGTTCCTAATGTGGAACCTTGCATCGTGTAACCATAGTTTGGGTTGTTCTTCCCTAGGTGCATAACCTTGCACTTATCCACATTAAATTTCATCTGCCATTTTGATGCCCAGTCTTCCAATTTATCAAGATCCTCTTGCAATTTTTCACAATCCTCTTGGGTTTTAACAACTTTAAATAGTTTTGTGTCATCTGCAAATTTGATAACCTCACTCGTTATTCCACTTTCCAGGTCATTTATGAATATGTCAAAAAGCAGCGGACCCAGCACAGATCCCTGGGGTACACCACTATTCACCTTTCTCCATTGGGAAAATTGGCCATTTAGCCCTACCCTCTGCTTTCTATCTTTTAACCAGTTCCTGATCCACAATAGTACACTGCCTCCTATCCCATGACTCTTTAGTTTTGCCAAAAGTCTCTGATGAGGGACCTTGTCAAAGGCTTTCTGAAAGTCCAGATACACAATATCAACTGACTCACCTTTGTCCACCTTTTTATTCAGTCCTTCAAAAAAACATAACAGATTAGTAAGACAAGATCTTCCTTGTCTAAAGCCATGTTGGCTGTCTCCCATTAGGTCGTGACTATCTACATGCTGAGTAATTTTATTCTTTATGATGGTTTCTACCATTTTTCCCGGTACTGACGTCAGGCTCACCGGTCTGTAGTTTCCCGGATCACCCCTGGAACCCTTTTTAAAAATTGGTGTTACATTGGCGATCCTCCAATCTTCAGTTATTAGAGATGATTTTAATGATAGTTCACAGATTACTAATAGCAGGTCTGCAATCTCATATTTCAGTTCTTTCAACACCCTTGGATGTATACCATCCGGCCCAGGTGATTTGCTACTCTTCAGTTTATCTAATAGTTGTAAGACATCTTCCCGATGTATCGATATTTCCTTCAATTCTTCCGCACCTTTAAATGCCACTTCAGTCATGGGTAACATCCCTACATCTTCCTCAGTAAAGACTGAAGCAAAGAATTCATTCAGTCTCTCCGCTATCGCCTTGTCGCCTCTTAGTGCTCCTTTAACCCCTTTATCATCTAATGGACCAACTGACTCTCTCACAGGTTTTTTGCTACGAATGTACTTGAAAAGGTCTTTATTTCGTGTTTTTGCTTCCGCAGCAAGCTTCTTCTCAAATTCTCTCTTTGCCTGCCTTATCAATGCCTTGCATTTGACTTGCCAGTGCTTGTGCTGTTTCCAGGTTTCGTCATTTGGCCCTTTTTTCCATTTCCTGAAAGATGCTTTTTTGGCAACAACAGCCTCTCTGACCTCACCTTTAAACCATGCTGGCAGTTTTTTGGACTTCCTTCCACTTTTCTTAAAGCGTGGAATACAGCTGGTCTGTGCTTCCAAGATAGTATTTTTCAACAACATCCAAGCTTGATGTACGTCTTTAACCTTTGCAACTGCTCCTTTTAGTTTTTTCTTAACTGTTTTCCTCATTTTATCATAGTCTCCCTTTCAAAAGTTAAAGGGTAGTACTGTGGATTTCCTTACTATCCCTCCTCCACTAATTAAATCAAAGGCGATCATGCTATGATCACTATTGCCAAGTGGCCCCAACACCCTTATCTCTTGCACTAGATCTGGTGTTCCACTAAGGACTAGGTCTAATATGGCTTCCCCTCTGGTCGGTTCATGAACCAGCTGCTCCAAGAAGCAGTCATTTATTTCATCTAGGAACTTTATCTCCCTAGCATGTCCTGCTGTGACACTGACCCAGTCGATGCCGGGGTAATTGAAATCACCCATTATTATTACTGCACTGTAACTTTTGCTAGCTTCCTTGATTTCTTTGAGCATTTCATCATCCATTTGTTCATTCTGGCCAGGCGGACGATAGTACACCCCCACTGCCATCGCCTTCCCCTTTTTACATGGAATTTCAATCCATAGAGATTCTACAGCAAATTTTGTTTCTTGCAAAACTTTAATCCTTTCTGACTCAATGCCCTCTCTAACATAGAGCGCAACCCCTCCACCAATTTGATCAGCTCTATCATTACGATATAGTTTGCACCCAGGTATCACAGTGTCCCACTGGTTGTCCTCCTTCCACCATGTCTCTGATATTCCAATCATATCTAACCTCTCGTTTAGTGCTATATATTCTAACTCTCCCATCTTGTTTTTTAGACTTCTAGCATTTGCATACAAGCATTTTAGAGACTGTACTTTATTCATATTAATTTGGCTATTGGTAGACATGGGTAATTTGGGATCTTTAAGCTCTGTCTGCTCCATACTCGAGGGCATTTGGGCTACTTTACTCTTTTTTGGAACCTCTCTGCTTTTTGTAGTATCCTTCAAGGATACATTCTTCAGAACCATGCGCTCTTGGGCGACTGTCGGCTTTCCCCTATTATCTAGTTTAAAAGCTGCTCTATCTCCTTTTTAAAGGTTAATGCCAGCAGCCTGGTTCCATCCCGGTTAAGGTGAAGCCCATCCCTTCGGAAGAGCCCCTCCTTTCCCCAGAATGTTCCCCAGTTCCTAACAAATCCAAACCCAAGGCCTTGAAGAAGAGCAATAGTCCTGAGGGTGGCCTGTCTGGCCTCCTGGCACGTCTGACCTCTGATGAGCCAGTCGTCCAGATAGGGGAAGACAAAGATTCCCTGATTTCTCAGGTAGGCCCCCACCACTGCCAGGCATTTGGTAAAGACCCTGGGAGCGGAGGTGAGGCCGAAAGGCAGCACTCTGTACTGATAATGGTTTCCTCCCACAATGAACCTGAGGTACTTTCTGTGGTCTGGATGAATGAGGATGTGAGTGTACGCATCCTTTAGATCTAAGGAGCATAGCCAATCTCCCTGCTGGAGGTAGGGCAGAAGTGTTCCATGAGTAAGCATCTTGAACTTTTCTTTCTCTAGGAACTTGTTGAGGTTCCTGAGGTCC
This sequence comes from Ichthyophis bannanicus, assembly GCA_033557465.1. NCBI lineage: Eukaryota > Metazoa > Chordata > Amphibia > Gymnophiona > Ichthyophiidae > Ichthyophis > Ichthyophis bannanicus. The sequence continues at coordinate 193,556,777 of CM066042.1, read as the reverse complement.
AGAATGGGTCGAAGGCCACCAGTTCTTTTGGGTACCAGGAAATACCAGGAGTAGAATCCGTGACCTTGCAAGTGGGGAGGCACAGGCTCCACCGCCTTGTCCACCAACAGACCTTGAAGCTCTTGAAGGAGAAGGTCTGTGTGCAGGGGAGGCCTTGGAGGCTCCCCCGGAAAATAAGGAGGAGGCAGTTGGTGAAAATGCAGTGCATAGCCCCTTTGGACTATGTCCAACACCCAACTGTCCCCGGTGATAAGAGGCCACTGGTGGGCAAAGAGGGCTAGGCGACCTCCTGTGCAGGGTTGGGAGAGCAGGGATGGAGAGGCTATGCTCAAGGAGTCAAAACCCCCCACCCTGCTGAGTGGGAGCAGGGGCCGGAGGCTTGGGGGTCCTCTGCCTACGGGCCCATTACCCTGCCCCTTGGCTTGCTGACCCTGGGGTGCAGCTTGGGCAGCCTGATATTGAGGGTACTGTTTGTAGGCAGTGCCCTTCCTCGGGTAAAAGGGCTTTTTACCCGAGCCCTTCTTTTTATGAGAAGGGGCAGAGGTCTTCCTAGACAGCCTTGTCCGTGTAAGGTGCTCTGTTTCGAGCTGAGTGGCCTTCTCGGTCATGGGCTTGCCAAAAAGGTTTTCACCTCGGCAAGGGACATCGACCAACTTGTCCTGAACCCATGGCTCGAGGTCCGATGACTGCAGCCATGCCTGGCGTCGAGCCGCGATGCCGGCTGCCGCAACTCGGGCCAAAGCCTCGAAGCCATCGTAGGCGGCGCGGGACATGAACTTCGAGCAGTCCCAAATCCCCGAGGACAAGGACTTAAATCTCTGCAAGGGTTCCCCGGAGAGACCAGCAGAGAACCCGGCCAACTCCTTGGCCAGGTCCCGCAAGTACATGCCCATGTACAGCTGGTACGACTGGACACGGCATGTAAGCATCGAGCCCTGGAAGCACTTTCTACCGACGCCATCAAGGTTTCGGGCCTCCCTGCCAGGGGGCACCGCGGAGTGCATCTTCTGGCTCTTCAGACGATGCATGGCCGATTCCACAACCATAGAATGGTGTGGTACCTGCGCCTTCTGAAAACCAGGGCTCTTTCTGAGTCGATAGATCGAGTCGACTCGCTTGCTCAGAACCGGCGCCGAGGCCGGTGCCTCCCACATACGGAAGAGGAGCCATTCCAGCATTGGAGGAACCGGGACAGTAAAGACCTCCTTCGGAGGAGAGTCATACTGCAGCGCCTCGAGCTCTTCAGCTCGAGGCTCTTCCTTGGGGTCCGCCGGAATAGCCAAGGTAGTGGCCATATCCCCCACGAACTCCGAGAACCGAGTATCCTCCGGAGGGGATCTACTCAGGGGATCAGACTGCGGTGAGTCCGACGGGACGCACCGAGTCTTGAACGTATCGGGAGACTCCTCGTCTTCCGTCTCCCAGGCGGACTCGTCCGAGGAGGAGTCAGAGTCCGACCCCGCGGGGCCCTGGAGCACGCGCCCTGACGCCGGAGGCACCGGCGTCGATGCCCTCGGTCCCAAATGGGAGGTCAAGGGAGACCGCGACCGACGTCGACTTCGAGCCATGATGGACTCGAGTATCGGCTCGGTCTCCGGGGTCGACTTCGAAGTCGATGTCCCGGTGGTCGGGGCAGATGCGCCAGACAGGCTGGCCATCAGTGCCTGCTGCTGCTCCATGAAGGCAGACAGTCTGCTCTCCAAGGCTGTCATCCTGAGACTCAGCTCGGGAGACGCAGAAGCCACCGACTCGGGCCCTGGCGGCGCCGGGCCCGTCGGCTCTCTGGGAGGAGAGTCTTCGAGGACTACGGGGCTTACGTGTCCAGCAGACTCCGGCTCCACGCGAGGAACTTTGGCAGGCTTCTCTTGTTCCATAAGCCCGGGGAGACAGTCGGGGGTCTTAGAACTGGCCTTCGAGGAGCCAGGGACCTCCTCCGATGACGCCCTCGCGAGCCGCTTCTTCCTCTTCCGTTCCCGGTCGGGGGACCCCCTGTCCGAGGAGCTTCGACGACGCTCTGGATCGGGATCCCGAGATGTCGAGGGCTCAGACGAGGTCCGGGCCCGGCCGGAGGCTGAGTCCGAGAAAAGCCTTTCTTTCTGCTGCTGGCGACTTCGGAGTGCTTTGGAAGACATCTTCCCACAGGACCCGCATGACTTAGGGTCATGATCAGGGCCGTGGCACCGAAGGCAGCAGGCGTGTGTGTCGGTGAGAGACATTAATTTCTTACACCGATCACACTTTTTAAAACCACTGGAAGCCATCGGGGAAAAAAGAGTCCCCGCGAGGTCAAAGGACCGGCCTTCCAGGGAAAAAAGGAAAAAAGGGCGCGAACGCCAGTCACGAAGGGCAAAAACCGAAAAAGAAGAATCGGGCTCGATACTGGTGTACTGAACCCGGCGGGAGGGGAACCGGCGTCGAACCGGGAGAAAAAATAGCGATAATCGCCGAAAAAAATCTACTTTTAACCGGGAGGACAGGACACACGTCCGGTGGGCTTCTCGGAAAAAAAGAGATTGAGGTAAGATGGCACCTTTAGGCGGGAAGGCAACAGCGCATGCGTGCCTGCATTCCCAAAGGCTTTAATGTAAAGCTGGGGAAATGCTCCGCTGGGGCTTCATCGGCGCCGATGACACCCATATGTGAGGACTGACTTCCTGCTTGGTCCTGGAGAAGAAGCTGTTTTATCCGGTGGCTGGCATTGCAGCTTTTAACTGGAGCCACAGTGCCATGGCAACTGGACGCCATGGCGCCATTTAAAAGCCCTGACTTAGTCGGCCTCTGCCTGTACGTGCAGGCTGGGCTGAATTATAGTCCGGCCTGCGCATACAGGCCTGATTGTGATTCTGATCCCACGGGGCTAGACGTGCCACGTGGGATCAGAATCCCAAGCCCCTCTGTACATCCAGTCAAACCGGACATAGAGAGGGGCTGGATGTCCGGGATGGAATGAGCCCTTGTGTTGGCATGAATATCCGAGTTATGGCACCAACTGAATGGCTTTTTTTGCCTGTGGCCTACTTCTGACCAGGCAGCAAAACTTAACTTCGGTCCTTGGACTTCATTTCTCTAAATTCAACTGCAAATAAGGAAGCACACAGACACAGAGAGTAATATAAAACGGTACAACTTAAGCTTAAGTGAGGAATTCACAGGTTGCACAATTGTGTAGGTTCTCATGATCCCCCCTCCCCCCAAGCTAGTCCATCGCACCTCCTTTTATTAGGGAAAAACTGTTACATAGTAAAAATTCAGCTTTACGTCAAGCTCTGTTTATCTACATGTTATAAAGTCAGAGCAAGCGTAGTTACTCACCTGTAACAGGTGATCTCTGGAAACAGCAGGAATTTAGTCTTCACATATGGGTGACATTGGTACCGATGGAGCCCACGCGGGAACGCTCCCAAGCGTCCAGTAGGAAAGCCTTTGGGAGCATCCCATTGTGCCTGCGTAGCTGCCTTCCCACCTTTCCAGCTCTCCCTCCTCAGTTGAGTTTGTAGCTGAGATAAAAGGAGAGAAAGAAAAGAAGACCTACAACTCCTAGGGGAAGTGGGTGGGTTGTGAAGACTAAATTCTTGCTGTTCCCGGAGATCATCTGTTACAGGTGAGTAACTACGCTATCTCCAGGAACAAGCAGGAATATAGTCCTCACATATGGGACTCCCTAGCTAGATGATGCCAGAGAGATGACCTCAGAATCGGCTGTGGATTTTCACAGGTATGCCTAAAGAGGTCATGTATCCCGCATGGATGTCTGGTATCGAAACCCAGGACGGAGGGTAGGACGGAGGGTTGCTCTAAGTCTGAAAGAGATGCTGGAGAACAGCTTGGCCAAACATGGCATCCCAGCGGGAGTCCTTATCAAGGCAATAGTGAACAGCAAAAGTGTGGACTGAAAATCAAGTTGCTGCTTTGCAGATCTCGTCAATAGCTACAGAGTGTAGATTTGCCATTGAGATAGCCAAGGCTTGAACATTATGGGCAGTGACGTGACCCTCGAGGGAGAGTCCTGCCTTCTCATAAGCAAAGGTGATGCAGTCAACTATCCACTTGGAAAGAGTACATTTGGAGACTGGCAAGCCAAGGTGACTTGAGTCAAAGGAAAAGAAAAACTGGGAAGCTTTTTGATGCTCTCGAGTTCTCTGGAGATAAAAAGCTAAGGCACGTTTACAATCCAGAGTGTGGAGGTTTGCTTCTGCCCTAGATGAATGTGGTCTAGGGAAAAACACAGGAAGGTAGATAGACTAGTTCAAATGGAAGGGTGAGGCCACCTTCGGCATGAAGTGGGGATGAGTCCTAAGGACAACCTTATCATGGTGGAACCATGTGTAAGGAGGATCAGCCACCAAGGCCTGGAGCTTATTAATGCGCCTTTCTGAAGTGAGGGTAATAAGGAAGATGACCTTCCATGTGTGAAACTTAAGTGAAGTATTGGCTAGAGGTTCAAATGGCGGCTTGAGAAGCTGTCCTAGAACAACATTAAGGTCCCATGCCACTGGAGGCGGCTTAATGGGAGGTTTGATTAATAGAGGACTCCTCATGAAGTGTGCTACGAGCAGCTGAGAAGAGATGGGCTGGCCATCTAAGGGCATGTGAGAGGCCGCAATTGCACTTAGGTGTACTCTTACCAAATTGATTTTGAGTCCAGAGAAGATAGGTAGAGGAGATACTCAAGTAATGCCTCCACCGGAGCTGAGAAGGGATTAAGATTCTTCTGAGAACACCAGAAAGAAAACCTACGCCATTTGAAAGCATAGGGCCGTCTGGTGGATGGCTTCCTAGAAGCTAAGAGGATGTCCTTAACCTCCTGGGGAAGGTTAATGTCTTGGAAGGCTATGCCTTCAGTAGCCATGCTGTGAGATGGAGAGACTGCGGATTAGAATGGAGCAGCGTCCCCTCCTCCTGAGAGAGGAGATCTGGAGCAGACCCCAGATCTATGGGTTGAGCCTGAGACAGATGTAGAAGGAGAGGGTACCACAGTTGACATGGCCAGCATGGGGCTATGAGTATCATGAACCCTTGTCTCTCTGGAGTTTGAAAAGAATCTTGGGAATTAGGAGAATGGGAGGGAAGGCATATAGGAAGCCTTGACCCCATTGGAGGTGAAAAGCATCCACTTGCTGGCTGTCTGGTGCAGGAGTCCTGGTGCAGAAGCGAAGTAGCTTGGCATTCTGAGGACTTGCAAACAGGTCTATCTCTGGAGTCCCCCAGCTTTGAAAAATGTGAGAGACTTTGTCTACATGAAGAAATCACTCGTGAGGAAAAAGGATTTGACTTAATCTGTCCGCTAAGACATTGTGCTTGTCTGGGAGATACACCGCATGGAGGTGAATGCGATGATGTATGGCAAAGGATCAGAGATGTAGAGCCTCACTGCAGAGGGTCCAAGAGCCAGTTCTGTCCTGCTTGTTCACATAGAACATGGCTACTTGATTGTCGGTTTGGACTAGGACTCTGAGGCAACAAAGATGGTCCTGGAAGACTTTGAGAGCATTGAGAATGGCTCTGAGTTCCAGCAGATTTATGTGGAGTTGTGACTCCTGCTGAGACCAGAACCCTTGAGTGGAGAGAGATTCCAGATGAGCTCCCCAGCCCAGTCTGGATGCATCCATCGTCAGAGTACATTGATGTGCTGGCATCTGAAAAGGTGACCCTACAAAGAGATTTTCTGGAGATCGCCACCACTGGAGAGATGAGATCAGAAGGGAAGAGACCGTTATCTTGTCCCCCAGGCGACCTGATGCTTGAGACCACTGGAATGCTAGTGTCCATTGGGCTGTGCGCATGTGTAAGCGGGCATATGGAACAACATGCACCATTGATGCCATATGACCCAGAAACTGTAGCATTTCTCGACTAGTAAGAAAGTTCTTGAGGCATGCTTGAGATGCTAACTGATTGAGTCGAGCACAGTGGGGCTGGGGCAGAAATGCCCTTGATTGCTGAGTGTTTAGGAGGGCCCCTATGAACTCTGAGAGGGGATGAGTTGGGACTTTGGAAGATTTAACAAATCCCAAGTGTTGTAACACCTGCATGGTACGTGAGAGGGATAGACTGGCTTCTTGAGAGATGCTTGCCCTTATCAGCCAGTCATTTAAGTAAGGGAAGACAAATATCCCTAGCGTCCTTAAGAATGCAGCTACTACCGCCATGCATTTTGTGAAGACTCTTGGGGCAGAAGCAAGGCCAAAAGGCAGGACTCTGCATTGATAATGTTTCCTTGGAACATGAAGCGCAGGAATTTTCTGTGCTATGGATGAATAAGAATGTGAGTGTATGCTTCCTTTAGATCTAGAGAACAGAGACAATCCTGACTCTGGAGATAGGGAAGAAGGGTCCCTAGGGAGATCGTTTTGAATTTCTCCCATAGGAGGTGCTTGTTCAGTTCCCTGAGGTCCAGAATGGGCCTGCATCCTCCTGTTTTCTTTGGGATGAGAAAGTATGGAGAATAAAAGCCCATTTCCTGCTGGGATGGTGGAACCTCTTCTATTGCACCTTGCAGGAGAAGGGAGGTGACCTCTTGTAGCAACCGAGCAGTGAGAGGGGGTTGAGAACGGAACTCTCTTGGTAAAGTTTGGGGGGGGGGTAGACTTCATAGATGAAGTTTGTATACCTCCCATGTCCACTGTTCCGAGGTGATGAGATGCCACTTGGGGGAATAGTGACAAGAGTCTGCCGGGAATGTGGACAGGATCGGGACTCTCCAGAAGCAGGACAGCTATGTTCTCTAGAAAGGAGTCAAAAACTCGGAGCAGTCTGGGTCTGCTGAGATGGCTGTGACTTGGGAGTCTGAGCCTTCTTTTGCTGTTTTGGAGGCTGTTTCCCTTTCTGAGGAACATGATACTGACACTGAACAGCAGGGGTATAAGAAGGAAAGTACTTCTTTTTATTGAAGAAAGCTTTCTTTGCTGCTTTCTTCTTAGTTGGGTTGGCAGTAGATCTAGATAGCCTATTGAGGGTAGTATTCTCAGATTCTAACTGAGAGGCCTTGTCCTGCCAATCCTTGCCTAAAAGGAATATCACCCAGCTTATCTTGAACCCATTGTTCAAGATCTGACGCTTGGAGACACCTTACGTGCACCGATGCAGATAGATGAAGTCCTGCTGATGCATTCAAAGCAATCAAAAGTTGCTCTGTTAACAAACTTTGAAACATGTTTCACAAGGATGAAATAGTCTGCCCTCTTGTCATCAGAGAGAAGAGGAGCCATTAACTCCAAATCCTTAGCCAGCTCTCTAAGGAACATACCCATATAGAGTATGTAAGAACTAATCCTGGCCGATAGCATGGAGGCCCGAAAACAACGTCAAACAAAAGCTTTGAGGGTTCTCGATTCTCTACCCGGAGGGTTTGAGGAATGTGTTTTCGCACTCTTGATCCGACGCATTGCCGATTCCACTTCCATGGAATGGTGTGGCAATTGTGTCTTTTGGAAACCGGAACACTCTGGTTCCCGGTACATGGTATTGAGCCTTCGGGTATGGGGAAAAATGGTTAGAGGTGTCTTCCACATACAAAGCATGAGGTTGTGAAGTATCTGATGGATAGGGAGCGTAGCCACCTTTTTTGGAGCTGTCGGGTATTGACGAATTTCCAATTCTTCGGCCCTAGATTCTTTCTCCGATATCACTGTTATGGACAGACCCCTAGCAACATCGCGAATAAAGTCATGAAAAGACATGTCCTCTGATGAGGACATGCGATGTTGTTGGGAGATGGGCCCTCTGGAAAAGTTTGCATGTCTCAGGTATCGGCTGATTCATCATCCGATGAATCAGAATCCGAAGACTCAAAGTATTGTCGGGCAGGGTGTTCCCGCTCTGTACGAACTTGGTACCGGTCAAAGCTGGTACCTGGAATCTGTGTGGTCAGAACCTCAGTACCGGAAACAGATTCAAGGGCCGGCATGGGTGGTAGCGTGGAAAGCGGCAAAAAAGTTGATGCAGGTTGTATTGGTACCGATGTCTGCGGAACCGACTATAAGGGTTTTACTGGAACCGAGGCCGCCAGTAAGGCCGCTAAGCTCCGCTCGATGGTAAGGATATATTGATCCATGGAGCTTGCTGATGCCTGGGTATCGGTACCCGAATTGCGGGTCATGATCCCTGAGCATGGCATTAGGAGCTCTCCGGAGGTGGAGGCCTCAGGAGCATCCGGGGATCCCACTAAGGCTTTGGAGGGAAGGTCCTCCTGCTGGATTGTTTGGCTGGTTTGTCCCCCTCCAGGGCAACGCCCGAGGCATCTTGATGCTTAGAAGGAGATCTACCCTTGGGGGGGTGGCCAACCTTCGATGAAGACTTAGGTTTCAATACCTGAGATCCTTGCGAGGAAAATGAAACTCTCAATGACGTTTCTTTATTTATTTAACTGTATTTATATCCCGCTTTTCACCAGGTCAAAGCGGTTTGACATAAAAAGGAGTGGGGGGACAATCAAGTTGATAGAGAGAGGGAGGGGGGCCGTCACCAGGGGGACAATCAAGTTGATATAGAGAGGGAGGGGGGCTGTCACCAGGGGTTAACATAGTTGATCTTTACAGAGAGTAACAGTACTAGACAGTTGACATTTTACGGAAGTCTCTTAGATGGTTGATGTTGATGTTAGAGAGACGGTCTCGGAGGTAAAGTGGGTGCCCAGCTTTGGAGCTCGATTCTGTAGGCCTCTCTTTGTCATCTTTCTACAGAGAGGACATTCTGATGGCTGATGATCAAGCCCTAAGCACTTTAGACACCAGTCATGGGTGTCTGTGGCTGAGATGCCAAACTTAGAACACTTCTTAAAACCACTAGATGGTTTTTCCATTGTGTCTGTGACAAAATGGAAGGCCTAGGCCTAAGATGGCGTCGATGCGCCTGAAGAAAAGAAGAAATTCTTTTCTTAACAGATTTTATTTTTTTTAAGAGAAAGAAAGTACCAACGGAGATCAGTACCAGCTTCGACCGGAAGGCAAACGTGAACCACAAAAATATGAAAAAACAGGAATTTTCTGCGGTGACAGGAACTGCTCCCTGTCGGCTCCATGGAAAATGAAGAACTGGAAATGGGAGAGCTGGAAAGGCGGGAAGACAGCTAAGCAGGCACAATGGGATGCTCCCAAAGGCTTTCCTATTGGATGCTGGGGAGCGTTCCTGTGAAGGCTTCTTTGGTACCGACGTCACCCATATGTGAAGACTATATTCCTGCTTGTTCCTGGAGATCAGACATTTCTCAGTTCCAGCATTCTAAAAACAAAGCATTCTGTCTCATTCTCACAATGTCATCTCAAAGTACAACTTTGGCTTTTAAAATACATCTCTCTCCAGGCTGCTAGGCTTCACACTGTCAGCAATATTTTAAGCCATTCTCCATAGTAACCCTTTCAGATGGTCCTGGTATCCCATTTCAAGTTACTTTCACTACTAAAGTATGTCTCTTGCTCAGACCGGCTGAAAATACTATAGATTAACACATGCTGACAGCAATGTTACTACTACTCTTACAATGTAAAAGAATGTTACACTATGCACGATTAGTGGTCTATGCAATAAAAGCTTAGCATGCATGCTAAGACATCAGCACTTGCTAAAATAGCATACTAAGGGGCTCATTCCATCGGAGACGTACAGCCCCTCTGTAGTCTGGTCTGAGCCAGACATACAGAGGGGTTCACGATTCTGATCCCGCAGGGCATGTCTAGCCCAGCGGGATCAGAATCGGAATAGGCCTGTACGTGCAGGCCAGGAGTGCGATTCAGTCGAGCCTGACCGTACAGGTCTCTCCCCGGCTAACTCAGTCAGGGCCGCCATTCCCTGCAAGATCGGGGAACTTATTCCACCATATTGGAATTGGTCCTGGACATCCAGGGCAGATGACCGCCTGCCCTGCCTCCGCCCCCGATCCACCCCTTCCCCGCCCCCGATCCATCCCTTCCCCGCCCCCATCTAACCTCCCTGTAAAACTGGCGGGGAAGTTAAACGCCAGTGGGAAGGTTACGTCCATCCCCGTTATTTGTGGCACAGAATAACCCCCTAAGCAAATAACAGGTTAATGTGCATGCTAAACTGAGGTCAGAAGAAGCTGGCACTTAAATGCTAACATTGGAATGTATTTCCATATATTGGTGTCCAATTTCTTAGAATGAAGATATACTAATCATTCAATCAAAAAACTTCATCCCATGTGCACCAAACAGGAAAAACTGAATCATACTCGGAAGGGGAGAAAAGGATCTCAATACCCATGAGCCATCTTGTCTCGGCTGTCAATCCTGGCCTGAGACTGGCACATTAACATCAGCCACACATTATTGATCATAATATGTTGAAGTCTGACTATGTGCATTTTGTGAAACCCTATTCTCCTCTGAGTCGAATGATACAGAATATTATTAATAAACATTTTTCTATCATTCGGACGATCCCTGGGTTACAAGATAAACAGGCCCGGATGGTTTAGTCTCGAGAGCGGAACCTAAAATAAATTTTATATTCCTCTTGTTTGAAACCCCTTGAATGTTAGCAAATGGAGGAAGGATTTTTTCCCCATGCGGTACAGTTCTATATGTATCGAGTCTCATCCCGTTAGAGGTTTTGAACATAATGGGAGATGGTATTTCATTAAGAAATTCTGTACGTATACCACTACTTATGTTGTCTATACTGTTCGATGTCCATGTAAACGCTTATATATTGGGAAAACGGTTCGACCTTTTAAGGTTCAAATGGGAGAACATCGGAGCAGACTGAATAGAATGTGTTTGGAAGTTCCGATTGTAGCCCATTGTTCTGTGGAGGGACATGTTTTTTCAGATCTAAAGAATTTTTGTATAGACAAGGTGGATACAGTATTGTCTGACTGTGCCAAACTGCTGTCCATATGTGAACACCGGTGGATTTTCAGATTTGACACAGTTTCTCCAAGAGGCCTTAATACTATGATCAAATAGGGTCTATGCATGTAGATAGGTGGGTTGTAAAGAAGTTTGGAATAAATGTAACAACTAAAGTAGGGAATTTTAAAGGACAGTTTGAACACTATGAGATTTTAAGCTGGCACACAGTATGGGATTAGATATTTTATTTGAGGTGTGCTATTTTGTGTGAACAAATCTGTTTTAAAGCATGAGTGGATGTTTAAGTGGTCTGATGGATATGTTTGTCTCTGCATGTGCTTATCTAAGGTGAGCAATTGTAATTGGTTGTTGGATCTTTTAAAATCTGCACATGTAGGTGGGTGCAGTCCTTCCGATAGCTGGGGCATTTTGTTCGAGCAGAGTGTTCCTGCTGGTGAGTCTTTATTTGTAACGGTGTGATTGAGAGTGGTGGATTTCGGTCTACTGCTGGTTTGAGTTAAGAAGAACTCATTGGGCGGGCACTGTGTCTAAGTACATGGGATTTTAACACTTTAGGAATGGATTGTTTTGGGGTAAAACTTTAGAGTGTAATATGTAAAGGGGTTAGATTACACGAATATTAAGGGCAATTTTAATGTTTTCTTTTTATGCTTTGCAGTTTGTGTAAATCCTGCCGTTTATGTGATTGGGGTGGATTTTCAATGTGATAGAGAAAATTGACCCCTGACAAAGCAATTGTGAAATGCCTTCGGGCTTCCTATGTGGTGTTGGGTCCAGCTGGGTCAAGCAGCCTATATGTGTATACTTCTATCCACAGTGAGCAGAGGCGTTCGTGGAGGCGGGGATAGAGCAGGATTGTCACTTATATATAGGATTAAGGCACAGACAAACCAGGCAACTGCCTAGGGCCCAGATGTTTAGAAAGTATCTTCTCAGATATGCTAATTAAGTGGCAGATTTTTGATTTACAGTTACAGCTAACTTTATTTGATATACCGCTTATATTGTACAATGTACAGGCAGTTTACATTTAAAATAATATAAATAAACCAAATTTTAAAAAACAAATAAGGGAAACAATGGTTGGAAGGCCTAGATTACAAATGTAGCAATACATTAATAAATAATGTCACAAAAGGAGGGGAGGGAAATAGTGAAAACACAAGATAAAATAAGTGGTGACAACTGCTAAGTCAGGTTGCTGAGACACGGCTATGGGTGCCAAATAAAGATGACTCAAAGAATCACGTAGAAGCTGCAGACAGAAAGGCTTGGATAAAATAATAACTCTCAAGATGAGATTTAAAGCAAACAAGAGAGAGTTGACATTGAAAGACTAGAGGAAGAGAATTCCATAAAGCAGGAGCAGCAACCCGATAAGAAGAACATGCAGAAGAGGAGTGACTAAGAGATGTTGTGTGGCTGAGCGAAGAAGCACGGGGGCATATAGGGATCAGATGTTTTTGTAAAAAGAAAGAGTTACCAGAATAGAGGACACGAAAAGTGAGAGTATGAAGTTTGAACTTGATGTGGTAAATAATAGGGAGCCAATGTTCAGTGAAGAGGAGTAACATTGTCAAATCTTTTAGCACTATATAAAGGTTTGATGGCTGTATTTTGAATTAGCTGTAATCGGTATATCTGGTATTGGGAAAGTCCAAGAAGAAGGGAACTGGCATAATCAAAATGAGTTATTACCAGTGAAAGTATAAGCAGACGAGAAGATTTGAAATCAATTGTTTACCTAACAATGCAGGTGCAAATGCAAGCACATGGTCTTCCAGGAGTAATTTTCGAAGCTGAAGTACGTGCATACTTTCATTTTGAATTTCTGATGATGTCTAAACAGAGAAAACTATACACATACCTTTACCGATTTGTGCAGAAGTACAGTTGCCTCCTTAATGTGCCAGCTAAGGGATAAAACTGTTTAGTTACCTTTGGAAATCCCCACTGCTAACCATCATAAAGTGAAAAGATGAACAGACCAGTCTGCACAGTTTGATTTAAACCCCCCTCCGCCGACCCTCTCCCCTAATAACACTGTTCTACAGTGTAAATGCTTCCGAAATAATTCAGTTACACTTCACTAAGTCTGGGTCGCTGAGAAGGAAAACGATGCTTAAAACTTCGGCTCTAGTTGTCAATTTACACTACTGGGTCAGTACATACAACCTTGATTTTGGAAGTGCTAAGGATATACAAGTTATAATGGGAAGGGATAGTAATTTAAACCATAAATTACTAAAATATATGCACTTTTTTGACTGGATTTGTGATAAATCTATGTTTATGTTTGAACATTACTTTTCAGGCAAAACAATTAATGAATGATGCAATTTGAAGGTTCTATTGCATCATACATGATATGAATTGCATCATGTTATTCCTAGAAGTCATAGATGATGCAATCCTAACTCAGACTAATTACATCACTCTGCAGAACAAATTGTGCAACAATTTTTTTTTAATGAACATGACGTGTCAGTAATATTTTGGCTGTAGACCAGTCTTCAAAGTGTTTGATTTTTTTTCCATTTGGCCAAAGTGAGAGATGCCTCGTAATTGAAAAATGCAAATAACTTCTGCTACGTTTGTGGTGAAGTGACTTTTGCATCACAAACACACAGTATAATCGCTTTCATTAAGAAAGTTCACCACCTTTACTTTGACTGCAAAATTGGAGATCAAGACAAGGGCTGGGCCCTACACATATGCTGCAACACTTGTGTAAAACGTTTTGCCAGTGGTTGAATAGAAAAAAGCAATTCATGCCTTTTGCAGTGCCAATGATTTGGAGAGAATTGACAGATCATATCAGCAATTGTTACTTCTGCATGGTGCCTCCTGTTGGAAAAGGTTTATCAAAGAAGATAAAATGGACTGTGCAATATCCATCAGCTATATGCCCAGTACCCCATGGAGAAGAACTGTTAGTTCCTAATGCTCCAGAATCATTCTCATGCGTCAGACGAGGAAGAAGATGAAACTTCTGGTCCCAAAACATCAATGTCACATAACCAAGATCTTCTCCCATCCTCCTCCTCTTAACCACACCTCACAACACAAGGTGAACCAAATGACCTTGTCAGGGATTTGGAACTAACTAAGAGTAAGGCAGAGCTGTTGGGCTCCAGATTGCAGCAGTGGAATCTCCTGTCAGGTGATGTTAGGGTTTCCATGTTCTGTGAATATGAAAAGGATCTTGTTATATTCTTCTTCATGGAAGGTGATCTTGTAGCCTGCAATAACATCGATGGTCTGACAGCAGCCCTCAACATCATTCATCATCCAGATGAGTGGAGACTGTTCATTGATTCATCGAAGATGAGTTTCAAAGCATATTTTTCTGCATAATAGCAATGCTTTACCATCTATTCCAGTTAGTCACATAGTCCATATGAAAGAAACCTATGACAATATAAAAAGCTGTTGAAATGCATAAACTATGATCAACATCAGTGGTAACTTTGTGGCGATGTGAAAGTTATTGCTCTGTTGCTCAGTCTGCAGACTAGATACAGAAAATACTGCTGTTTTCTCTGTGAATGGGATAGTTGCGCAAAAGATGCCAACCACATCAAGAAAGATTGGCTTTCTGACAGTCACTGGAAAGAAAAGTGTGCAGCATCCAGCACTTGTTGAATCAAGGAAGATTTTGTTACCACCCTTACACATTAAGCTGGGTCTAATGAAAAATTTTGTCAAGGCCATGGACAACACAAAACCAGTTTTCAAGTATCTCAGCGGGAAATTTCCAAGACTAAGTGAAGCTAAGATAAAGGAAGGTGTCTTTGTTGGTCCTCAGATTCGTGAGTTTCTTTGAGATGATACACTTAACCGTGCACTGTATGGCAAAGAAAGTATAACATGAAAAGCCTTCCAGTTAGTGGCAACAAGTTTTCTCGGAAACAACAAGGCAGACAACTACAGAGAGTTGGTGGAAAAACTCCTCAATACATACAAAAGTCTTGGCTGCAATGTGTCACTAAAGATACATTTTTTGCATTCCCATCTTGATTTTTTCCTACTGAACTGCAGAGCAGTGAGCGATCAGCATGGCGAGTGATGTCATCAGGACATTGCAGTGATGGAGAAAAGATATCAAGGCAAATGGAGCCCGTCAATGCTTGCAGACTATTGCTGGACAGTAACAAGAAATATTCCATTTACAGAATACAAGAGAGAAGCCAAGAAACACCGAGTAGACACTGAATAAGGTCTGAAATGAATATTAATGCATACATAGTTGTTTCTTGCTTTCTGTTTCACACTAACGTTTAAAATAAATTGTATTTAAATAACCCTTTGGCTGGTTTTTATACTTTTAAACAAAGGCAACAAGTGAAATATTATCAAGGTCATAAATATGGCAATCATCAACACATGAAAAGACCTAGGTTTATAATTTGTGATTAAAACTCTACTACCAACATGTTAAATATACGTGTAAAATGGAAAAGCTTAGATATCTTGGAAACAGTAGCCAATCAGTAGTTTAATTGTCATTTCTGAATTCAGTGCATTAAAATCCATAAGGATTAACAAATTTTGTCTCTGAAGCAGACAACTTTTAAAAAATTGTAGACCAGTGTAATGATTTACTCTCCTCCAATTCCCCTACCACGCATCATCCTTTTCACCTCTCCCTCCCCCTAATTACCATCAGATACCCACTAATCGATTCTCTGAGAAAGATCTCACCGAGTATAAAGCACCAACCATCTTGGCCTTTCTCCAGCCCTTCTAGAATGAGAGTTTATCCTTTCTTCATGGGCAGGAGGAATCTGAAAGCCCTTTATCATGGATTGCTGCATCCACTGAAAGACAGGTGAAACATTACCTAGCAATACAGCGGTGAGGGCAGGAAAACTCTCATGTCCCTCCTCTCGGTGAAAAAAGGGAACTCTCTATAATAGGACGTACTCATTCTGGAAGGAGGGAAGGGGCCAGTTTTGTTCAGGGGGTTAAGTGGATGAGTACCTGATGGCTATCAGGAGGATCACCAGGGGATTACTTCCTCATTGACTGTGCTAGAGTGCTACTACTTTGTTGGCTTAGTTCCTGGACCTGCCTTATCAGCGTCTGATGTCAGGGCTGTTGAGGGCTATTTAACAGCATAGCCCCATCACGGGACACGGTTGCGAGTGCGTGCCCATTGGCACGTGTCCAAAAGGGGCAGGTTCTGCCCCTTTGGTACACGTGAGGTGCAAATTTCTGGATCTACATTCGGGTATGGGGAAGCGGCAGAAGAAAGCTTTAATTCTCACTAGCTCTAAAGCGGTGAAAGTAGTAGGATCTATGGACTCTCATGTGAAAGTTTTGACTGTTATGGAGCCATTGGATTTGACATCTGGACCAAATTCGCTTGCATCCTCCATGAGTGTGTCTTTGGATTCTTCTATCTCTCCCATCATGGGTTCCCTTAATCCCACCCAGTTAGTGCTCTATTATCGCTCCGGTCTTCCTCCACTAGTAGGGGTTTCAAGGAGGTCTTGAAAGCCAGCTCTACCACTGTTGGAACTTCCTCTCGTGATGTACTCTGTACTTCTTTCTGAAGGCATTCCCCTTTACCTGTTCCCTTTGAATATGCTGGGGTCTCTGTTGACAGGCCCATCCCTCCTAAGGAGATTTCACCACGTAATATTTGGGACATTGTCTCTCAAACTGATTTATCCTTACAGTCTTCTCTTAAACAAATATCAGATTTTTCTAAAGAGGTCATTGTCAAATTTGTGGAACATGAGACTTATTTTCTTTATTGAACTCTCGGTTTGTTAAGAGGCAGCATGTTCCTCTTCAGTAAAAGATTCGTTATTGAGACAATGTGAATCCTTGGAGAACTCGCTCTGGGCAAAAAATTCATATTTGTTAAATTTCCCCTGCACACGCTATCTTTCTCCTCAGAATTTGTTTTACAAGTACTTGAAAGAGGCGTTCTGCTTCCGGACTCCGAATCAGTTAAACTCTCTAGGATTTATTATGCTCCTTCGGGTACAAGGACTGAGGCAACGGATGGCTTTGGGTTAGAGGAGGAAAGGGATCAATTTACCCCAGGATGCAAGCCTAGACTTCTCGGCTTTTTTAGAATCCTCTAAAGAGGAAATTTCTGTGTGGGCCACATTAATTGTTACTTTTGTGTTACTCTCTGATAAGGATACTATTCTTTGTTTGTATTTTGGGAGGAAAACTGAGAAATTCTGTGGTCAAACTATACAGATATTCCCTGATGTATCAAAATATACTCAACAATGCTGGAAAACTCTTTTGGCATTGAGACCTTGTGTTCTGGCTATAGGAGCTTCTTTTCTAATTAAGTATCCATGTAAGTGTTTGGTGTCTTTGCAGGGTGTCCACTATGTTTTCTTTGATGCTGACCAGTTGGAACAATTCTTTCGCGGGAAGGAGTGATGATTTCTTCTTTTCAAATATAGTTTGCATGTCTTTCTGGTTTACTGGCTATGTAAAATGTGAGTTATAATACTTTTTGCAGGGGTTCTTTTTCTGCTCAGTATGTGTATTCCTCCTTTCTAATGTGGGCTTGGTCTATTTAATTGTACATTTATTTATTGTAATAATTTGAAAACTAAAAAAAAAAAAAAAAAAGGAGGACCACCAGATGGAGCTTAGGGGGGAGGGTGGGAGATAATGGATTGTCACTGGGGACTCTGCAAAGGGTCCTCTGGAGGGAGTCTTGTGTTGAACATGCAGAAGGGGCTGTGGGGGGAAGGAATGGGGAATCTTCCGTATTGAGCCAAGCAGAGGCCCATCGTCTAATATATTGTCTGGAACTGAGGCCAATTCTGGCCCGCTTGTGGTTTTTTTTTTTTTTTTTAAGTGGCAGCTTGGTGATTTTACATTCAGTACCTTGGTACTTTGTGGAGGACTTACCTTTGAATATCACAGAAAGCAGCAGGACAAAGCCAGTTGTTCTTAAAGACTTTTTTGGGTTTTTTTGTCAAGGAGGAACTAGCCTTGAAGAGAGGTATTTCTCACTGCTGCTATCAGAAGAGGTAGCATGGGTGCTATCATTGTATCAGCTAGGAAGGAAACAAGAGCATAATGCACCTTGTTGAAGCCCCCTAAGTCCATGGAACTGTTGCCATCAAGCCGTGCTGTCTTCTGTGACGTCAGGGTTTTCCGCAGTGGGAGGTCGGCTGAAACGGGAAGCCATCTGCGAGCGAGGGAGCAGCCTTGTGCATGGTCCTTGGCAGCATGTTGACTTGCTCACCTCACCATCTCCTCTGCGTTGAGTGGTAAGTGTTCTGGTCGTCGGTGCCAGGAAGAGGGTGCAACTTTTGTGCAGAGGTCTTTGCCTGTGAGGGTTCAGATGTTCATGCCCCAGGGCTCCATTGTTCAAACCAGCACTGATGGCCAACAAGTAGGCACTACTGATTTCTCACCCTTTGCACGGCAGTTCTTTAAAAGCTGCTGGGTATGGGCCTCAGCGTAAGGGTTCCAGGGCCTGCACCTTGGCACAGTCAGCAGCCAGAGAGACTGCCACTGCTTAGAACAAGGGCTTCAGGGCCTGCACCTTGCAAGAGTCAACAGCCAGAAGGACTGCTACCGCTCTGTGCGGACTTAGTTGGGTGGATAGGAGGTGCCAGCCTTGCAGACAGGCACCCTGTGTCCCATAGTTGAGCCTTTTCCTGTGCCTCC
Organism: Ichthyophis bannanicus; assembly: GCA_033557465.1. Taxonomy (NCBI): domain Eukaryota; kingdom Metazoa; phylum Chordata; class Amphibia; order Gymnophiona; family Ichthyophiidae; genus Ichthyophis; species Ichthyophis bannanicus. The sequence goes on along the minus strand of CM066042.1, from coordinate 193,538,289 downwards.
TCACCAATAGCTTCCGGCAGCTTCTCCCGTGTTGTGGCACCAATGGTTGGCCGAGTCGGCCAAGGGAGAAACTAAGCCTCATGGAGAATATGGACATGGTTGCAGTCTCCATGCCAGATGGGCAGGCTCAGCATCGTGAGCACCACTAACCTTGTAGTCTCTGCTTCTAAGTGCTGAGTCCCAGGAGGCCCCAACAGTTAAGCAGCCTTAAGCCACTACAAGAAGCAGATGAAGGCCTGATAGCTCCCAGTGCAGGACTTTTGCCTTCCAACCAGAAGGTCACAGGTTCAAGGCTGGGCTTTGGCTAAGAAAAAGTAGCCATATGGCTGCAACTTAAGTTATTCTTCTCATGCCGGCAGGTCCACTGATCGAGAAGAGCGAAGCGTCATGCTGCATCGAGAGGCTGATGGAAACATGGATTGTGCAGAGGGAGAAGGGCCCAAAGTGTCATGCTGTATCAAGAGGCTGAGACTTGATGACCTGGAGGACCCAGGGGTGGAACTTGCAGGCCGGCATCGGCCAAGCGTATCAGATGTGACGGTGCGGGGGCACTCTAGCTCTCTGTGCCGAAACAGGGGAGAGGCTAGCACATCTGCTCTGCGCTTGTTCCTTCTTCTGATGGCTCATCATTCCCCTTGCAATGGCATTCAGCAATGGGGCGGAGCCTTGGCACCATCCAGTGCTAGGCCATCTAAAGAAGTTTGTCAGGGTTCACTGCCTGGGCTCAGTAAGGCGCCAACGCGGCCTTGTTAATGGAGATGGGGCAGTCTGCGAGCTCAGCAAGGTAGGCTGTGCATTTGCCGCGGAAGATCCTTCCGCTACACCAGGCCGCGGATGGAGGCCTGTTACAGCACATCCCATGCCCAGCTTGCCCTTTGCCTAGGTTGTGCTCCTCCCGTTGTTTTTCAGCAGGGCTCAGCCACGCAATGTGAACCATAGCATTCCGTGAGTCTGCCTGGGAGTCTCTCTGGCCACAATTGGGTCAGCTGCCAGCTGTGCATCATGGATGTGAGGGGTCAATTGTAGAGTCCCCTGCCCATGGCCAGCAGGGTGGAGGGATTCTGTGGTTGCAGACCCATATGGAGGAAGAAATTCACCGCTTTCAACTGGGACAGGAAGAGCTTCCTGATAGCGATCCAGAATGGACAGGAGCCACGATCAGGCCTGCTGAGCTGGGTCTGCAGTGTGAGGTCTGCCGCCAGACAGGTCTCCGTGCATAAGCATATGGGCCGCAGGTAGAGGAGTTCAGCGATGGGGTGGGAGAGGTTCGCCAATTGCAACTAGGATGGGGCAAAACTCCTGATGGTATCCTCTGAAGGCGATCTAGAAGTAAGGAATAAGGAGAGAAGCATTAGAGAGAAGGTTTCAATTCACACATTGATAGTAAGTTGAAACGAGAGCAAAGAATCCGTCCACATGGCTGGGCAGACAGAATAGACTGAGGTGGAAAGGGGATGGACACTGGGGTGGGGTGATTGGCACCTGCTCAGAAAAATCTTCTAGACTCTTCTGAGCTACTGGAGAGCATTTCCGTCCATGGCGCCGTTGGATGACGTCACCCGTCTGGCTGACTTATTCATGGAGAAGCCCCAATACAGGTAAGTAACCTCACTTTTTGCAGGGGCTATTTTTCTGCTCAGTATGTGTATTCCCCTTTTCTAATGTGGGCATGGTATATTTAATTGTATATTTACTTATTGTAATAATTTGAAAACTAAAATTTAAAAAAAAGGAGGACCACCACATGGAGCTTAGAAGGGGGTGGGAGATAATGGATTGTCATTGGGGAGGAGGTTTGGAGAGAGAGGAAATTCCCTGTACCAACCAGCTCTTTCAATTTACATGAGGGATTTCCAGAGGCAGGTAACATAGTAACACAGTAAATGACGGCAGATAAAGACCAGCATGGTCCATCCAGTCTGCCCAGCAATACGGCAAGAGTAGGTGCACCTGTTGCTCTGTGCAGGCCACCCCTCCCCATGTCTTTGTTTAGGGGTGGACCCACCACTCCATGTAGGACATCCCTATTTGTTGAGAAGTTAGATGGTTCAGTTTATTTTGTTTTTATCCTGTTGCTGTAAAGGGATCCGCTGTGCTTGTCCCATGCTGTTTTGAATTCCGTCACCGTGTGTGCCCCCACCACTTCCATCGGGAGAGCATTCCAAGCATCCACCACCCTTTCAGTGAAAAAATATTTCCTGACATTGCCAACAGCAACTAGGATGGTAGTGTGCAAGCTATAGATTTTTGGATTAGCATACATGTTACTACCACGTACATTTTCTGGAAGTGATTTTTTAGCATCTAATGCTAAGATTTGTTGCATTGCACATCTACTACCATTTTACTTTACACAGACGGAAGGTCATTTTCAGAAATATTTCTGAGGTAAAGCACATACAATCTCTGCTTTTGTAACTGTACCGAGAGTGCATAGAAGCAATCCCTGGAGGTGAAAATAGGGAGGGGTTTCAGGCTTCAGCTTTATTTGTTATAGCGCCTATCATAACAATGTCTAAGCGGTATGCATGTGGAGGATATGTTTGTAAGATGGCACCTGTATCAAAGTAACCACAAGTCACCTATTTATATGCTTATTTTAAAAAGGCAACTTAGGTGCCTATATGCCAAATAAAATAGTACCCAGAACCAGCCCCATGCGCAAATTTACACCTGCTCTGAAGCAAGTATACAGTAAGGGGCATATTACTAAAGGGCACTAGCTGCTACCGCGAGGCTAATGCAGGTTTATCCCGCGGTGGTAGCAGCTAACGCAGAAGAAAGGCAGATATCACAGACACTTGAAGATTACAAAAAGAAACTGCTACTACTGGAGAGAGATTTGCAATTGTAAGTATTTACTTCTGAGAATTTTTCTAAATCTTGGGGAAAAGGAATTCTTTAGATTAAATCTGATTAATCTGTGTAAATTAGAATCCAGTGTATTTGTTAAATCACTCAGGGCCTAGTATCAGCAAAGAGTTTTTAATTAAATTAAAAACTCAACAGGTAGCTTTCAGTGTAAGTTTAAAACCCAGCAGAGGGCTTTCAGTTTAAATTCAAAACGCAGCAGAGGGCTTTCAGTTTAAATTTAGAACCTAGCAGAGAGCTTTCAGTTAAATTTAAAACGCAGCAGAGAGCTTCTAGTTTAAATTTAAATTTTCAAGTACATTCGTCGCAAAAAACTTGTAACAGAGTCAGTGGGTCCATTAGATGATAGAGGAGTAAAAGGGCACTAAGAGGGAACAAGGCCATAGCGGAGAGACTGAATGAATTCTTTGCTTTGGTCTTTACTGAGGAAGATGTAGGGATGTTGCCTATAACTGAAATAGTATTTAAAGATGATGCTGCAGAAGAACTGAAAGAAAGAGTAGTTACTCACCTGTAACAGGTGTTCTCCAGGAGCAGCAGGAATCAGTCCTCACATATGGGTGTCATCGGCGCCGATGAAGCCCTTGCGGAGCATTTCCCCAGCTTTCCATGAAAGCCTTTGGGAATGCTGGCATGCATGCGCGGTTCCCTTCCCGCCTAAAGGTGCCAACTTACCTCAGTCAAATGACATAGCTAAGAACAGCACACAAAAATGTAAAACAAACTATGTACAACTGCAACTCCAAGGGGAGGAGGGAGGGTTGTGAGGACTGATTCCTGCTGCTTCTGGAGAACACCTGTTACAGGTGAATAACTACTCTTTCTCCAGGACCAAGCAGGAAGTCAGTCCTCACATATGGGTGACTCCCTAGCTCTGGGCTACCAGGAACCCAGGCTGAACAAGAGAACTCCCTCTAGTCACAGCATCAAAGAAAGGCTTTTCAAGGACACAACCTCCACCGGTAGCCCAACAGAGGGCAGGAGGGCAGGAGTTGCCTAAACCTCAAAGAGATTCCAGAGTACTGCTTGGCCAAAAGCACTGTCCCTACGGGACTCCCTCTCCAGACAGTAATGGGCCGCAAAAGTCTGGCTTGAAGACCAAGTTGCAACCCTGCAGATGTCTACCAAGGGCACAGAGCAGAGATGAGCCACTGAGGCAGCCATTGCCCTGACACGATGGGCCGTGACCCTACCCTGCAAGGGATGGTCAGCCGCCTTGTAAGCCCAGGTGATAGAGTCAGCCACCCAGATGGACAAGGTACGCTTGGACACAGCCAACCCCAACTTATTGGGGTCAAAGGAGACGAAGAGTTGAGTAGCCCTTCTATGTCCCTGCGTACGGTCAAGGTAGAAGGATAAGGCCCTCCTACAGTCCAGGGTATGCAGGACTGCTTCAGCCTGGCTAGCATGAGGCCTAGGGAAGAATGTTGGAAGCACCACCTCTTGGTTGAAGTGGAAAGAGGAGACAACCTTGGGGAGGAACTTTGGATGAGTCCTAAGGACTACCCTGTTCCTATAAATCCTGGTGTAAGGTCTTTCACAGACCAGGGCCTGAAGCTCACTCACTCGCCTAGCCGAGGTGAGGGCTATCAGAAAGAGAGTCTTCCAGGAAAGGAAGCGTAGAGGGCAAGTAGCCATCGGCTCAAAGGGTGGGCGAGTCAGTTGCTGCAAGACCACATTCAGCTCCCACTCAGGAGCAGGAGGACGGATGGGGGGCTTGAGCAAAAGCAAGCCCCTGAGAAAGCGGGACACCAAGGGGTGACCTGACAGAGAATGTCCCTCCACCAGTGAGTGGTGAGCTGCTAGAGCTGAGAGGTGGACCCGAACAGAATTGGACTGAAGTCCCTGATTCGATAAGTGCAGTAAGTACTGAAGCACTACTGGCACAGTACAGGAGAAAGGATCCTCTGTACGAAGCTGACACCACACAGAAAACCTCTTCCATTTGAGGGCATAGGTTTTCCTAGTGGACTGTTTCCTAGAGGCTAGGACAACCTCCTCAACTTCCTGAGGCAGGCCCCAGGGAGCCAAAACTACCCTTGCAGCCTCCAGGCCATCAAATTGAGAGCTTTGAGATTGGGGTGCAGAAGGGAACCCTGCTCCTGTGAGAGAAGGTCGGGCTGCAACCCCAGAAGTAGTGGGGAATCCACTGCCAGTTGAAGCAGTTGAAGTGGAAACCAAGGCTGCCTCGGCCACCTGGGAGCTACCAGCAGGACCGAGGCCTTGTCCTGAAGAGTCTTGAAAAGAGTTCGGGCCACCAAGGGCGTGGGAGGAAACGCATACAGGAGGCCCTGAGACCAGGACATCAGAAAAGCATCTGATACTATCCTCAAAGGATGCGGTTGCCTGGAGCAGAACTTGGGCAGTTGCTTGTTCAGCGGACTGGCAAAGAGATCTATCCAAGGGAGACCCCACTTCAGGAAGATCTTCTGAACGACCAAGGGATGCAGCTGCCACTCGTGGGGCTGCAGAATTCTGCTCAACCGATCGGCCAGGCAGTTCTCCTGGCCTGGAAGGTACACCGCCTTGAGAAGCATGTTGTGCTTTAGGGCAAAGGAACAAAGGTCTTGAGTCTCCCGACAAAGGAGTTTTGACCCAGTCCCGCCCTGTTTGTTCACATAAAACATGGCTACCTGGTTGTCTGTTTGAATCAAGACTGAGCGGTGAGCTAGGGCCGGAGAAAAAGCCTTGAGAGCTAAGCGGATAGCTCGAAGTTCTAGGAGATTGATCTGTTGGGCTGCCTCCCAGGGAGACCAGAGGCCTTGAGTGCACTTGTCCAGACAATGAGCACCCCAGCCCTGCAGAGAGGCGTCAGTGGTGAGGACCACCGAGTATTCTGGCATTTGGAAGGGTATCCCCTTCAGCAGATTGGGTGGATGCAGCCACCAGCTGAGGGAGGCCAAAAGGGGTTTGGACACCCTTATCCTGTCTCTTAGGCGGCCTGTGGCCTGAGACCACTGAGTCCGAAGGCACCACTGTGCAGGCCTCATATGGAGCCTGGCATTGGGAGTCACATGCACTGTCGAAGCCATGTGGCCCAGAAGCCAGAGGCAGAGTCTGGCGGAGACCAGGGACCTGTTTAGAAACTGTTTGGCCACGTCCATCAGTCTTTGAGCCCTGTCTTCTGGCAAGAATGCCTTTGCCAGTTGAGAATCCAACCTTGCCCCTATGAACTCCAAGTTGTGGGAGGGGAGCAAAGTGGACTTTGCGAAGTTTATGACAAAGCCCCGGTTTTGAAGCAGAGCAATGGTTCTGAGGGTGGCTTGTCTGGCCTCCAGGGACGTCTGACCCCTGATGAGCCAGTCGTCCAGATAGGGAAAGAAAAAGATGCCTTGATTTCTCAGGTAGGCCGCAACCACTGCCAGGCACTTGGTAAAGACCCTGGGAGCGGAGGTCAGGCCAAAAGGTAGTACTCTGTACTGGTAATGGTTTCCTCCAACAATGAACCTGAGGTACTTTCTGTGGTCTGGATGAATGAGGATGTGAGTGTACGCATCCTTTAGATCTAAGGAGCATAGCCAATCTCCCTGCTGGAGGTAGGGCAGAAGTGTTCCAAGAGTAAGCATCTTGAACTTTTATTTCTCTAGGAACTTGTTGAGGTTCCTAAGGTCCAGAATGGGTCGAAGGCCACCGGTCCTTTTGGGTACCAGGAAATACCTGGAGTAGAATCCGTGACCTTGCAAGTGGGGAGGCACAGGCTCCACCGCCCTGTCCACCAACAGACCTTGGAGCTCTCGAAGGAGACGGTCTGTGTGCAGGGGAGGCCTCCAGGGCTCCCCTGGGAAGTAAGGAGGAGGCAGTTGATGAAAATTCAGGGCATAGCCCTTTTGGACTATGTCCAGCACCCAACTGTCGGTGGTAATGAGAGGCCACTGGTGGGCTAAGAGTACAAGGCGACCGCCTGTGCAGGGCTGGGAAAGCAGGGACGGAGTGGCTACGCTCAAGGAGTCAAAAACCCCCACCCTGCTGAGTGGAAGCAGGGGCAGAAGGCTTGGGGGTCCTCTGCCTACGGGGCCCATTACCCTGGCCCTTGGCTTGCTGACCCTGGGGGGCAGCTTGGGCAGCATGATACTGAGGGTACTGTTTGTAGGCAGTGTCCTTCCTCGGGTAAAAGGACTTTTTACCCGAGCCCTTCTTATTATGTGAAGGGGCAGAGGTCTTCCTCGACAGCCTTGTCCGGGTAAGGTGCTCGGTCTCGAGCTGAGCGGCCTTCTCGGTCACGGGTTTGCCAAAAAGGTTGTCACCTCGGCAGGGGACATTGACCAACTTGTCCTGAACCCATGGCTCGAGGTCCGATGACTGCTGCCACGACTGGCGTCGAGCCGCGATGCCGGCAGCCGCAACTCGGGCCGAAGCCTCGAAGCCATCGTAGGCGGCACGGGAAATGAACTTTGAGCATTCCCGAATCCCCGAGGACAAGGTCTGAAATCTCTGCAAGGGTTCCCCGGAGAAACCAGCAGAGAATCCGGCCAATTCCTTGGCCAGGTCTCGCAAGTACATGCCCATGTATAGCTGGTAAGACTGGACACGGCAAGCAAGCATAGACCCCTGGAAGCACTTTCTACCGACGCCATCGAGGTTGCGGGCCTCCCTGCCGGGGGCACCGCAGAGTGCATCTTCTGGCTCTTCAGACGATGCATGGCCGATTCCACAACCATGGAATGATGTGGTAGCTGTGCTTTCTGGAAACCAGGGCTTTTGCGGAGTCGATAGATGGAATCGACTCGCTTACTCAAAACCGGCACTGAGGCAGGTGTCTCCCACATCCGGAAGAGGAGCCGTTCCAGCATCGGAGGAACCGGGATAGTAAAGGCCTCCTTCGGAGGAGAGTCGTACTGTAGAGCATCGAGCTCCTCGGCTCGAGGTTATTCCTTGGGATCGGCAGGGATAGCCAAGGCAGCGGCCATATCCCGGACGAACTCCGAGAACCTAGTGTCCTCCGGAGGGGATCTACTCCGGGTCTCAGACTGCGGTGAGTCCGACGGGATGCACCGAGTCTTAAAAGTATCAGGAGACTCCTCGTCCTCCATCTCCCAGGCGGACTCCTCCGAGGAGGAGTCAGGGTCCGACCCCGCGGGGTCCCAAGGCACCCGCCCCGACGCCGGGGCACCGGCGTCGACACCCTTGCTCCCGAACGGGAGGTCGAGGGAGACCTCGACCGAGGACGACTTCGAGCCACGAGGGTCTCAAGTATCGGCTCGGTCTCCGGGGTTGACTTCGAAGTCGACATCCCGGTGGTCGGGGCAGATGCACCAGACAGGCTGGCCATCAGTGCCCGCTGCTGCTCCATGAAGGCAGACAATCTGCACTCCAAGGCTGTCATCCTGAGACTCAGCTCGGGAGACGCAGCAGCCACCGACTCGGGCCCCGACGTCGGCTCTCTGGGAGGAGAGTCCACGAGGACTACGGGGCTTACTTGTCCAGCAGACTCCGGCTCCACGCGAGGAACTTTGGCAGGCTTCTCTTGGTCCACGGGCCCGGGACGGCAGTCGGGGGTCTTAGACCTGGCCCTCGAGGGACCAGGGACCTCCTCCGACGCCGCCCTCGCGAGCCGCTTCTTCCTCTTGTGTTCCCGGTCGGGGGACCCCCTGTCCGAGGAGCTTCGACGGCGCTCGGGATCGGAATCCCGAGATGTCGAGGCCTCAGACGAGGTCCGGGCCCGGCCGGAGGCAGAGTCCGAGAAAAACCTCTCCTTCTGATGCTGTCGACTTTTGAGTACCTTGGAAGACATCTTCCCACATGGCACACATGACTTGGGGTCGTGGTCAGGGCCAAGGCACCGAAGGCAGCAGTCGTGTGTGTCGATGAGAGACATAAGTTTCTTACACCGATCACACTTTTTGAAACCACTGGAAGCCATCGGGGATAAAAGAGCCCCTGCGAGGTCAAAAGACCGGCCTTCCAGGCAAAAATGAAAAAAGGGGCGCGAACGCCAGCCATGAAGGGCAAAAACCGAAAAAGAAATAAGCGGGCTCGATACCGGTGTACCGAACCCGGCGGGAGGGGAACCGGCGTCGAACCAGAGAAAAATAGCGAAAAATCGCCGAAGAAAAAAAATCAATTTTATCCGGGAGAACAGGACACACATCCGGTGGGTTTCTCGGAAAAAAAGGGACTGAGGTAAGATGGCACCTTTAGGTGGGAAGGGAACCGCGCATGCTTGCCAGCATTCCCAAAGGCTTTCATGGAAAGCTGGGGAAATGCTCCGCTGGGGCTTCATCGGTGCCGATGACACCCATATGTGAGGACTGACTTCCTGCTTGGTCCTGGAGAAATATCGATACACCGAGAAGATGTATTACAACTTTTTGATAAACTGAAGAGTAGCAAATCACCTGGACCGGATGGTATTCAAGGGTGTTGAAAGAACTGAAATATTAGATTGCAGACCTACTATTAGTAATCTGTGAACTATCATTAAAATCATCTGTAATACCTGAAGATTGGAGGATGGCCAATGTTACGCCAATTATTAAAAAGGGGTCCAGAGGTGAACCGGGAAACTATAGACCTGCGAGCCTGACATCAGTACCAGGAAAAATGGTAGAAACCATTATAAAGAACACAATTACTGAACATGTAGATAGTCATGGCTTAATGGCAGACAGCCAACATGGCTTTAGCCAAGGAAGATCTTGTCTTTCTAATCTGTTTTATTTTTTTGAAGGTGTGAAGAAACAGGTAGACAAAGGTGAGTCAATTGATATCTGGATTTTCAGAAAGCCTTTGACAAGAGGCTCTTGGCGAAATTAAGAAGTCATGGGCTAGGAGGCAGTGTACTATTGTGGATCAGGAACTGGTTAAAAGATAGAAAGCAGAGGGTAGGGCTAAATGGCCAATTTTCCCAATGGAGAAAGGTGAATAGTGGAGTACCCCAGGGATCTGTGCTGGGTCTGCTGCTTTTTGACATATTCATAAATGACCTGGAAAAGGAAATAACGAGTGAGGTTATAAAACCCATGAAGATTGTGGAAATTTTCCAGAGGATCTTTATAAATTGGAAGACTGGGCATCCAAATGGCAAATGAAATTTAATGTGGACAAGTGCAAAGTTATGCACCTAGGAAAGAACAACCCAAACTATGGTTACACAATGCAAGGTTCCCATTAGGAACTACCACCCAGGAAAAAGATTTAGACATCATCATGGATAGCATGTTGAAACCCTCTGTCCAGCGTACAGCGGCGGCAAGGAGAGCAAATAGAATGCTAGGTATCTTAAGGAAAGGAATAGAGAATAAAACAAAGGATATTATAATTCCTCTGTATCGTTCCATGGTGCGACTGCACCTTGAATATTGTGTGCAATTCTGGCCACTGTATCTTATAAAGGATATAGCGTTATAAGAAAAGGTACAGAGAACAGCCACCAAAATGGTAAAGGGGATAGAAGGATATCCCTATGAAGAGAGGCTAAAAAGGTTAGGGCTCTTCAATCTGGAAAAGAGACAGCTGAGGGGAGATATGATAGAGGTCTATAAATTAATGAATGGAGTGGAATGGGTAAACGAAGATCGAATGTATACGCCATCAAAATATAGAAAGACTAGGGAATATGCAATGAAGCTACAGGGTAACCTATTTAAGACTAATAAGAGAAAATATTTTTTCATTCAACGTGTAATAAAATTCTGGAATTCTTAGTTGGAGGATGTAGTAAAAGCTGTTAGTGTAGCCAGATTTAAAAAAGGTTTGGACAAGTTCTTGGAGGAAAGGTCCATAAACCATTATTAAAGGGAATCCGGGATATCTACTGCTTTCCCCAATACAAATATTGTGGAACCTGTGCCTTTTGGGGAAACTGCTAGGTACTTGTAACCTAGATTGGCCACTGTTGGAAATGGGATACTGGGCTTGATGGACCTTGGTCTGACCCAGTATGGCATATCTTTTGTTCTTACTTTTTTTTGCAATATCTGCATTTCACATGGTGGACCGGGGGGGGGGGGAGGGGGACTAGAGCAGGGAGTGGCCATGCTGATTGTCGGCAGCCATCGTGCAAAAATTTGTCTCGTGATGGCTGCCGAATCGGGCCTATCGCACCTGCGGATAATGTCTCTTCAAAAGGTCCATGGCACTGACGATATTAACAAACCTGGCCTGCCCTCTTTATAGCACTGATCCCCCCCCAAGACTGGAGATTGTGAGTTGTCCAGGGGGTATCAGTGCACCCCCAGAGAAAATAAACTATCCCAGCTAGTCAGTTGGGTGGCCAAAGCCCCTTCTCCTTCCTGATCCTTTAAAAAATTCCAGCTAGTTAGTTGGGGTCCTGATCCCCACTCCCTCCCCTCCCCTCCTCCTTAAAACAATGTGTCCCAGGAGTCCAGTGATGTTACTGAGCAAGATGGCCAACTGAGTTCTAGCTCCTGTCTGCCCCAGCAAAATAAGCTAAAAATCCCAGTTTCTGCTTCCCCGAAGGTCGATTGTCCTCAGCGGAGGTGTGCAGACAATATGGAGATGGCAACAAAGGCAAAAAAAAACAGACTTAAAAGAATTTGCACATACGGGCCCCCCACTGCCGTGCAACAGCAAGAAAAAGTGGTAGCATCAGGAGCAGGCTGGTGGGAAACTCTAGCCCGAGAACGTCGACCGCGGACAATGCAAAGCCTACACCCAATATAAATGCAATGGGACCTGATCGTGAAAGGGCCTTCCATGAGAAAGTGCACACCTGGTTAAAAGAGCTTAAGCTGGATTTATCACAGGTGTGTGCTGAAGTGATGGCAGGCATAGCAGGACTACACTCAGAGCTGGTAGAGCTGGGCAAATGGGTGGAAGAGGTGGAGGAGAGTATTAAGGACCAGGCGGAGACAATGGGTTCCCTAGAAAGTAAAGTGCACTTGCTGGATAAAATGAGAGAGGAGCTGGAGGATAAAGTCAAGGACCCTGAGAATAGGTCCCGATGCAACAATCTGAGATTCTGCGGCATTTCAGAGAAGGACCCCTTCAACGACTGCAAAGCTGTGGTGCAAAAAGTGGCACAAGCATTAATGCATCAGGCCGGAGCCTCCCATGACAGCCTGGCTCTAAGGATAGATCGGGCTCACAGAGGTGTGAGTCAGCCAGGGCCTCCAAACAACAATAACCCCAGGGACATTATTGCATGCTTTCACGACTTTGGGGTGAAAGAGCAAGTGGCAGCTCTGGCGCAGGTTCAGGGTCTCTTCCCTTGGGAGTCCAACACTGTGAAAGTTTATGTGGATCTGGCACAGGCGACTCTATAGAAAAGGTGGAATATGCATGATGTAATGCTCAAGTTCCGCGAGGAGGGTATCCGGTATGGCTGGACCTTCCCTTTTGGTCTGACTTTTGCGATCCGGGGGAAGAGAATGAGAGCCCAGACATGTGACGAAGCAGTTCGCATCCTTCTAGCAGTTGGACTATCAGGGCTGGAATTGAAGCCCAGAGCAGATAAAATGGCACATAAAAAACAACCTAAATGGCAAAGGGTGTCTCATAGCGGGAGACGTCTACGGAGGCAATCTGGAGGAGAGAGCAACGGCCGTGAACTAGAAGATCAGACTTGACTTGACTATACTTTATGGGTTCCTCCATTCTTTTGACTCTGTGGTACTCTCCCTTGCCACATGAACTTAACATGCGGGCGATTTGAGTTGACCACTAGGCCGATGGCCCGACGAAGGTGCAATGCACTAGGTGGGGGATGGGGGTGGGCTACTGTTACTGGTTGGGGAAATGTTAAATAGAGGACTGGTTTACTCTGTTTAATTTAGTAATGCCTTGGATAATGTGTGTTGGGGGAGATATGTTGATGTGGACTTTTTGAGTGTGTGGAGGGTTGGGGAGGTGGGGGCATGTAAAAGAGGTGGAAATAACCACAGGCCATGGAGGTGGGGTTGGGCTATCTGAGATGGTGATGTTGGCTCAAACTATCCTGGTAGGGGGAATCGAGAGGATAGCAGGGCAGAGTGCAGGATGGAAGGGTGGGAAGGGAACCAGGGGTGGGGGGGGGGGGATAGTTGAGCTGGAAATATTAGGAGGGGGGTATGAATATGGTGAGCTTAAAATAATCTCCCTTTATGTCAGAGGGCTTAATTCCTCTCTCAAACGTCAAAAACGTAGCAAAGAAATGTCAGGACAGAAAGCTGACATATACCTCTTGCAAGAGAAGCACCTCCGCAAGCAACATGAATGCCTAGTGAACCCAAAAGGTTACACCACTGGCCTCTACGCCACCAACTTGGTGAAGCAAAAAAAGGCGGGGGTAGCAATCTTGGAGGCCTCACATTTAAGGGTAGAGGTGGGGGAAATAGTGAGGGATAGAGCGGGGAGGAGTAGCCTAGTGGTTAGAGCACTGGTTTGGTAACCAAGCAACCAGGGTTCAATTCCCACTAGCACTCCTTGTGGCCTTGGGCAAGTCACTTAACCCTCCATTGCTTCGGAAGAAAGGCCTGGCAATCTACTTCCGGTGACACTGCCAAGAAAACCCAGGAGCTTCTGGGTCGCCAGGAGTCAGGACTGACTCAAAGGCACACATTGCATTTGCAGAGCGGGGAGATACCTTCTGGTACGCCTGAAGATAGAGTGAGAGTGGTTCCGAATGGCATCCATATATGCCCCTAATGGAACCAGAGGGGCTTTTTGTGAAACTGGAAGAACAGCTGGACAAATAAGGAGAAGGGTTACTGATCTGAAGAGGTGATTTTAATCTAACATATGATCCCAGGAAAGATACCAGAGGTAGGGCCTAAGGACGCCAGGCGGATTGGGCCCGTCTGAAGAAGTTTACATGGGCCTTGGACCTGGTGGACGCATAGCATTTTTTCCACCTGGGGCGGCATCAGTTCACCTTTTACTCCTCAATACATGGGTCATACTCAAGAACAGACATGATATGGCTAGAGAAAGAGGGGACAGTTAGACTTCAGGCTGCCAGTATTGATGCAATAACATGATCAGAACATGCACCGGTAGAGGTACAAGTGCAGATGCAGGGGAGAGAACGGGGGAGGTGGTGCAAATTCTGGTCATTAAAAGACTCCTTTCTAGAAGACGCAAGAGTAATCCAGGAAGTAGAGAAGCTAATTCCTGAATATTTTGCTAGCAATGATAATAGGGAAGTGGGGTGGAGGTGGTATGGGATGGATTCAAAGCAGTGCTGAGGGGGATTTTTATAAAATGGGGAGCCAGGAAAAAAAGAGAACAAAATGAATGGGTGCACGCACTAAGCTCTCAGCTAGTGCAGCTGGAAGAGTCTGATGCTTGCACACCAGGGGGACATTGCGGGGGTGGGTGTTAGCAGTGAGAGCCCAACTGAAAGCATTAGAGTCAGCGGACATTCATTAGAAGACCCAACTAGCAAATCAAGAGTATTTTGAAAGGGGCAATAAAGCTGGCAAATATCTAGCGTGGCAATTGAGACACAGAAAAATGTGATTGCATATAGTGGCGGTTCAGGAGGCGGGAGGCACTGTTACCCACTCGAGGGAAGAGATGTGGCAGGAGTTTGTAAATTTCTTTCAGAGCTTTTATGAAGCAGCAGCCCCACCTCTGGCTGATCATATAATGAACTATCTCAACTCTGTCCCTCTGCCCAGCTTGGGGCAGGACATGAGGGCAACACTGGATAAAGAGAACGATATGGGGGAAGTACTCCAGGCAATCAAAGCCCTCAAAGTTGATAAGGCCCCCGGGTTGGATGGTCTCACGGCCTGTTTCTACAAGAAGTTGGGTAGCTTGATACAGGTACCGCTAATGCGGCTATTTAACTTACCTAGGACAAGGGGGGGGGGGTGGGGACTGGCAGACACTATGGGTTGGGCAGGCATCTCTTTAATCCCTAAAGAGGGGAAGGATCCAAAGGCATGTGCATTCTATCGACCAATTTCATTACTAATATAGATACAAAGCTACTCAAGATTTTAGCTACCAGATTAAATAAGGTTGTCCTGAATTTGATTCATGAGGACTAAGTGGGTTTTATGCTTAGAAGACAGGCTGCTGACCATATCTGCAAAATCCTTAACCTCATCTGGATGGCTAAGCTCAGACAGAAGCCAACCTTGCTTGTATCACTTGACGCTGAAAAAGTGTTCGACCTCGTTTCCTGGGACTTTATGTTCCAGATACTAGAAAAGATGAGTTTTGGGGAGGGCTTACTGGGGTGGGTGCGGGCGTTGTATAGCAACCAATGGGCCTATATTAAAGTCAATGGGAACTACTCCTCATTCTTCCCACTCGAACAGGGTACAAGGCAGAGGTGCCCGCTGTCACCTTTATTGTTTGCAATCATGATGGAGCCCCTAGCGGCGAGGATCAGGCTTATTCAGGATAGTAGGGGAATTTCAGTGGCGATCAAGATTATCGTGTCTCACTATTTGCGGATGATGTCATCTTGGCGGTATCCCGACCCAATGTCACCCTTCCCCTGCTTATGTGGGAACTGCGAGAGTATGGTTGCTTGTCTAGGTTTCACTTAAACTGGGACAAATCCACAATCCTTAATCTAACAGTGCCGGAAGAGCAATGGAAACGCCTACAGGCCTCCATGCCTTTTCAGTGGGCAGAAAAAGATATACATTATCTGGGGGTATGCTTGGGGAGAAATCACCAAGACCTCTATGTTTTAAATTATAAAAAGCTCGTGCATGAGGTTGAACCCTTCTTGAATGAATGGGATGGGAAATTTCTCTCGTGGATGGCCAGAATAGCGTCAGTAAAAATGCTTCTCCTACCGCACTTCCTGTATCTCTTCCAAGTTCTCCTGATTGAGGTTCCAGATGTGATCCTGCAGCGGGTACAGAAACAAGTAATGCACTTTGTATGGAAAGGCCAGAAGCCAAGAGTGGCCATTATGGTCACCCAGAGATCATGCTATGAGGGTGGTCTCGGTCTCCCTGACTTTAAGAAATATTATCAAACAGCGCAGCTGAAGGCTGCCCACTCCTGGTTAAGGGATAAATACTGGCAATGGGTGAATATAGAAGGTTCGTTACAGGCTCCGAGCTGTTAAATGTCTTAATGTGGCAAAGGGGTCTATCAATAGGGCCCAAACCCTTTTGTATATTTCACCATGAGCATGTGGAAACAACTAAGTTGGGTTCTTATGGCAGGCAAGAAGGTGTCTACAATAATGTCTCTGGCAGTGTGCTTCGGGCCAGGGGAAGATCCGGAATGACAAATTCTGCAGTGCTGGGAAGCAAAGGGCTTGGTGTGGGTGGCCCAACTGCTGCAACAAGGAGTGGTATGGCCTTTTGAAGGGGTGCAGGATCTCTATCAACTGGAAGAACACGATCGATATAGCTATCTTCAGTTCTGAAATTTCTTGTTGCGTAAGGAGGTCCGAGAGGAATTGCAGAATGAAAAGGGGTGGTTTGAAGGACTGTGTGTGCCGAGAAGGAAAGGAGTACAGTCCCAGATATATAAGAGGCTTTCTCTGGGAAGGATAGACAACTAGGCTACATGACCAAGTGGGAAGAGGACCTGCGGGTTTCTTGGGAGATGGGCATCTGGGATGAGATAGTGAGAAGAGTAGCGAAACTGTCGGTAGAAGTCAACCTGCTGGAGAATGGCTATAAACATCACCTCTGATGGTATTTGACGCCTGTACGCCTATTTCAGGCAAAAGTCTTAGAATCCGGGAACTGTTGGCGGCGGAGTGGGAGTAGAGATACATTTTTTTCACATGTGGTAGGAATGCCGAGTGGTTCAAACATACTAGGAAACAGTTATTCACATTCTGGAGGAAATTGGGGGTTGGGGATTGGCAATTGCAATGTCAACCAGCGATTGTTTTGCTCCACCAAACGACTTATGTGGTACCCTGATGATTCCAGGGGGTGCTGGCACACTGCATTGTAGGAGTAAGGTGCGAAATAGCAGTGCACTGGAATCAGCCGGTATTGCCAAGAATATCTAATTATAAACACTGCCTAGTGGATTTATACATAATGCATATGTTAACAGCTCTCAAGAATGGTTGGGGAGAGATAGTGGAAAATCAGTGGGTATGTGTGTGGAGGTGACTAGAACGTTAGGGGGAATCATTAAAAAGGGGAAAAGAGATACGCCCAAAGTTTAAGAGGGAAGTTCAAGGTTTGCATGTGATTGACAGTGTTAAGTTGCTATGGGAGAATATAAGAGGGGAATGTAATGGGGGGAAGGAGGAGGTAGGGGTTTTTGTTCATGGATTATTGTAATTTGCAGGTCAAGGCTGACCTTGTGTATTGTCTGGTTTTATGTTATGTTATTAAACTCAATAAAAATGTTTGTAAAAAAAACCCAAATGTGTCCCGGCTAGCCAGTCAGCTTGGGGGCCCCACACCTGACTCCCCAAGTCCATAACTTTAATCCCTGTTAGTTCAGTGGTCAATGAGGGCAGGAACGGTCCTCCCCGCTCCTGCCCCCATTGTCAGGCCAGTCCAAAATGGCCATGATCACACGCAAAATCGTGGCCATGTTTGTTAGTACAGTTGTGGTCAACATTATTGGCACCCTTGCATTTAGGTATGTTGTGTACAATATCTTGAGAAATAATTGGAAAAATTCCAACTGTATGTCATCATAATATTTTAATAGTATGTTCAAAGGTATACAACAAAAAAAAAGATTCTGTGCAACTTAGATGTAGTAATTTCAAAATAGGACCTGGAGAGGATTAATGGCACCCATCACTAATATTTGGTTGCACAATGCTTGGCAGTGATGACAGCCTCCAAACATTTCTTGTAGCCACCTATACGTTTTGTACATTTGTCTGCTGGTAGTTTCTCCCACTCTTCAACTGTGATTTGTTCCAGCTCATGAATGTTTCTAGGATTCCTTTTACCATTTGCAGATTTCAGCACTTTAAAAAGATTATTGATTGAATTGAGATCAGGATTCATTGCTGGCCAGTTTGAAACAATCCATTTTTTCCTTTTCAATCATTCTTTTGTACTTTTCGATGTGTGTTTTGGATCATTA
This sequence comes from Ichthyophis bannanicus, assembly GCA_033557465.1. Classification (NCBI taxonomy): domain Eukaryota; kingdom Metazoa; phylum Chordata; class Amphibia; order Gymnophiona; family Ichthyophiidae; genus Ichthyophis; species Ichthyophis bannanicus. Next base: position 193,520,493 of record CM066042.1, on the reverse strand, counting down.
TCCTGCTCGAGGACCCATGACCTTTGATCCAGACCTAGCTTTCTGACACTAGGTAGCGCATTTTGCTCCAAAATACCTTGGTAGTCCTCTGACTTCATGATTCCTTTAATACATTCCAGGCTTCCAGTTCCTGAGGCAGCAGAACAGCCCTACAACATTATGGAGCATTCACCATATTTAACTGTAGGAAGAGTGTTTATTTCCTTATAAGCTTCATTTCTTCACCTGTAAATATATCGCTGATCTGCATTGCCAAAGAGCTCAAGTTTGGTTTCATCTGTCCACGGAACATTTTCCCAGGATTGTGGTTTCTCAAAGTGGGTTTGGGTAAAGATCAGGAATGCCTTTTTATTCTGTATTTGAACAGTGGGGTCCTCCTTGGCCTTCGCCCATGAAATCCTTCTTTGTTTAGTGCGTGGTATATGGTGCAGGTTGAAACCACCACTCCAGATTGCTCCAGGTCAGCCTTAAGCTCTTTGGATATTGTACATGGTGATTTTCCAACAGTTCATACTAACTTTTTAAAACTTCTTGGATTAATTTTCTTCTTCCCACCACATCCTTGACAGTTCCATCAGCAGAAAACCTCTTAATGATATTGTGAAATGTGGACACAGGAATCTCAAGGTCTTTGGAGATGGTCTTGTACCCTTTTGAAGTTTGATGTTTGGTGATAATGGTTTTTCTGATGGTCTCAGGCAGCTCTCTTGTCTTCACCATTGTGAAAATGGAACAGGGAGTGAATATGGCCATTTTAAACATTAGAGCCATAATTCATTGGTTGATTCAACTCATTTGAGTACTGACAATTGATCACAGGTACGTCTAATTTTATTGCAATGGGAATGTTCTTCTGTTCAAACTGATTTGAATTGTCTCGTATAAGAGTGCCAATAATCATGTCCTTGCAATGTCCCAAATTTTATACGGTTTCCTACTATTTCCATTTTAATTGATCTTGTTTTATTTTATTCTTTTGTGTGTCATATATGTGTGCATATATAATCCAAAGCTATTACACTGGCCACTTCTTTTTAGGAGATATTGGACATTAAGGGGTTGAACTGCAAAGGTGCCAATAATGTTGACCACAGCTGTACTATTGAGGCTCCTGGCCCCCCTCAATAATACCAACAAAAATGGCTACAATCTCCCTAAATAATGAACTATTGGGAAAACGGCAATAGAGCAATAAGATCATAAATTCAGTTTTCTCAAAATTCAATTCTAGACCCAGGCTACATAACTTTGTCATAATACCTTGAATTGCATTAGTCATATGTTGAATGCCTAAAGCTATATTCCTTCCCCCCTTCCCATCCCATGGAAGGAATAACATAATGTCATTAGCATACAGTCTATAACTTATATTCGATTCTTCCAAAAAATGACATTGAGGTAGAATATAAATATTAAATAAATCAGATGATAACGGGGACCCTTGTAGCAGCCCAAATGAAGTACAAAACATTAAGAACAATGAACATTTTGTTGTCTATTCAATAAAAAAGATCATAACAAGTCAACCACCCTTGCATTTATCTCTAATTTTAGCCAAATACATAACAATATCATATGGGAAACCAAGTCGGAGGCTGCTGTAAAATCTAAAAGAGCTACAAGCACTGTCCTTCCTTCTCCGAGTCAGTTAACCAGTGATCACAGGTTAAGAGGAGAAGATTCTCAGTACTCCTTCCAATCTGGAATCCAAACTGGAATTCATCCAAAATCTCATTTGAATCGAAAAAAATCTTGTAGTTGCTGTAAAACTGCCTGCTCAATTAGTTTGGACAGAAGTAGTAATTTCAAAATGGGATCATAGTTCATCATGTCTTAGGGGTTACAATCTGGTTTTTATAAGATCGGACACATGGAGGACTTTTTTAATTCTAATGGTAAACACTTGCACTGAAGTGACGTATTAATTAGCTCAAACAAAAACGGCAAAATTAAGGGACAATTACAAAGAAGACAAATAGGAACTGGGTCTATCAACTTCTGAGAAATCCTCCCATAAGGGAGGTGAAAGGGTGGCCAAATAGTTAATTTTGCAGCTAATTAATGTATGCCTACTAGGCATTGCCTATCCAAGATATCCTCCTGCTTCTTTTTTTAAAAAATCAGCAAATTTGGCAGGAGATAGTCTATCTTGTAGTCTAAAGGAGAGTTTAGGTTGAGTAAGAAACTGTACACTAGTGGATAACTCTTGTGACTGATTTACCACTGAGCTTATTTTTCCAGCATAATGCATAGCCTCAGTGGCCACAGAAACATGATAGCAGAAAAAGACCACATGGCCTATCTAGTCTGCCCTTCCATGTAAACTACAATAGTCCCCTTTTTACCTTTAGAGATCCTCTATGTTTGTCCCATGCTTTTTTTAATTCAGATACTGTCCTTGTGTCCACCACCTCTACTGGGAGACTATTCCACGCATCTACCACTTTTCTGTAAAAACATATTTCCGCATATTACTCCTGAGTCTATCCCCTTTCATCCTCATCCTATGTCCCCCCCTAGCAGAGCTTGCTTTCAATTGAGAGACCCTCCTGTGCATTTATGCTACGGAGGTATTTAAATGTCTCTATCATATCGCCCCTATCCCGCCTTTCCTCTAAAGTACATATTAAGATCTTTAAGTCTGTCCTCATATGCTTCGTAATGAAGACTACTAACTATTTTAGTAGCCACCCTTTGCACCAACTCTAAACTGCCTATATCCTTCTGAAGGTACGGTCTCCAGAATTGCACACAGTACTCCAAATGAGGTCACACCAGAGACTTATACAGAGGCATCATCACCTCCTTTTTTCTGCTGGCCATAATCAAATGTTAGTAGGTGACAAGATTGCAATTAAAATAAATTTTGCCACACAGCAGTTTTGACTTGCACCAGTGGTGCTCAATAGCTTGAAGTTCTCCCTTTTCATTTCTGATTTCTTCAGTATGCCACAGACTAGAATACAATTGCTCAGGAAAAATGCAGCATTCTGATGTGGCCTGATCTCAAGCCTCTTGCAAAATTGACTCAATAAAGGAATATGCAATAATAAATCAATGCCATCAAGCTTTTTTGCACATTCCTCCCAACAATGGGAACATTTGCCCATATTTACTTCTCCTCTACCTTTTAGCAAATTAAAATTAGTGTCACCTTTCAAATTTAAAGCAGGAGGCTTCCAAGAGAATAGCAACAACCCCCCCCCCCCCAAAAAAAAAAAAACCCACAGGGAACAGGCCTAGATATTATCACAGGAACATCATTATTGAGAAACCTAAGTGGCATAAAAATCAAATCAAGAGAGTGGTCCTTCTCATGAGTGGAAACATTCACTAATTGTTTATGACCAAGCACATGCATTAATTTAGAAAATACAACTAAGCTAATGTAGGTGTCTGAGGGACAAGAGGAATATTAAAATCTCCTAATATAATTCGAGATATCTAGAGGAAAGGCATTAAAAAGTTTAGTTACCTCACTCAAATTTGAGGAAATAGGGCTAGGCGCTGTATATAATACACGTACAAGCTTATTCAGTCCCGGACTAGATCCCTTCTGTACGTTCGGTCTGAGCCGGACATACAGAAGGGATCACGATTCTGATCCCGCGGGGCACATCTAACCCCGCGGGATCATAATCATGAACAGCCCTGTATGTGCAGGACTGTCCCTGGCTAACTCAGTCAAGGCTCTTCTATGGAGCCACAGCGCCATGGCGTCATGTTACCATGGCACTGCGGCTCCATTGAAGAGCAGCGATGCCGGCCGCCAGACTTCAGGGACTCATTCCCCGCAGCACGACCCTGGCCTTAGAGCCTAAGAGCTTAAGGCTGACTTGGAGCAATCTGGAATGGTGGTTTCAACCTGCACCATATGCCATGCACTAAACAAAGAAGGATTTCATGGACGAAGGCCAAGGAGGACCCACTGCTCAAATACAGACATAAAAAGGCGTGGCTGATCTTTGCTCAAACCCATGTTGAGAAACCACAATCCGGCCTCCTAAGGCCAGGGTCGGGCTATGGGGAATGCCTTCAGGCCCACCCCCTGCCCAATCCAAGCCCCGGGCCGCCGATCCTTTACGTACGGAGAAGTTATTCCACCTCAGAGGTGGAATCACTTCCCCGTAATGTGATAGGCGATGGCCTAGCATGTAGCAGAGCTAGGTCTGAAGCCCTTTTTCTCCTGCTTTAAAATGTTATTGCTGAAGCCCTTTTTCTCCTGCTTTAAAATGTTATTGCTGATTTTGGAAACTTACAGAATGCTGTTAGCTGTTAGAAAGAAATACTGTTCTATTCTGGTTTGATAACATGTTCTGCTCTCCTGGAGATAAGAGAATTAAAACTTTCTTGTTTATTGTTTAGGTAAGCCAGATGTCTGCTTTAGTAGGAATGTCCTCCACTGTATCTTTGTTAGATGTACACTGACCTTGTAATTAGGATGAAAATATAGCACAGAAGCTGAACAGTTTAAGAATATTTTGTCTAGCATTATGAAGATTGTTTAGTGTTTTGAGCCAGGGCTAGAGATACATCTTAGCCTTGCTTTGTTTGGCCTTGCTTTGTTTTGCTTTTGATGTGCTTTTGATGAGAATGCTTCTGATATGCCTTCCACTATCTTTGCAAGCTAACTGACCTTGCAAGAGTAGCGAAATATACTGTATACTTTAGCAGAAGAATTATGTTTAGTGTTATGTCTACCCAGACCAGGACCAATGAGAAGTTTTGCCTGTATTAGACTGGAGAAGAAAGGTATATAAACTGTCATTTTTCTGAGCTCTGGGCTCAGACATTTTGTATGCCAGTGCTGAGACTGTATATACAATAAAAGGGAGTTGAATCCTCGTCCATTGACTCCGGGTATTATTGGGGTTGCGGGCCCTTCGCTATTACATTTCTTGGTGCATTGGCCGGGAAAGGTAATGCGAATTGAACGCAAGCGAATAATACCGCGTATTACCGCCTCTAGGTTTGGTCCGGCTGGGACCGCAGCCGACCGACAGCGGAGAGGATCCCAGGCGCCGCCGGTCCCTTGTATCGGAGGGTTCCGCCTTGCCTTGGCGGCCTGCCGGGTCCAGCTGGCCAACACCTCGAACCCTGGTTGAGGGGAGTCCAGGATTCAACCCCAGGTGGAACAGGCTGTGCAGCGCATTAGCTACCGGATCCGGTGAGTACTGATTTTTCTGGTTCTTAGTCAGTTAGCTCTGGGAAAGTCTCGAGACAAATCTGGTAAGGTAAAGGGAAGTCTGATCAACTTCCACGGGCGATCCTAGTACCCCTGCAAGTAGTGCGCGGGGCGAAACCATCAGCCCTTTCGGTTTCAGTAATTCTGGTTTAGCCCGGGAATTTTGGAATTTGGGAAATGCTAGCATGTTTGGTTGTGTGAAGTGTGTTTGAGAGGCTTTGCAATACAGGCCAAGCGAGAGCGGACTCCTCAGTAGCACAGTTCTTGACCGGGCGACCGCGTTCAAGTCGCGAACAGGAGGAAGCGTCTGTTGTTTGTCCCCCTTATTGTTCTGTGGGCTACGCGGACCCCTTACCCGTAGCCATTCTACCTACCCTTTCTGTTTGCTGTCTTATACGTTGTATGTCATCATGGGAGGGGCAGAGTCTGTGCAAACTCCGTTAAACTGTATGATCACAAATTTTAAGAAAGGTTTTAGTGGTGATTATGGGATCAAAATGACAGCGCCCCGTTTAGAAATATTGTGTAGCAGAGTATGGCCAGCGCTAGATGCCGGGTGGCCACCAGAAGGTACTTTTGATATCCAAACTGTGTCCCGAGTGCACAAGATAGTACGCAGCTATAGTCCTGAACAGTTTTCCTATATAGACTCCTGGTTAGGCATATGTGAGAAGCAGCCCCCTGGATGAAGAGTTGCAGTGAGGGACAGAAAAGGATTATGTTAGCCACTACCACAAGAGTCCCTGCTAAGACAGAGAAGCTCCCGATTTATGCAGAGCCAGAGCCCCCAGAGGTTCCGGGGTATCCACCTGCCTTTCTGTATACCCCAGTCCCGTTAGCTCCACCCCGAGTACCCCCGCCAGTATCCCAAGTAGAGCTGGAGGTAGCAAGCGTGCCTCCAGCCGAAGTGCCTCCCCCTGAGCATCCACCTCAAAAAACTTGAAGAGCAGACCCTTCCTCGTAGAAGTCGGAGCCCTAGTCCTGAGCAGTACTCTGATGCGGAGCAGTCACCCCATGAGGACTAATCGTCAGCTCTAGCCCCAGGCACCTCAGCGCAGAAGGCTGAATTGATAGCTCTTACACGTGCACTCAGAATCGGGGCCGGAATCAGTCTGAATGTGTATACAGACTCTAAATATGCTTTTACAACACTACATGCCCATGGGGCCCTGTATAAAGAACATGGATTGATCACCTCAGGAGGCAAGTCTGTCAAGTATGGCCCAGAAATATTGACTTTGTTGGAAGCAGTTTGGGCCCCTAAACGCGTTGCTGTAATGCATTGCCGAGGCCATCAGACTGGAGATGGAGAAGTGTCCCGAGGAAACAGATTTGCTGATGCCTCTGCCCGAGAAGCAGCCATTGCAGGACAAATTACCACCCCAAATGCCGCGATTCAAGCAGCCATATTTCCAGTACCTCTTAGTGCATGGACCCCCAGATATACCAAAGTGGAGACGGACCATTACTGTCAAAAGGAGGGGGGGCAATTATCAGACACTGGATGGATTGTGTTGCCACCGCCTGAAGGGAGCTCAACCCCTGGTATGACCGTAATTCCTGAAGCATTAGGCCCTGCTTTTGTCCAAGCTTTTCATCAGGCCACACACTATGGTAAAACTAAGATGGCCGAAGCTCTGAAGCCATATTTCTATATCTCACTGTTAGGACCTTTAACCACCTCAGTAGCCCGAAGCTGTGTGACCTGTGCCAAAAACAATGCCCGACAAGGTCCTGTCCTACCCCCAAGAATTCAGTCAGTGGGAGTTACCCCCATGGGAAATATCCAAATAGACTTTGCAGAAATGCCACGAGCAAACGGATATCGCTACTTGTTAGTCCTAGTCTGTACCTTTTCTAGATGGGTGGAAGCTTTTCCCACCAGAACTGAGAAGGCCAGAGAAGTCACTAAGGCCTTGCTTCATGAGATCATCCCCAGATTCGGAATACCACTGACCATGGGGTCTGACAATGGGCCCTCCTTTGTGTCACAAGTAACCCAGCAGCTAGCCCATGCCCTGCAGATACAATGGAAGTTACACACAGCATATAGGCCCCAGAGTTCAGGGAAAGTAGAGAGAATGAACCGGACCCTGAAGTCACAGATATCCAAACTCTGTCAGGAAGCCCACCTGAAGTGGTCCCAAGCTCTCCCCATTGCCCTTCTCCGAATACGGTCAGCACCCATCACGCCATTAGGGGTATCCCCATTTGAGATCCTGTATGGGAGGCCCCCGCCTATAATTCAGGGGATAAGGGGAGATATGAACCAAATTGGAGCACAAATCACTAGGCAAGAATTGTTGGCTTTAAGTTCTGTTTTGCAGGGTCTTCATAGCTGGGTGCAGGACCAGTTGCCTATCAATCTAACCGAACCCTTGCACCCTTTCAAGCCTGGAGCCTCGGTGTGGGTAAAAGAGTGGAAGAAGACACCATTGGCACCTCATTAGAAAGGCCCATATATCATTTTGCTATCAACCCCAACAGCAGTGAAAGTGGCAGAGATCGACTCCTGGATCCACCACAGTCGAGTGAAACCAGCAACAGTTCCTGAGAGTCGCCCATGGACTTCGATCGCTAATCCTGCATCACCGTTGCGAATCACACTGCGAAGAAGAGATCCATCATCATAGAGAATGTTGCCAATTTGTTTCTGAACATCACAGAGACGTTCTTCAGTTCTGCAGTTACTACATTCCAGACCCTATCAACCTCAATCAACCATCATCTACCTCAGTAATCATCAGAGACTATAATCATGATGGTTACCAATTGCTGCTATTTCCTTCTTGCGGTAGCTCTAGGACTTTTCAGAACCACTCTTGCCTTGCCCCCTTGTGCAGCCTGTATAACCACCACCCGAACTGGCATGCAAGTCACCCAGACTCTACTTTACCACTCTTACTATACTTGCACTGGCATAGTTAGCCGGTGTATTTATAATGGTACCGAACTGAATGTTTGCACTAAGGGAAAGACTCGAACTTGTTTTACACCACGACAGAATCCATCTTACTCCGTCTTAGAATTGAGATGGAATGATGAAGATGGAACCCTTCTCAACGCTACGAATCAACTTTCTGATCCCAATCAACCTGCGTATCTGTATTTTGATGCTTGTGACTTAATTAACAGAAATAATTATTACAGGTGTGGATCATGGGAAGAAGCCTACTACTATGATGAGAAATATATGTGTCCTGAAGGTGCGTACAACTGGGGAGTATGCACTGGGATACATTCCCCAACAACCTACAGCAAATCAACGGAAGCAGATTATTTCTGTCCAAAATGGGATTGTGTGTACTATGCTACCTGGTCTGGTAACCCTACAGGACAGACTGGAGACAATCGCAAAGCGCTGCTAGAGAGATTACCTTTACTGAAACCTGAACAGTGCAAGACACGTGCTTGCAATCCTCTACGACTTCAAATCTTCGATCCCAGCCAGTGGAAGCAAGGATTTCGATTCGGCCTGCGCGTAGCAGGAGGTGGAGCTGACCCTGGAACCATCATATTCATCCAGCTGAATGTAAAGACTCATGTTTCCTCACCATATCGCATACATCATACCTTCCATGAGGCCATGAAAGCAGAATTTGTTGTTCCCCACACTTCGCAGAATTTATTCATTGAATTGGCTGGAGCTGTGGCATCCAGCCTCCATGTCTCGGACTGTCTCTTCTGTGAAGGAACTCAAATGGGAGACCAGTGGCCTTGGGAAGCACAAGAACTGAACTATTCTGTGCCATATAACCAGACTGATGTGCACAATACTACCAATGAATGGGTCCTAGCCCACTCCATAGTGGGTAGACTGTGTTTTGTACGAGCAGGACCGCAATTGACTGCATTGGTAGGACAATTGGTCTGCCTGAACCAGAAATATTATAATGCCACTACGGGAATGACTTCTTGGTGGTCAGGTGCCAATACTCCAGAACCTTCTAATCCTCTGATCATCTTTCCTTATTTGGCCAGGATATGGACAGATCTGGCTACACACAGCACTTGGCAAGCTCCACCTGGACTATATTGGATTTGTGGCACCCGAGCATATGCTAAACTCCCTGCTAACTGGGGAGGAGCGTGTGTTCTTGGAACAATACGGCCATCTTTCTTTCTTTTGCCCCTTTCCCATGGAGAACAATTGGGGTTCCCTGTATATAAGAGTTGACAGAGACGAGAAGCTCTGAGAATTGGCCAATGGGACAAATGGGATGCATCCTCTGAAGAATGGCCACCAGAGCGCATTGTTTCTTATTATGGCCCAGCTACCTGGGCACAAGATGATTCTTGGGGCTACCACACCCCTATATATATGTTAGATCGTATTATATGTTTGTAAGCTGTTGTTGAAATTATAACCAATGAAACTAGTAGAGCACTAACCTTGTTAGCCAAACAAGCCACTCAGATGCATACAGCCATTTATCAGAAACGCTTAGCTTTAGATTACCTGCTTGCAGCTGAAGGAGGAGTTTGTGGGAAATTGAATTTAACAAACTGCTGCTTACAAATAGATAATGAAGGACAGGTTGTCGAAGACATAGCCAACCACATGAGAAAGCAAACGTATGTCCCAGTCCAAACATGGCATGGCTTGCAACTAGATGGCTGGTTTGGTTCTTGGTTTTCAAGCCTGGGCGGCTTGAAAACACTTATTATACTTGTATTCTTGATTGTGGCTATTTGCATATGTATCCCCTGTTTCCTACCCTTATGCTTGCGCATGCTGAACTCTATTATCGATAGTATTATTGACCGCAAGGCAGCGGCACATATATTAGCCTCATGGGATTATTACCCTATACCGCGCAGTGATCCCTCTGCTATGGTCTGAAGTATTTTTGCTATTTGTGTGATTAGATTCTCACCCTTCCTCCCTTGCGGGTGTGAATAATCAAAAGGAGGGAATGTGATAGGCGATGGCCTAGCATGTAGCAGAGCTAGGTCTGAAGCCCTTTTTCTCCTGCTTTAAAATGTTATTGCTGAAGCCCTTTTTCTCCTGCTTTAAAATGTTATTGCTGATTTTGGAAACTTACAGAATGCTGTTAGCTGTTAGAAAGAAATACTGTTCTATTCTGGTTTGATAACATGTTCTGCTCTCCTGGAGATAAGAGAATTAAAACTTTCTTGTTTATTGTTTAGGTAAGCCAGATGTCTGCTTTAGTAGGAATGTCCTCCACTGTATCTTTGCTAGATGTACACTGACCTTGTAATTAGGATGAAAATATAGCAGAGAAGCTGAACAGTGTAAGAATATTTTGTCTAGCATTATGAAGATTGTTTAGTGTTTTGAGACAGGGCTAGAGATACGTCTTAGCCTTGCTTTGTTTGGCCTTGCTTTGTTTTGCTTTTGATGTGCTTTTGATGAGAATGCTTCTGATATGCCTTCCACTATCTTTGCAAGCTAACTGACCTTGCAAGAGTAGCGAAATATACTGTATACTTTAGCAGAAGAATTATGTTTAGTGTTATGTCTACCCAGACCAGGACCAATGAGAAGTTTTGCCTGTATTAGACTGGAGAAGAAAGGTATATAAACTGTCATTTTTCTGAGCTCTGGGCTCAGACATTTTGTATGCCAGTGCTGAGACTGTATATACAATAAAAGGGAGTTGAATCCTCGTCCATTGACTCCGGGTATTATTGGGGTTGCGGGCCCTTCGCTATTACAGTACAAGTCACCGGCCCTGGACGTACAGGGCCGACATTAGAATCGGCCCTGTATGTCCAGGCCGGCGACCGTCCACCACCCGCCCTGCCTCCGCTTTCGATCCTCCCCTTCCCTGCCCCCATCAAACTTACCCGAACAACCAGTGGGGAAGTTAGACGGGGGCAGAGAAGGCACGTCCATCCCCGCTATTCGTGGCACAGAATCGGGCCTGTACTGTATGTACCAGGCACCACAGAGTATCATGACTGTATTACAACCTAGGGGGTTATCATAAAGAATGGTTTTCTATCGAATATCCTCATTTATAAATAAAAGCACCCCTTCACCATGACTTGTAGCTCATGCACAAAATTCATAATTATAGCCTAGAGGATACATTTGATATAAAACTGGAATCAGATTGCTCATAACTCGAGATCTAATCAGAGAATTTATAAGAAAGGGGGGCATGTGGCATAATGACCACACCCCATTATAAATGGAATTTTGTTACCATCTCTACTCTCAAAAGTAGAGTCTGATGATAGCCTTGCTGGTCAGTAAATGCTAGTGCGTGCAATCAAGAATAAACAAGCAGATACAACAATAAACGTTAAAAAACCTAGGTGCTGCAAAAAACATTGAGTAACACATCTACTGGTATATGAATTGGCACATGAAGGGGAGTACTAAAAGGCATGACTGCCCCATAGGAATGTCCCTTCGGCACAATGCCTCAGGTTTTAGCATCTTTTCTTGGCAGCTGATGAGGATGTCATCGATGGAGGCGGGACTGCCTGACTGCCCTCCCAGTATTGCACAATCACAGTTCAAAGTGCTAAAATGCAAAAATTGTAGCAAATAGACTGATCAGCAATCCAAAAGATTTCAAGCAGTCAAGTAACTCTCAAGCCAGTTCTAGAGAAAGGACTAGCAAGGACCATGGAATCAAACTTTCTACCACTCCATAAAAAAGTAGTCTATAGAGCAGAAACTTGCTCCAAACGAAAAGGAGTTTTACTGATAAGACTGTGTTATGGATTTATAGGAAGTGCTGTTCTAGGTGCATGCCTTCCAGTCTTCTGCTGTTGGGCTGAGTGCAGAGTCCATGGCAGCTCTTGCCTGGATGACTCATGGTATCTTCTGGAGTTCTCTGCTGGGGCTGCTGGGATGAAAATAAAGATGAATTTGGTTGGTTTTCAACAAGATGTCACAGCATCAAAGATTCCAGTTTTCTCCGAGACCTACACAGTTAATAAAACTCAACATGCTTTTTCTGCAACGATATCTTGCTCCATTTCCCTCCCCCTCCCATCTAAGCTAGCTTTCTTATTTATCCTCCCCCCAAACTCATCTCTCAATCAGCAACTGAATGCATGAAACCCAGTGCATTTTTCCAAGCAAAAAAGGTTGTAGTACTCACATGCAGGACTCTTTCATTAAAATGTGAGAACCATGGGTCAATTTTATGAAAAAGGTGCCGGTATTGAATACCGCCAAGTACCCTCTCAAAAAAGGCCCTGATGAAACCTATGTAGAATCAGGTGTAATCTGGCAAGAAGCAAGATCTGGAATCAGTCCTCACATATGGGTGATGTCGGCGCCGACAGAGCCCTTGTGCGGAGAATTTCCTCAGCTTTCAAAGAAAGCCTTTGGGAATGCAGCGCGCATGCACGGTCCCCTTCCCGCCCAAGGGTGCCATCTTGCTCAGTCTGATGACATAGCTAAAAGACAGCAAAAACAGAAAATAAATCATAGGACTGCAACACCAAAGGGGAGGAGGGAGGGTGATGAGGACTGATTCCTGCTGCTCCTGGAGAACACCTGTTACAGGTGAGTAACTACTCTTTCTCCAGGACCAAGCAGGAAGTCAGTCCTCACATATGGGACTCCCCAGCTTCAGGCTACCGGAAACCCAAGCTGAAAAATATGCTTCCTCTAGAGCCTCAGCATGCGTGATAAGAATCTTCTCTGAGAACGCCCCCAAACGGTAGCCCAACACAAGGGCCGGAGGGTAGGAGTTGCCTAAACCTCAAAGAGATTACGGAGTACCGCTTGTCCGAAAGCACTGTCCCTGCAGGACTCCCTCTCGAGGCAGTAATGGGCCGCAAAAGTCTGGCTTTAAGACCAGGTAGCGGCCCGGCAGATGTCTGCCAACGGAACAGAGCGGAGATGAGCTACTGACACAGCCTTCACCTTGACACGGTGGGCCGTGACTCGACCCTGCAAGGAGAGGCCGACTGCCCTGTACGCCCAGGCGATACAGTCTGCTACCCAAATGGACAGGGTACACTTGGAGACAGGTAACCCTAGGTTATTAGGGTCAAAAGAGACGAAGAGCTGAACAGCCCTTCGATGCCCCTGCATACGGTCAATGTAGAAAGACAACCCCCTCCTACAATCCAGGGTATGCAAAACCATTTCAGCCCGGCTGGCATGCGGCCTGGGAAAAAAGGTCAGAAGAACCACCTCCTGATTGAGGTGGAAGGAGGAGACAACCTTCGGAAGGAACTTAGGATGAGTCCGTAAGACCACCCTGTTCCTATAGAACCATGTGTATGGTCTATCAGAAACCAGAGCCTGTAGTTCACTCACACGCCTGGCCAAGGTAAGAGCCACCAAGAACAAGGCCTTCCAGGAAAGGAAGCGTAAATGACAGGTAGCCATCGGCTCAAACGGTGGGCGAGTAAGTTGTTGCAAGACCACATTCAAATCCCACTCAGGAGCTGGTGGACGAATCGGAGGCTTGAGCAAAAGCAGGCCTCTGAGGAAGCGGGCCACTAAGGGGTGGACCGACAGAGACTGGCCCTCCACCGGCGAGTGGTGCACTGACAGAGCACTGAGGTGGACCCGGACAGAGTTGGATTTAAGGCCTAGGTCCGACAGGTGAAGGAGATACTGCAGCACCACTGGTACCAGGCACGAAAACGGATCCTCTTGGCGCTGAGCACACCAGGTGGAGAACCTACGCCACTTAAGGGCATAAGATTTCAAGGTGGATTGTCTCCTAGAGGCCAAAACCACCTCCTCCACTTCCCTAGGTAAAAGTAAGGAGGCTAGAACTACCCTTTCAGCAGCCAGGCCATCAAATGGAGGGACTGGAGGTTGGGGTGCAGGAGAGATCCCTGATCCTGAGACAGGAGATCGGGTTGCACCCTCAGAGGGAGTGGAGTGTCCACCGTCAATTGCAGAAGGAGTGGAAACCACGGTTGCCTCGGCCATCTGGGGGCTACCAGGATCAGCGAGGCCTTGTCCCGAAGAACCTTGAATAGGGTTCGGGCCACTAGAGGCGTTGGAGGAAACGCATACAGCAGGCTCGTAGACCAAGAGATTAGGAAGGCATCCGCTGCTATTCGCAGAGGATGCAGTTGTCTGGAACAGAACCTGGGCAGCTGACGGTTCAGTGGACTGGCAAAGAGATCGATGGTTGGAAGACCCCATTTTAGGAAGATCTGCTGGACCACTAGGGGATGCAAATGCCATTCGTGAGGCTGTAGAATCCTGCTCAACCTGTCTGCCAGGTAATTTTCTTGGCCAGGTAGATAAACTGCCTTGAGAAACATGCCTTACTTGACTGCAAAGGCGCACAGGGCCTGTGCTTCCTGACACAGAAGCCTGGATCCTGTGCCTCCTTGTTTGTTCACATAGAACAGGGGTCTCAAACTCAAATTGCTTTGAGGGCCAAATGAGGACTTGTAAAGTAACCCGGCGGCCGCATAAGACGCGGGGCCTCATTTGCATAAATATTTGCATAATGTTACCATACACTAACTTTTAGTAAACATGCCTCTTAATGAGTATGGATAAAGAAAGACGAAAAGATTTAGAAACAGGAAGACAATAATTAAACTGGGAACCCCAAAAGCCAAACTTGGAATGTACAACAACACTGTAGAAATAAAACTATAAATTAATTTCCTCTTGTACTAAACAAAGCGTAAACATTAATGATGCACATTTCCCAGAGCTGACATATTCCAGTTAATAAATTCAAAATAAAGAGATATTTTTCTACCTTTTGTGCATTTTTTTTCAGTTGCAATTGTTCCAGCCATTTTCTTCTGGTTTCTTCATGTCTTCTGCTAACTCTCCATCGTCTGCTGTCCATTTGTCCTTTCTTCTCTCTCCTAGCTTTTTTTTTCCATTCTCTCTCTACATCTGCTTTAACATACTAATCTTTCTCCTTTTGCTCTTTCCTCATTCCTATTTCATCCACTCAAATTTTACCCCTCCATCCTCAATCCCCACTTACTCTCCCAATACCTGGCCAACTGTAGATTTGTCTTCTCTCCCAGACAAAATATTTTTCCCCTCTCCATTTCACTTTCCCAGCTCCATCCCATTCTAATCCTCCCCCAACATCAGCTCCCTTCTAGTTCCAGCCCCACCCAGCATCTGCTCCTTTCTAGTCCCTGCATCAGTCCATTTCCAGTCCTATCCTAGCCTCACCATCAGCCCATTTCCAATCCTAGCCCCCCATCAGCCCAATCCTAGCCCCCCATCAGCCCATTTCCAATCCTAGCTCCCCCCCCACTCAGCCCATTTCCAGTGCTAGCTCCCTCCCCTCACAGCCCATTTCCATTCCAAGCCCCCCTCCCCATCAGCCATTTGCAGTTCAAGCCCCCCTTCCACTCAGCCCATTTCCAGTCCTAGCAACCCCCCCAGCCCATTACCAGTCCTAGACCCCCCATAGCCCATTACCAGTCCTAACCTCCCCATAGCGCACTTCCAGTCTTACCCCCCCATCACCCCATTTTCAGTCTTACCCCCCCATAGCCCATTACCAGTCCTAGTCCCCCCCATAGCCCACTTGCAGTCTTATCCCCCATCACCCCATTTTCAGTCTTACCTCCCATCATAGACCATTACCAGTCAAAACCCCCCAATCAACCCACCTCCAGTCCTAACCCCCCAATCAGCCCACCTCCAGTCCTAACCCCCATCTGCCCATTTCCAGTCCTAGCCCCCACCATAGCCCATTACCAGTCATAACCCCCCTGCCATTAGCCCACTTCCAGTCCTAACCCCCATTACCCCATTTCAGTCAGCCCCTCCATAGCTCATTACCAGTCCTAACTCCCCCCATCAGCCCACCTCCAGTCCTTACTAACCCCATCAGCCCATTTCCAGTCCTACACCCCCCCCCCCCTCCCTCCCATCAGCCCAGGTAAATTAAAAAAAAAAACCTGGCTTCTGCTGCTGACAAGTGAAGTGAAGTGCTACCGAGCCACATCATATAGAACCGGGGTCTCAAACACGCGGCCCGCGATGGAGGGAAACAAAAAACCCCCAAAAAGACCCTGGCTTCTGCTGCTGCCACTGCTGCCGTGGCAGCGGCAGAATCAACTGTCAAATTTTAAAAAAAACTGGCTTCTGCTGCTGCAGCAGAAAATCAGCTGTCCCGCGGCCCCTTCCCCTCTGCCCGGAGAGCCCTGAGCCTGCTTCATCAGCAGCGGGCTTTTTAAGCCGCGAAGAGAGTATTTCCCTCTCACGCGGCTTAAGCCTATTCACTTTTGAAGCCGTGCGAGAGGGAAATACTCTCTTCGTGGCTTGAAAAGCACGCCGCTGATGGAGCAGACTCAGGGATCTCCGGGCAGAGGGGAAGGGGCCGCAGGACAGCTGATTTTGCTGTTTGAGCAGCAGAAGCCAGTTTTTTTTTTAAATTTGACAGTTGATTCTGCCGCTGCCACGGCGGCAACGCCAGCAGCAGAAGCCAGGGTTTTTTGTTTCCCTCCGTCACGGGCCGCACAAAGTTCTCCCGCGGGCCGCATGCGGCCCTCGGGACGCGTGTTTGAGACCCCGGACATAGAACATTGCTACTTGGTTGTCTGTCTGAATCAAGACAGACTGGTGAGAGAGGACATGAGAGAAAGTTTGTAGAGCCAATCGAATAGCTCGCAACTCCAACAGATTGATCTGCTGTGTGGCCTCCCAAGAGGACCAGAGGCCTTGAGTGCATGCCCCTTGGCAATGTGCACCCCAACCTTGAAGAGAAGCATCGGTCGTCAGCACCTTTGTGGGTGGTGGTGCCTGGAAAGGCACCCCTTTGATCAGGTTCGGGAGATGCAGCCACCACTGCAGGGAGGCCGCTAGTAGTTTGGACACTCTTACTCTGTCTCTTAAGTCTCCTGTGGCCTGTATCCACTGAGCTCTGAGGCACCATTGAGCAGGCCGCATATGCAGACGAGCATTTGGAGTTACATGGACCATGGAAGCCATGTGGCTCAAAAGCCTCAGGAAATGTCTGGCAGAGACCAGAGATCCCCTGTGAAACTGCTGGGCCAGATCCATCAGTCTGTGAGCCCTGTTCTCGGGCAAATAAGCCATTGCTTGTAAGGTATCCAACCTTGCCCCTATGAACTCTACGTCTTGTGAGGGGAGCAAAGTGGTCTTTACGAAGTTTATGACGAAGCCCAGGTGCTGGAGAAGAGAGACAGTGCGAAGAGTGGCTTGTCTGGCCTCCTGTGGAGACTAACCCTGATGAGCCAGTCATCCAGGTATGGAAAGACAAAGATGCCCTGGTTTCTGAGATAGGCCGCCACTACCGCCAGGCATTTGGTGAAAACCCTGGGTGCGGAGGTTAGGCCAAATGGCAGTACTCTGTACTGAAAATGCTTTCCTCCCACTACAAATCTGAGATATTGTCTGTGGTCTGGATGAATGAGGATGTGAGTATAAGCATCCTTTAGGTCTAAGGAGCATAGCCAATCTCCCTGCTGAAGGAAGGGCAGCAGTATTCCAAGGGTAAGCATCTTGAACTTTTCCCTCTCCAGGAACTTGTTGAGATTTAGCAAGTCTAGGATGGGCCTGAGGCCTCCTGTCCTTTTTGGTACTAGAAAGTACCTGGAGTAGAAGCCTCGTCCTATCAGGTGGTGAGGCACCGGTTCCACCGCCTGCTCCTGTAGAAGACTTGCCAACTCCTGAAGGAGGAGGTTCCTGTGCAGAGGGAGTCTTGGAGGCTCCCCTGGAAAATAGGAGGGAGGTAACTGGTTGAAATGGCGCAAGTAGCCCTTTTGGACTATGCTCAGTACCCAGGTATCCCCTGTTATAGCTGACCATCTGTGGGCGTAGAGTGTCAGCCGGCCTCCCGTGCTGAGTGGAGCCAGCTGTGGGGGAAAGGCTATGCAGTGGGAGTCAAAACCCTGCTCCCTGCTGTGCAGGAGCTGGAGCTGGCGCCTTGGGGGTTTTCTGCCTACCGGGCCCATGTCCCTGCCCCTTGGCCTGCTGACCCTGTTGGGGAGCTGTAGAGGCCTGGAATTGAGGGTAGGATTTGTAGGCAGAGGTCTTCCTCGGGTAAAAGGGTTTTTTTCCCGAGCCCTTCTTCTTCTGAGAAGGGGCAGAAGTCTTCCTGGACAGCCTTGTCCTGGTGAGAGTCTCAGTCTCGATTTCTGCAGCCTTTTCAGCCATGGGTTTGCCAAAGAGGTTCTCACCCCGGCAAGGGACATCGACCAACTTGCCCTGGACCCATGGCTCGAGGTCTGATGACTGTAGCCAGGCCTGACGGTGTGCACCGATGCCGGCCGCTGCTACTCGGGCCGAAGCCTCGAAGCCATCATACGCTGCTCGAGATATAAACTTCGAGCACTCTCGAATCCCCGATGACAAAGCCTTGAACCTCCGCAAAGGTTCCTTCGAGAGGCCAGCAGAGAACCCGGCAATCTCCTTTGCCAGGTCTCGGAGGTACATGCCCATGTACAGCTGGTAAGTCTGGACACGGCAAGCCAGCATAGAACCCTGGAAGCACTTTCTACCGAGGGCATCCAGGTTCCGGGTCTCCCTGCCGGGGGGGCACCGAGGAGTGCATCTTCTGACTCTTCAGACGATGCATGGCCGATTCCACAACCATGGAGTGGTGCGGTAGCTGTGCCTTCTGGAACGCAGGGCTCTTACGGACTCAATAAATGGAATCGACCCGTTTGCAGAGAACCGGCGCCGAGGCCGGTGCCTCCCACATGCGGAAGAGCAGCCGTTCCAGCATCGGAGGAACCAGTACAGTAAAGGCCTCCTTCGGTGGAGAGTCATACTGGAGGGCCTCGAGCTCCTCGGCTCGAGGCTCCTCCTCGGGATCCACGGGGAAGGCCAAGGCTTTGGCCATGTCCCTCACGAAATCTGAGAACCGGGTATCCTCCGGTGGGGACCTTCTCCGAGGCTCGGACTCCGGTGGGACGCACCGGGTCTGGAACATGTCCGGGAACTCCTTGTCCTCCGCCTCCCACTCCGACCCGTCCGAGGAGGAATCGAGCGGCTTCGGTCGGGTGGGCACCGATGCCATCCGCCCTGACGCTGAGGGTACTGGCGTCGACGACCTCGGTCCCATAAGGGAGGGCGAGGGAGACCTTGGCCGAGGATCGACTCGAGACCGCATTGACTCAAGGATCGGCTCGGCCTCCGCAGTCAACTTGGACGTCGAGGTCCCGGTGGTCGGGGCAGATGCACCAGTCAGACCGGCGATCAGCACCTTCTGCTTTTCCATGAAGGCAGCCAAGCTGCTCTCCAAGTCCGTCAACCTGAGTCTGAGCTCAGGGGACTCAGCAGCCCCCGACTCGGGCCCCCGATGGTGTCGGGCCCGACGTTGGCTCCTCCGGAGGAGAGTCCACGAGGACAACAGCACTCACGTGACTCGGGGACTCCGGCTCCAGACGAGGCATTTTGGCAGGCCTCTCCGACTCCAAGGACCCGGGATGGCGGTTGGGGTTATGCGAGCTGGCCCTCAAGGGACCAAGAGCATCCACCGACGACGCCCTTGCGGGTTTCTTCTTCCTTTTGTGTTCCCGTGAGGGAGACCCCCACTCAGCGGAGCCCCGACGATGCTCGGGGTCGGACTCCCGAGACGTCGAGGCCTCTGATGAAGTCCGGGCCCAGCTGGATGCGGAGTCAGAGAAGATCCTTTCTTGTTGATGTTGACGGCTCCTCAGCGCCTTAGAGGACATTTTGCCGCACGGCCACAGATCATCGGGTCATGATCGGGCCAGAGGCACCAGTAGTGTGTGTCGGTGAGAGACATCAGTTTCTTACACCGATCACACTTCTTGAACCCGCTGGCAGTCATCGGGGGAAAAAGGGCCCCTGCAAAGACAAAAGACCGGGCTGCCAGTGAAAAAGAAAAAAAGCGCGAACGCTAGTCTCAAAGGACAAAAAACGAAAAAGTAGCTCCGGGTTCGATACCGGTGTACTGTGCCCAGGCAGGAAAGGGAACCGGCGTCGAACCAGCAAAAAACCACGAATCTTCGAAGGAAAAAATCAACTTTTAACCAGGTGACTAAGACACACGTCTGTCGGGCTCCGCGGAAAAAAGAAGACTGAGCAAGATGGCACCCTTGGGCGGGAAGGGGACTGCGCATGCGCGCTGCATTCCCAAAGGCTTTCTTTGAAAGCTGGGGAAATGCTCCACATGAGGGCTCCGTCGGTGTCAACATCACCCATATGTGAGGAATGACTTCCTGCTTGGTCCTGGAGAAACAATATTTTCTTCTGAGAAATGCTTAAAAACTGGCTTATATTGAAAGAAATACAAATAAACAGCAGGAATTTAGCCTTCACATATGGGTATCGTCGGTACCGACGGAGCCTGCATGGTAACGCTCCCCAGCGTCCAATAGGAAAGCTTTTGGGAGCATCCTACAGCGCCTGTGTGCTGCCTTATCGCCTTTCCCAATTGTCCCTCTCCAGTTGAGTTTATAGCTGAGACAAAGAGAGAGGGAAAGAGAGAAAGAGAGAGTTAGAGAGATACAACTCCTAGGGGAGGTGGGTGGGTTGTGAAGACTAAATTCCTGATGTTCCCGGAGATCACCTGTTACAGGTGAGTAACTATGCTATCTCCAGGAACAAGCAGGAATGTAGTCTTCACATATGGGGATTCCCTAGCTGCAGATTCCAGGGAGAAGGCCCCAGAAGTTGTGTGCCCCTGTGAAAGGGCTCCACTTCCCCCCATGGATCTCTGGCATCCTACCAGGGATGGTGGGTAGGAGTTGATTAAGTATGGAACAGGTGTTGAAGAACAGCCTGACCAAACAAGGTATCCCGGCGGGAGTCCTTGTCTAAGCAGTAATGGGCTGTGAATGTATGAACTGAAGCCCAAGTAGCAGCTCGACAGATGTCGTCGATAGACACAGAATGAAGATGAGCCATAGAGGCTGCCATGGCTCTCACATTGTGAGATGTGACATGGCCTTCAAGAGGAAGGTTCTTACTCTCATAGGCAAAAGAAATACACTATGCAATCCAGTTGGACAGTGTTCTTTTGGAGACTGGAAGTCCCAAATGACTAGGATCAAAAGCAACAAAGAGTTGAGAGGACTTTCTATGTTGCTATGTCCTTTGCAAGTAAAAGGCCAAAGCTCTTTTACAGTCCAAAGTATGAAGATTCCTTTCTGCATTTGAGGCGTGAGGCCTTGGGAAAAATACAGGAAGGTAAACCGCTTGGTTTAAATGAAAAGGTGATACCACCTTTGGCATAAAGTGTGGATGAGTCCTAAGGACTACCTTATCATGATGGAACCTTGTATAAGGAGGATCAGCCACCAACGCTTGCAATTCACTGATGCGATGTGCTGATGTGATTACAATAAGAAAGATGACCTTCCAGGAAAGGAATTTCAAAGAGGTAGTAGCTAATGGTTCAAAAGGCGGCTTCATGAGCTGCCCAAGAACCAGATTTAAGTCCCATGCCACCGGTGGTGGCTTAATGGGAGGCTTAGTTAAAAGAAGGCCTCTCATAAATCTCGCTATGAGAGGATGAGAGGAAATAGGTTGTCCATTTAGAGGCTTGAAAGAAGCTGCAATAGCACTCAATGAACTCTCACTGAATTGGTCTTAAGCCCTGTATTAGACAAATGAAGGAGATACTCCAGTAATGATTCCAGAGGTATAACAAGAGGGTCAAGACCCTTCTGTGAGCACCATATGGTAAACCTTTTCCACTTAAAAGCATAAGAGCATCTTGTGGAAGGCTTCCTGGAAGCATAAAGGATATCCTTTACCTGCTGAGAAAGGTTATGACCATGAAGTTCTAGGCTTTCAGCAACCAGGCCATGAGATGCAGAGACTGGGGATTGGGATGCCACAGCATCCCGTCCTCCTGAGAAAGGAGATCTGGAGAAGATCCTAACTCCAGAGGCGGAGTTTGAGAGAGATGTAGGAGCAGAGGGTACCATATTTGCCGTGGCCAATGTGGAGCTATGAGAAACATATGACCTCTGTCCCTCTGAAGCTTGAACAGCGTTTTGGGAATTAGGGGAATGGGTGGAAAGCCATACAGGAAGTCCTGGCCCCAATGGAGGAGGAAAGCATCCCTGGCCTGACAACCCTGAGCCGGAATTCTGGAACAGAACCGGGGAAGTTTGGCATTCAGCGGACTTGCAAAGAGGTCTATGTCTGGTTTCCCCAAATTTGAAAAATTTTGGCCACCTGGTCTGCATGGAGAGACCATTCATGTGGAAGCAGAACTCGACTGAGTCTGTCTGCCCAAGAGTTTTGAATGCCTGGAAGATACACTGCAAGGAGATGGATCTGATGCTCTCTGGCGAGGGCCCATAGTCGCAAAGCTTCATTGCATAGAGACAGAGAGACTGTTCCACCCTGCTTGTTCACATAGAACATGGCTACTTGATTGTCTGTTTGAACTATGACTGTCTTGTAGCTGAGCTAGGTGTGGAATACTCGAAGAGCAAGGAAGATTGCTCTGAGTTCCAGGAGATTGATGTGCAGATAGGTCTCCTGTGGAGTCCAGGTACCCTGGGTAGAGTGGCCTTAGAGGTGGGCTCCCCAACCCACCTGTGAGGCATCTGTTGCTAGAGTTGCTTGGGGTGGGGGTTGCTGAAAAGGAGACCCCACCAAAAGGTTTTGGGGTGACTGCCACCATTAGAGGGACAAAATAAGGCGATCTGAGTTTGCTATTTTGTCTGACAGGCAACCTGATGCTTGAGTCCACTGAGTGGATAAAGTCCACTGGGCTGCCCTCATATGAAGGCGAGCATAAGGAACCACATGCACGGTGGATGCCATGTGGCCTAGTAATTGTAACATCTCCCGAGCAGTGAAGTGAAGTTTTAGCACTGCTTGGGAAGCTAACTGCACAATGCGAAGGCAGCGGGCCTGTGGAAGGTATGCCCTTGTCTGTCTGGTATCCAGCAGAGCTCCTATAAACTCTAGGGACTGAGCGGGAGCAAGGTTGGATTTTGGGAAGTTTATGACAAGTCCCACATACTGAAGGATGTGCATTGTGCGAGAGAGAGCAACCCTGGCCTCTGGCTCTGAAGGGGCTCGAATGAGTCAGTCGTCTAAGTAAGGGAAGATGAATATTCCTAGGGTGTGAAGAAATGCTGCCACCACAGACATGCATTTTCTGAACACCCTTGGTGCCGAGGCCAGGCCAAAAGGAAGAATCCTGTATTGGTAGTGCTTTCCTTGAAATAGAAAGCGAAGGAACTTTCGATGAGTTGGATGGATGAGAACATGAGTGTACGCATCCTTGATCTAGAGAACAAAGCCAATCCTGACTCTGAAGGTACGGCAGCAGAGTTCCTAGAGAAATCATTTTGAACTTCTCTTTGAACAGCAATTTGTTCAATTCTCTGAGGTCCAAAATGGGTCTGTGTCCTCCTGTTTTCTTTGGAATAAGGAAATAGGGGGAGTAGAACCCTGTACCCTGTTGGAGAATGGGAACTTCTTCTATTGCCCCTTGGGCAAGAAGCATGGTGACCTCTTGACCTAAGTGGTCGTTGAGAGAGGTCTGAGAATTGAACAGTCTTACCATTGTAGGAGGGGGCATGCTGAGGAAATGAAGCTTGTACCCCTCTCTTACAATAGACAGAGTCCAAT
This sequence comes from Ichthyophis bannanicus, assembly GCA_033557465.1. Classification (NCBI taxonomy): domain Eukaryota; kingdom Metazoa; phylum Chordata; class Amphibia; order Gymnophiona; family Ichthyophiidae; genus Ichthyophis; species Ichthyophis bannanicus. Next base: position 193,496,830 of record CM066042.1, on the reverse strand, counting down.
TTTCTGCTGTTATCTGACCCCATCTGGGGACAAAATGACATAACCTTCCTGGAATGGTGGAAGGCTCTGGGCCGTTCAGGGCCAGGAAGGCAAAGTTCTCTAGATAGGAGTCAAAGCCCCTGTGGAGGCTGAGTCTGCTGAGCCGGTTGAGGCTTAGCAGCTTCTGTTTTTCTTTGCCTAGGTTGTTGCTGCTGTCCCTTTTGGGCAGACTGACCTAAACAATGCCCCTGCTGGGTATAGGAGGGATAAAGCTGCTTCTTCTTACTGAAGAATGGTTTCTTGTAGGATTTTTTCCTTGCAGGATCAGCTGTAGACTTAGACAATCTATCCAAAGTGATATTGTCAGTTTCTATTTCATTAGCTTTTTCCTGCCAATTCTTGCCAAAGAGATTCTCTCCTGTGCAAGGAATATTCCCTAGTTTATCCTGTACCCAAAGTTCCAAGTCAGATGCCTGAAGCCAGGCAATCCTACGTGCACCTATGGCAATGGCAGAGGTTCTGCTTATGCACTCAAAGCAGTCAAAGGCTGCACGATTTACAAACTTGGAAACATCCTGAGCATGTTTGACAAGGGCGAGGAAATCCTGCCTCTTATCATCAGGAAGGCGAGGGCTCATAAGCTCTAAATCTCCTGTGACTTCCTTAAGGAACATTCCCATATATAATATATAGGAACTGATCCTAGCAGAAATCATGGAAGCCTGGAAGGTTTGACGCCCAAAGGCATCAAGAGTCCTACACTCACGTCCTGGAGGAATAGATGTATGCCTTTTTGCACTCTTGATCCTTCTCATAGCTGATTCCACAACCATGGAATGGTGTGGTAGCTGAGTCTTCTGAAACCCAGGACAAGGAGGAACTCGATACATGGTGTCAAGTCAAGAGTGAGGAGATGTGGTTAGAGGTGTTTCCCACATCCTTAACATGAGATCATGCAAGATCTCATGAATAGGTAAGGTATCTGCCTCCTTAGGAGCCTTAGGGTATTGTAGGATTTCTAATTCCTTTGCCCTAGGCTCTTTTTCAGGAGCCACTGTGATGGAAAGACCTCGAGGCACATCTCGGATAAAATCCTGAAAGGACATATCCTCTGGTGGAGACATCCTACGCTGAGGAGAAGAAGAATCCTCAGGAAGAAGTACTCTGGTATTGGCAGAGCTTTCAGAGTCTTCAGACTCATCCGAGGATCCAAAGTATCTCCGATCCGGGTGATCGTGCAAAGCACGGTACCGGTACCGATTGAAGTCGGCATCGGAGGGGTCTGGTACCGACTTGTCGATACCGGATGGATAAGCATGACTCGGTCCCAGTAGAATACCTGCCGATGTCGATGCAGTCGGTACCGGTACCGGAGTCGGTGCCGGTACTGATTGAATTGTCTGAAGCGGTTTCAGGGGCATCGAGGCCGTGAGAAGAGCCGCCAGACTGCGTTCAATAGCCAAGAATCTCTGGTCTATCAACGCTGCCGATGCTTGGGTATCGGTACCGGATGAAGCAGCCGGTACCCCAGAGCATGGCACCAGTAGTTCTGTCGAGGTTGAAGCCTCAAGAACATCCTGGAGCCCCGTTAGTGCTTTGGAAGCCGAAGCCTCCCACTGGGGCAATTTTGCCGGTGAAAGTCCCTCAAGGGCAACGCCAGAGGCATCTCGATGCTTAGAGGGAGATCTACCCTTTGAGGACCGGCTAGATTTATGTTTAGTTACCTGAGATCCATGGGAGGAAGACGAAGCCCTGGAAGACATCGATGCCACAGAGGCTGCATCAGAGGGAAAAAGGGTGCTAAGTTTAGCAGCTTGGTTCTGCCGGCCCCTCTTTGACATCATCCCACAGGCAACACACTCCGAAATAGAGTGGTCAGGACCTAAACATTTGAGACACCACTCATGGGTGTCGGTGACGGAGATGGTACCGCCACACTTGGAACACTTTTTAAAACCCGAAGCGGGTTTTTCCATTTTAAAGGAAAAGTTGGGCCTAGTGCCCAAAATGGCGCATGGCACCTGAGGAGAAAATACCTGGAAAAGACTCCAGAAGTTTTTTTTTTTTTTTTTTTGAAAAAAAGAAAGAAGAACCAGCGGTATCGGTGTAGCGTCGAGGGAAGGCAGACACAACCACAAAAAATAAGAATAAAAGGGAATTATTTTCTGCAGTGACAGAATGTGCGACCTGTCGGCTCCGCGGAAAACGAAGAACTGGAGAGGGACAGTTGGGAAAGGCGGGAAGGCAGCACGCAGGCGCTGTGGGATGCTCCCAAAAGCTTTCCTATTGGACGCTGGGGAGCATTCCCGCACAGGCTTCGTCGGTACCGACGAAACCCATATGTAAAGACTACATTCCTGCTTGTTCCTGGAGATTACATAAAATAAAGAAACAATTTTAAAAAACAAAGTAGGAAAAAAGACAGATGCTCCATTAAAAATGATTGGCTTTACCTACGTAGAGAAAAAGAGTATTTAACCTTTTGTTTGTGTTATGTTGGAAACCTGGGCTTGATATCTATCGGGGTCAAAATCAGGTCACAATCACAAAGTGTGACAACTTCAGCAAATCACTGTAAATCATTCCTGACTGTGATTAAGCCCCCGCTAGGCTGGCCCGAGACCAGCTAGTACAGATCTCACTTTCAGGGCTGCTAATGGCATTGGAAGACTATATGACTTAAATACAATGTTTATTTTTTTTTCCTTTTCCTTGTCCCCTTTGTGCCAGATTGAAACTGAAATATGCCTAAAGCCATGGATTTTCTATTTCCACCTTCAATGCCATTATATTGATCTCCCCAGGCTTACTAGCTTTCACATCTACAGACATAACTTAAAAGCATGCACCAAAAAGAATGTGTAGTGCATCAGGACCCCGAAATGCACACAAAACTGGTCTAAAACATGTAAAACGATATAGAAAACATTGACAATATTTAATTTCTCATTCAAAATAAAACAAAATGAAACAAAAATGTTGTCAGTGTTTTCTGTCACTGGTTGTGCACTATGAACATGTGGAAAACTCAAGGGCCAGCACTTCTTAGCTGCCGATCTCATGCATTACTAGATTAGCAGTGAGACCGTCTGACTTGTTGACCTGTGAGTTTTAAATATATTTATAATGCTGGCACAAAGGACTAAGCAGCCACTGAACATAGGGGGAGATGGCCTAGGAAGATGGTGGAACAGATCTCACTAATGGCAAAAGAGAAGGAGGGGAACAGCAGAGCTACTGGCAGACCCCATCTCTAGGGCAGTCGAAAAGGATCAGATAGTCCAGAACTTGCATGGACAGGAATGGATGCTGGAAGATTGGCAGCCACCCCATAACAGGGGATAAATTCTAGGGAGGAGTGTATTACTTTGTTTCATTACAATGAGTGAGTATAGAGGGAGGTGCTTAGTGACTGTAATAGAAACAAAAAATTATCAAATGGAAAAACAAAATAGAAATGGAGTTAAATACCTACGAAAGAGACATTAACAGACATGCTAAAATTGTTCTAAGACTCCAAAATCTTCCTCTGTCTTTAGAATGAGCAAATTTCTGGAGTCCCTTCTCCTAATTTCACTTGTGCTTAAGGTGATGCAATGGAGGTTGGGCCCAAGTGTCCATCAGTGATGGTGGGATATTTTCTAGATGCATTTTGGAGGCAACTATAAAAGACACTATATTGATCTTTTTGTGGGAGACCTTTGACATTGTTGTCATGAAGCCCAGGAGGCTCGGACTGCTGAGGATCAGGGAAACTGCTTCCCTGCATGGCTGAGTAGAAATCAAGAAAAGAAGAGGAGGGTCCTCTAGACCAGCTTGGCCTAACAGAGAGATTCTGGAGGAGGAGATCTAACAAGGGTCTGGAGTGGAGTGTCAGCTGTGGGCAGCTACAGAAAGCAGCCAAGAACCTTTTCCCCCCTTTCCCTTTTTTCCTTCTTCCCCTTGCCCCCTTTCCTCCCCCCTTCTGTTTTATTTTATTTTGTTATGGAGCTATTAACTTACACAATTATTTATTTGTCTGTGTTTAGACGTTTTTAGCCCTTGAGTTCACTCTGTTTCTCTGGTGTATGAACTGTGCCTTTTATTATATAGGCTCGCCTATGCTGTCCTATGTTTTTTAGTTTATTCATTCGCTTTTTAGGGGTTCTATTTTTAGGAGCAACAAATCAGATTTTTTTATTATAGGGGCTGGTTTCTGCTGTTTCAGGAGTCACCATGTCCATAAGACACACCTTCCCTTTGTGTTTTTTTAAATTTTGAATCATGTGGCACCATCTATGTTTGGTATCTAACTGTGTCCTAGTTATGCAGCGCTGCATATTGAAATGTTTTTTTCATGCCCCCTCTGATCTGGATTACTATTTTTAACACATTTTAACAGGTTTTTTTTTTCATGTTACTTTTACTACTATGTTTATATAATGCATTTTTGTGATGTCTGTTTTATGGGATTAGTTTCCTCATTTTTAATTTATTTTTATCATTTATGTCTTTGGAATTTCATTCTTTACTTGGTTCTGATCGGCACCTATGGATCCCTTATAGTTATGCATGATTTCTGATTTCCTCCCTATCGTTATTGGAGCTTTATACTTACTCATGTAATGTTTTACATTAAAGTATCATTTAAGATTCCGTGATAGCCGATAGTTTGACTGGTTTAACTTGATCACCCGTGATTTCACTGCTTGACCCAATACAAGCATTGTGGAACCTATGTCTTTTGGGGAAACTGCTAGGTACGTATGACCTGGATTGGTCACTGTTGGAGACGGGATGCTGGGCTTGATGGACTTTGTTCTGACCCAGTATGGCATATCTTATGTTCTTATGAAGGTACTCAGCCAAGGGTTCCTGAAATATTTCAGCTGCGAGAGTGATTTTCACATACCTGTGAGAACCTCACTAAAATAGAGGCTTCAGCCCTTGTATGTATATTCTCAGCTATCTCCCTGGAAGAAATACTACAATGGACCCCGAAAAACAGAATGAGAAAAGCTAGCATGGCCAATACACTCACCATCCTGGCCGCACTAAGAAAGAGCTCCCAAGCTGCAAGGAACAGAGCGTTTTCACTCTACACGCCATCACTATGGAACTCCATCCCTGCCCAGAACTGTGCCATCTCCGACCTATCAATATTCAGAAAAGCATTAAAGACTCACCTCTTCCAACTACAGTATGACCATATAACATAAAAACAGAAGATATATAAAGGAAAAAAAAGGGACTGTAAAGCTTAGTATGGAAGGGCAAACTGGAAAGGTTGTATGGTCTTTACTTGCCAGCATGTTTCTATGTTTCCATATTTTTAACCACAAATGTTGCCATTAGTACAGATGCACTTAATGCTACCTCAGTGAGTGGCATTAAGTGCATCCACATGCCGGATTGCGATGTGCCACACATTAGGAAAGTGCTAACAGCAGGGGAATGGATACACCCCCCCCCCCCCCCAAATGTCTGCATGGGACTCCACTCAATATTCATGGCCCAAACACAGGCTACCGATGCATTCTTTAGGTTTCAAGCCCCCAAAGTGTTTTTATAAAATTGTGCCTAAGTAGGTACCTACTTTCAAAGTTGAAGTAGGTGCCCCCTTATAAAATTAATTTATTTACGTGTGCGAGAACTTAAAAATGCAGGTAATTAATTATGCATGCTAATTCTTAGGTCTGCAGATATACAAGAGATTTGCACACACTTTAAATTTTTAGGCACCCAAATGAACTGAATTCATGCTTACAAATTTACACACTTAGAGGTATGTCTACTAAAGGGCATTAGCTGCTAATGCAGATTTATTGTCCAGCGGTAGCAGCTAATGTGGTTTGCTCTTTTTCAACTTTAGCTTGAGTTTGCATACTAGTAGTTGATGATCTGTACCACAATCAGCTCCAGGTTTTGTCTTTGTTGATGTTACAGAGCTTTTCCATCGTTGACTTCCACAGATGTAGTCAATTTGATTTTTATACAATCCATTGGGTGAAGTCCATGTGTACAGTCGCCGCTTGTGTTGCTGGAAGAAGGTGTTTGAGATGAATAGATCATTGGTCTTGCAGAATTCTATCAATCTTTCTCCAGCTTCATTTCTGTTGCCAAGTCCATATTTTCCAACTACTTTGCCTTCTTCTTTGTTGCCAACTTTTGCGTTCCAGTCCAGCTTTAGATACAAATGACAGAACTCCGGATGAGTTATGGAATGACATCAAGAAGGTTGTGCTGGAAGAAAGCGAGAAGTCTCTACAAAAGGTGAAAAACAAAAACGGCCAAAATGGATGACGGAAGAAACTCTGAAAATTGCCCAGAAACGCAGAGAAGCTAAAGCCAAAGGAGAAAGAAAGACAATCGCAGAACTCAACAGAGATTTCCAACGTGCAGCTAGACAGGACAAGGAAAAGTACTACAATGACACTTGCAAGGAAATAGAAGCAGAAACTATTAGAGGAAGAACAAGATCGGCTTTCCTAAAGCTGCGAGAGTTAAAGAAAAAGTTCCAGCCTCGAATTGGAATGTTACAAGATGCTCAAGGTTCTATGTTGAATGATGCTGAGAAGATCAAGAAAAGGTGGAAGGAATATACAGAGTTTTTATATGATAAAGATCAAGTGGACCAACAGCCGTTTCAACCGATACCTTATGATCAGGAACCATTGGTGATGAAAGAAGAAGTTGAAGCAGCATTGAAAGACTTATCAAAGAACAAAGCACCAGGCATTGATAGCATTCCCATAGAAGTATTGCAGCAATCTGATGCAGCTGTTACCGTACTTACAAGGCTCTGCCAAGAAATATGGACGACAACATCATGGCCAACTGACTGGAAAAGATCTGTGTTTATACCAATACTAAAGAAAGGTGATCCAACTGACTGTGGAAATTATCGCACAATCGCTCTGATCCCACATGCCAGCAAGATTCTACTGAAGATTATTCAAAAGAGACTACAGCCATACCTAGAACAAGAACTACCTGAAGTGCAAGCAGGGTTCAGGAAAGGGCGAGGAACGAGAGACATCATTGCAGATGTGAGATGGATCCTTGAAAAGACTAAAGAATACCAAAAGGATATCTATTTGTGCTTTATCGACTATAGCAAGGCTTTTGACTGTGTAAACCATGAGAAACTCTGGGCCACATTAAGAAGCATGGGTATACCAGAACACCTGATCGTTCTCTTGCGCAATCTGTACATTGATCAAGAAGCAACAGTTCGAACGGAACAAGGAGAAACAGAATGGTTTAAAATAAGCAAAGGTGTAAGACAAGGCTGCATACTTTCCCCCTACCTGTTTAATTTATATGCAGAACAAATCATCAGAGAAGCAGGATTGTATGAAGACAACAGAGGTGTGAAGATTGGTGGAAGACTCATCAACAACCTTCGCTATGCTGATGATACCACACTACTGGCAGAAAGTGAAGATGATCTGAAACATTTGCTTCTCACAATCAAAGAACATAGTCTCAAAATGGGCCTGCACCTTAATGTAAAGAAGACAAAGATCATGACAACTGGCATAATCAACAGGTTCATCGTTGAAGGAGAAGAAATTGAAATCGTGAACAACTTTAACCTACTTGGATCAACTATCAATAAAGAAGCAACAAGCAGTCAAGAAATCAGACGACGCATTGCTCTTGGCAGAATGGCTATGAAAGACCTAGATAAGATTCTCAAGAGCAGAGATGTCTCTCTCCATACAAAGATTTGACTTGTTCATGCCATGGTATTTTCAATAACATCATATGGATGTGAAAGCTGGACAGTGAAAAAGACAGACAGGAAGAAAATTGATGCCTTTGAATTATGGTGCTGGCGGCGAATACTGTGTATACCATGGACTGCCCGAAGAACAAACCAGTCGGTACTAGAGGAGATCAAACCTAAGCTTTCTTTAGAAGCTCAGATGACAAGACTTCGACTTTCATACTTCGGACACATCATGCGAAGAGAGAGATCATTAGAGAAAGACATCATGCTTGGCAAGATAGAAGGTCAACGCAAAAGAGGAAGGCCAGTAATGAGATGGATCGCTACAATAACAGCAGCTACGGGTACCAGTCTGTCAACAATGAGCCGCCTGACTGAAGACCGAACACAATTTAGGATAGCTATCCAGAGGGTCGCCATGAGTCGACTCCGACTCGACGGCACTTAACAACAGCAGCTAATGTGAGGAGAAATGCAGATATCACAGGTACCTTTCTGCGATATCTGCATTTCGCGGGGTGGACTGGATCAGGAGTAGCATTTCTGTTTTTGACAGCCACATGGCTGTCAAAAATGGCCCGATCACAGCGGCAGATAACACCACCACAAGAGATGGCGTTATCTGCAGGTGATCGTGTTTGCACAGCACAGAGGCCAGCAGGCAGCCTCCCAACATCCTGAATGAGCCCCCCAAGCTGACAATATAAAATAATGGGGACAACTCCCTTCAGCACCGATCCTCCCTGGACAGCTCTTGATTTCTATCGGGATCTGTCCTGCGGGGATCAGTTCACTCCTGACAAGATATAACATCCTGGCTAGCTAGTCAGGCCCCTTCAAACCCCCTCCTCTTCCTGATTCATTAAGAAATCCCAGCTAGCCAGTAGGACTGCTGACTACCCCCTCTACACCCCCAGGGAAATCTCCAGATCCCGGCTAGTTAGTCAACCTAATGTGGGCCTCTCCTTAATAAAACCTTTAAATCCTTAGTGATCTAGTGGTCACCGGGGGCAGGAGTGTTTTTTCCCGATCCTGTCTCTATCATCAGCATGATACAAAATGGCCATGATCCTGTGGTGCTGCCCCCTAGCAGGAGGCCTAGTGGCGATGGGGGTCAGAGTTGTTGAGAGCTCTGTGCACCCAATTGCTACCTATCCTCCCCTTGGACTTACCGCAGAGACCTGTGATGCCTGCATCGGTAGCCACCGCAGGACTTCCCTGCTACCTGCTGATGCAGGTATCATGGGTTTCCGCAGTAAGTCCAACACCCCTGCAGGGGTTTGGGACTTACTGCAGGTCTTTTGCAGCTATTGCACCACGATAGCTGCCAAGAGACTACCGTGGTTTAGTGGGAATGCTTCTTAGTTGTTGCAACAGAAAGGGTTATGGAAGATGCAGACAATGAGAACAATTTTCAAAGTAATTTTGCTGGGTAAAACAGTGTTCTATTCCCCTCCCTCTCCTCCGATCTAAAAGAAGGAAAAGCAGGAGGGAGGGAGGGAGGGGGAATTCCCCCAGCCTGCCCTATCCTTAATAGAACACAAGTGGTATAGAGAGAAATATTTTGTTCTTCAACATTGCAGAGAAAGGGAGATTCCACTGCCAGCCAGGTATTTTAAAACTTTTACAGAACCAAATGAAGGAAAGAGATTGGTTGCAGTGGGAACTTCTTTCTTTTTGAAGATCCATCCAGTACTAAAAATGAAGGGGGCAATGGCCAAGAGCAATTGCATTTGGTGCACACAATTTGCAAATAGCAGGCTTTCGATGAAGAAATGAAACAAAAAAAGTCAATGTAATGAATGACCTCGAAACTTAAAAAAAAGATGTGTGCATCCCTGTTTTATCCCTACTGCATCTGGATTTGTAGGTCTGCTTTCTGCTAATTGTAAGACCAATGATAAAAACATGTGATACCTGGGTACAAACTATATTGTAATGATAGAGCGCAACCCCTCCACCAATTTGATCAGCTCTATGTTAGAGAGGGCATTGAGTCAGAAAGCATTAAAGTTTTGCAGGAAACAAAATTTGCTGTAGAATCTCTATGGATTGAAATTCCATGTAAAAAGGGGAAGGCGATGGCAGTGGGGGTGTACTATCGACCACCTGGCCAGAATGAACAAATGGATGATGAAAAGCTCAAAGAAATCAAGGAAGCTAAAAAAAGTTACAGCGCAGTAATAATGGGTGATTTCAATTACCCCGGTATCGACTGGGTCAGTGTCACGGCAGGACATGCTAGGGAGATAAAGTTCCTAGATGAAATAAATGACTGCTTCTTAGAGCAGCTGGTTCATGAACCGACCAGTGGGGAAGCTATATTAGACCTAGTCCTTAGTGGAACACCAGATCTAGTGCAAGAGATAAGGGTGTTGGGGCCACTTGGCAATAGTGATCATAGCATGATCGTCTTTGATTTAATTAGTGGAGGAGGGATAGTAAGGAAATCCACAGTACTACCTTTTAACTTTCGAAAGGAGAGAGGCTGTTGTTGCCAAAAAAGCATCTTTCAGGAAATGGAAAAAGAGCCAAACGACGAAACCTGGAAAAAGCACAAGCACTGGCAAGTCAAATGCAAGGCACTGATAAGGCAGGCAAAGGAAGAATTTGAGAAGAAGCTTGCTGCGGAAGCAAAAACGCGAAATAAAGACTTTTTCAAGTACATTCATAGCAAAAAACCTGTGAGAGAGTCAGTTGGTCCATTAGATGATAGAGGGGTTACACGGGCACTAAGAGGCGACAAGGCGATAGCGGAGAGACTGAATGAATTCTTTGCTTTGGTCTTTACTGAGGAAGATGTAGGGATGTTACCCATGACTGAAGTGGTATTTAAAGGTGCGGAAGAATTGAAGGAAATATCGATACATCAGGAAGATGTATTACAACTATTAGATAAACTGAAGAGTAGCAAATCACCTGGGCCGGATGGTATATATCCAAGGGTGTTGAAAGAACTGAAATATGAGATTGCAGACCTGCTATTAGTAATCTGTGAACTATCATTAAAATCATCTCTAATACCTGAAGATTGGAGGATCGCCAATGTAACACCAGTTTTTAAAAAGGGTTCCAGGGGTGATCCGGGAAACTACAGACCGGTGAGCCTGACGTCAGTACCGGGAAAAATGGTAGAAACCATCATAAAGAATAAAATTACTCAGCATATAGATAGTCATGGCCTAATGGGAGACAGCCAACATGGCTTTAGACAAGGAAGATCTTGTCTTACTAATCTGTTATGTTTCTTTGAAGGTGTGAATAAACAGGTAGACAAAGGTGAGTCGGTTGATATAGTGTATTTGGACTTTCAGAAAGCCTTTGACAAGGTCCCTCATCAGAGACTTTTGGCAGAACTAAAGAGTCATGGGATTGGAGGTAGTATACTATTGTGGATCAGGAACTGGTTAAAAGATAAAAAGCAGAGAAAGGTGAATAGTGGTGTACCCCAGGGATCTGTGCTGGGTCCGCTGCTTTTTGACATATTCATAAATGACCTGGAAAGTGGAATAACGAGTGAGGTTATCAAATTTGCAGATGACACAAAACTATTTAAAGTTGTTAAAACCCAAGAGAATTGTGGAAAATTGCAAGAGGATCTTGATAAATTGGAAGACTGGGCATCAAAATGGCAGATGAAATTTAATGTGGACAAGTGCAAAGTTATGCACCTAGGGAAGAACAATCCAAACTATGGTTACACGATGCAAGGTTCCACATTAGGAACCACCACCCAGGAAAAAGATGTAGGCGTCATTGTGGATACCAGTTAAAACCCTCGGCCTAGTGTGCAGCGGCGGCCAAAAGAGAAAATAGAATGCTAGGTATCATAAGGAAAGGAATGGAAAATAAAACAAAAGATATGCCTCTATATCGTTCCATGGTGAGACCGCACCTTGAATATTGTGTGCAATTCTGGTCGCCATATCTTAAAAAGGATATAGCGATTTTAGAAAAGGTTCAGAGAAGAGCCACCAAAATGGTAAAGGGGATGGAAGGATACTCCTATGAAGAAAGGCTAAAAAGGTTAGGGCTCTTTAACCTGGAAAAGAGACGGCTGAGGGGAGATATGATAGAAGTCTATAAATTAATGAACGGAGTGAAACGGGTAAACGTAGATCGATTGTTTACGTTATCAGAATATAGAAAGACTAGGGGACATGCAATCAAGCTACAGGGTAAACTATTTAAGACTAATAAAAGAAAATATTTTTCACTCAACGTGTAATCAAACTCTGGAATTTGTTACCGGAGGATGTAGTAAAGGCTGTTAGTGTAGCGGGGTTTAAAAAAGGTTTGGACAAGTTCCTGGAGGAAAGGTCCATAAACCATTATTAAGAAGGGACCCAGGATATCAATGCTTGACCCAGTACAAGCATTGTGGAACCTGTGTCTTTTGGGGAAACTGCTAGGTACATATGACCTAGATTGGCCACTGTTGGAAACAGAATACTGGGCTTGATGGACCTTGGTCTGACCCAGTATGGCATATCTTATGTTCTTATGTCCTATACAGGAAAAAAAAAGTTAAAGACTAAAATCATCTTTCTTTTTGTTCCAGGGTGCATGCCTTGTTTTAGGGTTACCAAAGGGGCTGCTACCTTACAATTTGCTAAGACACATGCTGTGTGAGCTGTGGATGAGTCTCAGTCTGAGAAGACACATTTCACAGGCGTTGATTAGCTACTGTTGCACAGACTTCCAAAGAGCTAATACCCTCTCTTCTCTGCCCCCTGACCTTTCCTCCAGACAAGCCCTGGGCCTCAAAGGATCTCTAACCTCTTTCTACACACGTGCAACCGTAAATGTTATCCTGTATCACCTCTTACACCACCATGCTCATTTAGGTACTATAATGAAATTATCTTCCCACCAGTCTATCTGCATGATTCTGTCAAGAAGGCGCACTGATAAAATTATTGTATTCTGTTTTCTCCTCTTCTACGCCAATTAAATGATCTATCTTAAAAAAAAAACACTCAAGTGATTTTTCATAGAAAATAACAAATGGCTAGGCAGGATTTCAGTGCACACATTTACTTTGATTTGCAGTCTATTTACCCTTCCATCTACTGAGAGCAAGTATCCAAAGAAAGCAGCAAACAAAGGAAGTTTCTTATACACAGACGGAGAATAATTTTTATTTCAATTTAATATTTACTATTGGGTTTCCAAAGCAAAATCACATTGATTTCAGAATACAATCAAAAGGAAAACAGGCTATTACTTTAAAAAAGTCCCATAAAACTAAACCAAAGCAAATATATCCACACATGGAAGAAGATCAACACCCACAATGATTAATTTGAAAAGGAAATAAGAAAAGATCATTACATCAGTGCTCTACCATCTAATTCCCCTATAACTCACCAGGTACCAACTTCAAGGAGTGGCAGGGGGTTTAGACTTTAGGGGAGGGGAGTTACTAAGCTGTGGTAAAATACATATTTTACTGTAGCTTAATTTACAGCGGGAGTCCAATGAAAACCCAAGTGTGTGTGTGGAAAATTCATGGTACTGTTACTACCCATAAATTCTCTTAACGATCAAAAGGAACCACTGAGAATCAGGTTAAATAATAATTAAAATAATAATGGCTCAATAACAATTAGAAATGACATACAGTGAGTATGATGCTGCAGTTGTACATTTCTGCAATCTTGTCCAAATATACAAAAGAAGCTATATTCTTACAACTGCGTACGCAGTGGCATTGCAATATATCAAATCATTTGAACAGTATTTTGTGGCTTTTTATGCATGTTGAACAACATAATACAGACTAGTTATCAGATTTGAAAACAGACTAGCCATCAAACCACTGAAAAAGCTACCCCACCTTAGCTCTCACTTTCATTGTTTGTTTATCTATGTGTTTCTAGTATGTCTAAATGTTTTATTTCAAATGTTTAATTATAACGCACTCAGAGGTGCACAATGAGCGGGATGGAAATTACTTTTAAATAAGCAAGCTAGGCAACAAACTCCAAATCCAAAGACTTTTAATGTGTACTGCTACATATATCCTGCATCTGAACTCTTTAGTAGGACAGCAAGACAATCAGATCTTGAATTCGGAGGTTGGGGGTAGGGGTGGGGGCGGGGGGGGGGGAGATAGAAAGTCATCATGTGATAGAGGATTTACAGTATTAGAAGGCAAACAGTGGCAGGTGTAATTAGCAGAAGAATTTGTCATTCTCTTGACTCTGAGAGAGAATGAAAGGTTTGGAATATCAATCCCCCAAGTGTTTACTCAGTGTGAGCACATACGAGATGGAAAGCACATTTCCGACCATAGACAGATTAATATTTGATGCCAAGGAGAGAAATGCAATGCTGTTCATGTTTATTTAGGATATTGTGAAATTTGCAATTTTATTGGATTCAGGGTTCTATGTTTTGGAAAGTCCAGGCATTATTATATAAGATGCACATATGCTGGTGATTTACATGTACTAGGTGCAGTATATTTTTAAAAACTAAACTATGTTAAAGACTGAGTAGATCAGTAGTGGAGAATCCATATGGAACCAAGAGCTTTTCATGTATTTCAATTCTGACTCCAGTGGCTTTCATCTAACAGGCACATCTTGCCCCAGTGCTTTGATACCAGACAAATGATTGATTTGGATTGTCCTAGTACATGCCTGTTGGAAATATTTTACATTTTACTTAACAGAGAATTTATTTTGGATAAAGTAGGACACAGCTGGACAATATTCTTCTGTCAAAGGTTTCATCCTCTCAGGCCTCTTTCTTCCATAGGGAACTGCATGTGAATAAGGCCAGTTTTTTTTTTACCTAGTGGACTAGTGATCTGCTTAGCAGGGATAACCCTGGGGAGGTGTGGGGACTGGAGTGAATTGCACTCTCCCAGGAGGTTGAAGAGCAAGGATTAAGCTCCCTCTCCATCTATACCCATGGAATACTATATGATGCCATGTAGAGCACCACAAATTCGGTGTCTGCACGGCTAAACAGGGAGTTGGGCTGCCAAGGCAGCACAGAGCACCTCAAAGCATAGGTCCCAGGGCAGTTACCTGATTTGTGACCCCCCCCCCCTCCCCACAGGATGGTTCTCCAATTCACGCCCTTTACAAGACCTTAGCCAGCAAAATCTTGGGCTTGATGGAGAGGATGGACCTTTATGGGAGGATAATGCCTTTGATCCCTTGCTTGGTTTGCAGTTTATCATGCCACAAGAGCCTGCATTCATCAGTGATGTTGAGGGCTATACCATCAGTAAATTAACTACTGGCAGTGTCTCCCAAGGTAGACAAGTCTCATCTGAAGTGCCAGACTAAGACGAATAACCTTTCTGAGCAGCAGCACTATGGGACAGTGTTAGCAGCGGAGGATCATAGTTATGTGACAACGGCAACAATACTGGCATTACCTGCAGGGAAGGAAGGTCTGACAATCTACTTCAGTATCTTGCCACAAAAACAAATTACGTATAGTGCTGGAAGGACTAGAAAGGGGGACTGTTACTTCTGGAGAGAAATCTGCAACTGTGAGTATATACTTCTGGTAATTTTCTAAAAAGAATTCTTTGTATTAAAGTTACTTAATCTGTGAACCCACTGTTTTTTGTTGGATCAGTTAGGGCCTAGTAGCAGCAATTAAAGTTTGAATTTAAAACACAGAGGAGAACTTTCTGGTTACATTTCATACCCAGCAGAGAGATTGTAGTTTAAATTTAATAGTCACTCAGGGCCAAGTAACAGCAAAGTACTTTTAGTTTAAATTTAACACACAGAAGAGAGCTTTCTGGTTACATTTGGAACCCAGCAGAGAGCTTGTAGTGTACATTTAATAGTCACTCAGGGCCTAGCATTAGAAAAGTATTTTTAGTTTTAAAACACAGAAGAGAGCTTTCTGGTTAAATTTAGAACCCAGCAGAGAGCTTGTAGTTTAAATTTCATAAGAAGTTAGAGCCTAGCAGCAGCTAACTTAACTCAGCAGCACAAGACAGGGTACTGTGTAGCAGCCCTCTTTTAATAAGTGTTATTTCTCTCCCACACCCACCCACCCCTGGGATAATCATAGCTTTATAGGTACTTACACATCTTAAAAGACAGGAGGTGCTTTCAGGTGAAGCTCATTACCCAAATCAGTCATACACTAAGGACCTGAGATTAATTAAGCTTCAGGTGAACAAGGTATATTAAACGTATTAGGTACAGTTTTATTGGTATAAATACCCATTGCAACCCCTAGTAAGTAAGAACTTAAAGATCTAGACACAAACTTAAAACTAAGATGCAGACAGCAGTCCAGCAGCGGGATGGGGGCTTTCCAGTCTTTTGCATTGAGTGTCATATGTATGATTTTCTCCCAGTTGGTGAGAGGTCTTACGTGTGCACTAGGTGCAAGGAGCTCTTTGCTCTCAGGGAACAAGTCCGTTCTCTAGAGGCTAAAGTAGCAGACTTGGAAAACATAAGATAGACAGAGAGGTACATAGATGAGACCTACAGGGATATAGTCCTGAAGTCCCACCTCCAGTCTGGCAGCACCCCTGTTGCCATGGAGGAGAGAGGTCACGTGAGAGGAGAGCATCACCCTGGTGTGGCAGGAAGTGATCCTGTAACTAGGACCTGTCCTCCAGGTGATGTAAAACCCTCTCGCACCGAGGAAGTTTCTCCAGGGCCATGTGCCCATGAGGGAAGGGTTAGGACAGCCGTTATAGTTGGTGATTCGATCATTAGGTATGTAGATAGCTGGGTGGCTGGTGGACGTGAGGATCGCCTGGTAACATGCCTGCCTGGTGCGAAGGTAGCGGACCTCACGCGCCACCTAGATAAGGTCTTAGATAGTGCTGGGGAGGAGTCTGCTGTCTTGGTACATGTCGGTACCAATGACATAGGAAAATGTGGTAGAGAGGTTCTGGAGGCAAAATTTAGGCTTTTAGGTAGGAAGTTGAAATCCAGAACTTCCATGGTAGCGTTCTCCGAAATGCTTCCTGTTCCACGCGCAGGACCCAAAAGGCAGGCAGAGCTCCGGAGTCTCAATGCGTGGATGAGACAATGGTGCAGAGATGAGGGTTTTGGATTTGTTAGGAACTGGGGAACATTCTGGGGAAAGGAGGGGCTCTTCCGAAGGGATGGGCTTCACCTTAACCGGGATGGAACCAGGCTGCTGGCATTAACCTTTAAAAAGGAGATAGAGCAGCTTTTAAACTAGATATTAGGGGAAAGCTGACAGTCGCCCAAGAGCGGATGGTTCGGAAGAATGTATCCTTGAAGGATACTACCAAAAGCAGAGAGGTTCCACAAAAGAGTAAAGTAGCCCAAATGCCCTCAAGTATGGAGCAGACAGAGCTTAAAGATCCCAATTTACCCATGTCTAACAATAGCCAAATTAACCTGAATAAAATACATTCTCTAAAATGCTTGTATGCAAATGCTAGAAGTCTAAAGAATAAGATGGGAGAGTTAGAATATATAGCACTAAATGAGGAGTGGCCTAGTGGTTGGGGCAAGGTACTTCAGGCCGGAAGGTCGGGGGTTCAAATCCCACTAGAGGACAGCAACCTTGGGCCGGAAGGACTGGGGTTTCTAGTCCCACAGGTGCTCCTTGTGGTCTTGGGCAAGCCACTTAACCCTCCATAGCCCATGTTCCCTGTAAAAATAGTTATCTCCAAGTTATAATGCCCTGTTCAATGTAATTTCAGTTTGTTCAATGTAAACCGCACTGATGCAGAATAGCGCGGTATATAAGAGAATGTAAATAAATAAATAAATAAATAAATATGATTGGAATATCAGAGACATGGTGGAAGGAGGACAACCAGTGGGACACTGTGATACCTGGGTACAAACTATATCGTAATGATAGAGCTGATCAAACTGGTGGAGGGGTTGCGCTCTATGTTAGAGAGGGCATTGACTCAGAAAGGATTAAAGTTTTGCAGGAAACAAAATCTGCTATAGAATCTATATGGATTGAAATTCCATATAAAAGGGGGAAGGCAATGGCAGTGGGGGTGTACTATCGAGCACCTGGCCAGAATGACCAAATGGATGATAAAATGCTCAAAGAAATCAAGGAAGCTAACAAAAGTTACAGCGCAATAATGGGTGATTTCAATTACCCCGGTATTGACTGGGTCAGTGTCACGTCAGGACATGCTAGGGAGATAAAGTTCCTAGATGAAATAAATGACTGCTTCTTGGAGCAGCTGGTTCATGAACCAACCAGAGGGGAAGCCATATTAGACCTAGTCCTTAGTGGAACACCAGATCTAGTGCAAGAGATAAGGATTTTGGGGCCACTTGGCAATAGTGATCATAGCATGATCGCCTTTGATTTAATTAGTGAAGGAGGGATAGTAAGGAAATCCACAGTACTACCTTTTAACTTTCGAAAGGGAGACTATGATAAAATGAGGAAAACAGTTAAGAAAAAACTAAAAGGAGCAGTTGCAAAGGTTAAAGACGTACATCAAGCTTGGGTGTTGTTGAAAAATACTATCTTGGAAGCCCAGACCAGCTGTATTCCACGCTTTAAGAAAAGTGGAAGGAAGTCCAAAAAACTGCCAGCATGGTTTAAAGGTGAGGTCAGAGAGGCTGTTGTTGCCAAAAAAGCATCTTTCAGGAAATGGAAAAAAGAGCCAAACGACGAAACCTGGAAACAGCACAAGCACTGGCAAGTCAAATGCAAGGCATTGATAAGGCAGGCAAAGAGAGAATTTGAGAAGAAGCTTGCTGCGGAAGCAAAAACGCGAAATAAAGACCTTTTCAAGTACATTCGTAGCAAAAAACCTGTGAGAGAGTCAGTTGGTCCATTAGATGATAAAGCGTAGTTACTCACCTGTAACAGGTGTTCTCCAGGAGCAGCAGGAATCAGTCCTCACATATGGGTGACGTCGGCGCCGACGGAGCCCTCGCGGAGCAATTTTCCCCAGCTTTCAAAGAAAGCCTTTGGGAATTGCAGCGCGCATGCGCGGTCCTCTTCCCGCCCAAGGGTGCCATCTTGCTCAGTCAGATGACATAGCTAAAAGACAGCAAAAATTAGCAAAAACGAAAGCATATAACTGCAACTCCAAGGGGAGGAGGGAGGGTTGTGAGGACTGATTCCTGCTGCTCCTGGAGAACACCTGTTACAGGTGAGTAACTACGCTTTCTCCAGGACCAAGCAGGAAGTCAGTCCTCACATATGGGACTCCCAAGCTTAAGGCTACCGGAGACCCTAAGCACAAAAATGAGCTCCCTCAAGGTCATTAGCACAGAAGGAAGGAATCTTCTCTGAATATGTCTCCAACCGGTAGCCCAACATCCGGGACGGAGGTTAGGAGTTGCCTATACCTCGAAGAGGTTACAGAGGACTGCCTGTCCGAAAGCACTGTCCCTGCGGGACTCCCTCTCCAGGCAGTAATGGGCTGCAAAAGTCTGGCTTGAAGACCAAGAAGCGGCCCGGCAGATGTCTGCCAATGGAACAGAGCGGAGGTAAGCCACTGATGTAGCCTTCACCCGAACACGATGAGCGGTGACCCTACCTTCCAGCACGAGGCCCGCAGCCTCGTAAGCCCAAGCGATGCAGTCCGCAATCCAGATGGACAGAGTACGCTTGGAGACAGGGAGCCCCAACTTGTTGGGGTCATAAGACACGAAGAGCTGAATAGCCTTTCGGTGCTCCCGCGTACGGTCAAGGTAGAAGTTCAGCGCCCTCCTACAGTCCAGGGTATGCAGGACCATTTCAGCTCGGCTGGAGTGTGGCCTGGGAAAGTAGGTCGGAAGTACCACCTCTTGGTTGATGTGAAAAGGGGAAACCACTTTAGGAAGAAACTTAGGGTGAGTCCGTAGGACTACCCGGTTCTTGTAGAACCTAGTGTAAGGAGGATCAGATACCAGGGCCTGCAGCTCACTAACGCGTCTAGCAGAAGTGAGGGCCACCAAGAACAAGGTTTTCCAGGAAAGAAAACGAAGAGGACAGGTAGCCATAGGCTCAAAAGGCGGACAGGTAATCCGCTGTAAAACCACATTGAGATCCCAGTTCGGGGCTGGCGGGCGCAAAGGTGGTTTAAGGAGAAGGAGGCCTCTGAGAAAACGAGCCACCAGAGGGTGGCTGGAAAGAGGTCTACCATCCACCGGCATGTGATGCGCAGAAAGAGCACTGAGGTGGACCTTGACCGAGTTGGACTTAAGTCCAAGGTTAGAGAGAGAGAGCAAGTACTGCAAGACCACTGATGTTGAACAGGAGAAGGGGTCTTGAGACTGCTGAGTACACCAGACGGAGAACCGACGTCACTTAAGAGCGTAGGACTGCCGGGTGGAAGGCCTCCTGGAGGCCAAGACGACCTCTTCCACATCTGGAGGTAGCTGGAGAGGAGCAAGGACTACCCTTTCAGCAGCCAGGCCATCAGATGAAGGGACCGGAGGTTGGGGTGCAGGAGCGTCCCCTGATCCTGCGAGAGGAGGTCGGGCTGAACCCCCAGAGGAAGAGGGGTGTCCACCGCCAGCTGCATCAGAAGCGGGAACCAAGGTTGTCTCGGCCACCGGGGAGCCACTAGGATCATCGATGCCTTGTCTCTGAGAACTTTGAAGAGCGTCCGAGACACCAGAGGCATGGGTGGAAAGGCATACAAGAGGCCTGTGGACCATGGAATCAGAAAAGCATCCGCCGCTACCCGGAGAGGATGCGGCTGTCGAGAGCAGAATCTGGGAAGCTGCCGGTTCAGAGGACTGGCGAACAGATCCAGGGTGGGGAGGCCCCACTGGAGAAAGATCCGCTGAACCACAAGCGGATCCAATCTCCACTCGTGTGGTTGGAGGACCCTGCTCAGTTTGTCTGCCAGGTAGTTTTCTTGACCTGGGAGATAGACAGCTTTGAGGACGATGTTGCGATGGACGTCCCAAGAGCAGAGCTTCTGTGCTTCCTGACAAAGAAGGAAGGAGTCGGTTCCGCCTTGTTTGCTCACGTAGAACATGGCAACCTGATTGTCTGTCTGGACAAGTACTGACTGGTGAGAAATCAGGTGAGAGAAGGCTTTGAGCGCTAGGCGGATGGCTCTGAGCTCCAGGAAGTTGATCTGCTAAGCGGACTCCCAAGGAGTCCAGAGACCCTGAGTACAAGTCCCTTGGCAATGTGCTCCCCAACCCTGGAGAGAAGCATCGGTCGTCAGGACCTGAGAATGTGTAGGGGGCTGAAAAGTCACCCCTAGCATTAGGTTTGGCAGATGAAGCCACCATCGCAGAGAGGAGACCAGCTGGTCGGAGATCTGTACGGAGTCTGCTAGGCTCCCCGTGGCCTGATGCCATTGAGTGCGAAGGCACCACTGAGCAGGACACATGTTCAGGCGGGCATTGGGGGTTACATGGACCGTGGAAGCCATATGGCCGAGAAGTCTCAGAAAGTGCCTGGCGGAGACCAGGGAATTGCTGTGAAAGCGGTTGGCGAGATCCATGAGCCGTTTGGCCCGGTCCAGAGGGAGGAAGGCCCTCACCTGAAGCGTGTCCAATCTGGGGCCTATGAACTCGAGATTTTGAGAGGGGAGCAAAGTGGACTTTGCGAAGTTTATGACAAAACCCTAGTGCTGGAGCAGAGTCACAGTGCGATGAGTAGCCTGAGTGGCTTCTTGGGCAGACTGGGCCCTGATGAGCCAGTCGTCCAGGTATGGGAACACAAAGAGACCTTGAAGTCTCAGATAGGCCGCCACTACTGCTAGGCATTTGGTGAACACCCTGGGGGCGGAGGATAGGCCAAAGGGCAGTACTCTGTACTGGTAATGGTTTCCTCCCACAACAAACCTGAGATATTGTCTGTGGTCTGGATGAATAAGGATATGAGTATACGCATCCTTTAGATCTAAGGAGCATAGCCAGTCTCCCTGCTGGAGGTAGGGCAGCAGGATTCCAAGGGTAAGCATTTTGAACTTTTCCTTTGCAAGGAACTTGTTGAGGTTTCGCAAGTCTAGGATGGGTCTGAGGCCCCCTGTTCTTTTTGGAATCAGGAAGTACCTGGAATAAAACCCTTGACCCTTCAGGTGGTGGGGCACCGGTTCCACGGCTTGTTCCTGAACGAGACTTGCTAACTCCTGAAGGAGTAAGTCCCTGTGCAGAGGGAGTCTGGAAGGCTCCCCTGGAAAGTAGGAGGGAGGTACCTGGTGAAAATGAAGAAGATAGCCCTTCTGAACTATGTGAAGCACCCAGGTATCCGTGGTGATGTTGGACCACCTGTGGGCAAAGTGGACCAGCCGGCCTCCTGTGCTGAGAGAAACCAGCTGAGGGGGAGAGGCTATGCTGAGAAAGTCAAAAACCCCCACCCTGCGGAGCAGGGGCTGGTGGTGCAGGCTTGGGGGCTTGCTGCCTACGGGACCCATTACCCCGTCCCTTGGCCTGCTTTCCCTGTGGGGGAGCTGCTGAGGCCTGATACTGAGGGTAGTATTTATAGGCAGCACCTTTCCTCGGGTAAAAGGGCTTTTTCCCCGAGGCCTTCTTCTTGTGAGAAGGGGCAGAGGTCTTCCTCGAGAGACGAGTCCTGGTGAGAGTCTCCGTCTCGATTTGTGCAGCCTTCTCATCCATGGGCTTGCCAAAGAGGTTATCACCTCGGCAGGGGACATCGACCAACTAGTCCTGTACCCAGGGCTCGAGGTCGGACGTCTGAAGCCAAGCCTGGCAGCGTCCACCGATGCCGGCCGCAGCTACTCGAGCCAAAGCCTCAAAACCATCATAGGCTGCTCGAGATATAAACTTGGAGCACTCTCGAATACCAGTAGACAAGGATTGGAACCTCTGCAAAGGTTCGTCGGAGAGACCAGCAGAGAACCCGGCTATTTCCTTAGCCAGGTCTCGGAGATACATGTCCATGTAGAGCTGGTATGTCTGGACTCGACAAGCAAGCATAGAGCCCTGGAAGCACTTCCTACCGAGGGCATCCAGGCTCGGGCTTCCCTACCAGGGGGCACCGAGGAGTGCATTTTCTGACTCTTTAGTCTATGCATGGCCGATTCCACCACCATGGAATGGTGCGGTAGTTGTGCCTTTTGGAAGCCAGGGCTCTTGCGGACTCAATAAATGGAATCGACCTGCTTGCTTAACACCGGCGACGACGCCGGGCTCTCCCACATGCGGAAGAGAAGTCGTTCCAGCATGGGAGGAACCGGTACAATAAAGGCCTCCTTTGGGGGAGAGTCATATTGGAGGGCATCGAGTTCTTCGACTCGAGGCTCCTCTCGGGATCCGCAGGGAAGGCCAAGGCCTTGGCCCTATCCCTCACGAAGTCCGAGAACCGGGTATCCTCCGGGGGGGACCGTCTCCGAGGTTCGGACTCGGGGGAGTCCGAAGGGACACACCGAGTCCGAAAGGAACCAGGTGACTCTTCGTCCTCAGATTCCCAGGCTGACTCCTCGGAGGAGGAGTCGATCGGCTCCGGTCGGGCGGGCACTGATGCCATCCGCCCCGACGCCGAGGGAGTCGGCGTCGACAACTTCGGTCCCGAACGGGAGGCCGAAGGAGACCTCGACCGAGGATCGACTCGAGACCTCATGGACTCGAGGATCGGCTCGGTCTCTGGGGTCGATTTGGAGGTCGACGTCCCGGCGGTCAGGGCAGAAGCACCGGCGAGGCCAGCGATCAATGCCCGCTGCTGGTCCAAGAAGGCAGACAGACTGCACTCCAAGGCCGTCAACCTGAGTCCGAGCTCAGGAGACCCAGCAGCCCCCGACTCGGGCCCCGACGGCGTCGGGCCCGACGTCGGGTCCTTCGGAGGCGAGTCCACGAGGACAACAGTACTTACGTGAGCGGGCAAGTCCACCTCGAGTCGAGGATGTTTCGACGGCCTCTCCGTCTCCAAGGACCCGGGACGGGAATCGGGGCTATGCGACCTGGCCCTCGAGGAACCAGGAGCGTCCACCGATCCCGCCCTCGCGGGTTTCTTCTTCCGATGATGCTCCCGGGTAGGAGACCCCCTGTCAGAGGAACTCCGACGATGCTCAGGGCCAGAGTCCCGAGACGTCGAAGCCTCTGACGAGGTCCGAGCCTGGCCGGAGTCAGAGAAGATACGCTCCCGCTGGTGCTGCCGACTCCTCAATGCTTTTGAGGACATTTTGCCACAGGGCCCGCAGATCATGGGGTCATGATCTGGGCCGAGGCAGCGGAGGCAGAAGTCATGAGTGTCTGTAAGAGACATAAGTTTCTTACAGAGGTCACACTTTTTAAAGCCACTGGCATCCATCGGGGGAAAAAGGGCCCCTGCGAGGTCGAACGACCGGGCTGCCAGGGAAAAAGGAAAAAAGCGCGAAATCTGTCATGAAGGACAAAAAACCGAAAAATAAAGGACGGACTCGCAACCGGCGTCGCGAGTCCGGCCGGGAACAGAACCGGCGTCGAACCGAAGAAAAAATAAAGAAAAATAGAGAAAAATCAAATTTTCTGCGGGGATTCACAGGCAACCTCTGTAGGGCTCCACGGAAAAAAGAAGACTGAGCAAGATGGCACCCTTGGGCGGGAAGAGGACCGCGCATGCGCGCTGCAATTCCCAAAGGCTTTCTTTGAAAGCTGGGGAAAATTGCTCTGCGAGAGCTCCGTCGGCGCCAACGTCACCCATATGTGAGGACTGACTTCCTGCTTGGTCCTGAAGAAAGAGGTTAAAGGAGCACTAAGAGGCGACAAGGCGATAGCGGAGAGACTGAATGAATTCTTTGCTTCGGTCTTTACTGAGGAAGATGTAGGGATGTTACCCATGACTGAAGTGGTATTTAAAGGTGCGGAAGAATTGAAGGAAATATCGATACATCGGGAAGATGTCTTACAACTATTAGATAAACTGAAGAGTAGCAAATCACCTGGGCCGGATGGTATACATCCAAGGGTGTTGAAAGAACTGAAATATGAGATTGCAGACCTGCTATCAGTAATCTGTGAACTATCATTAAAATCATCTCTAATACCTGAAGATTGGAGGATCGCCAATGTAACACCAATTTTTTTTTTTTTTAAGACGTTTATTTTCATTTTACAACAAACAAAAGTAACAACACACCAAAAGATACAAATACACACATACAATAAGAAAACAACCCCAAGTACCCCCCACCCCTATGCTTCTTCTCTAAACTAATAAGAGTCATCACATAAGCGCTCACACACAACAGTTATTGTACAGCAAACAAGCAGAAATGGTATTGATGATACAGGCTGATCCTGTGGCAGAAATGTATACAGAGTAAACAGCCAAATGAGAGCAGTTAGCATTTAGTACATAATCATGGAACACCTTCCTTTTATACAAGCAATGAAGGGCTTGAGTGGAAGAGATTGACAGACGAAGTAGTTGCTCATAATTACAGTAAAATGGACATAATTCCACCAATCATTGAGGTTCAGATGGGAGCCAATTTCCAGTATTTCGTAATAAAGGAGATAGAAAATAGCTATGCCCAGTAAATGGGCCTCCTGAGAATACACTAACCTCAGAATAATCATGATTAAGAGAGCTAGGGATTGTCCCTCCTTGGAATGGACTATTGATGCCTTTTACAATCAGTAATGATAACGTACATAAAGCAATGCCAAATAGTTAAACAATCTGAAAAAGAAACATAATAGCGCACAGAGGTACACAATGTCGCTCATAGTACCAGTAAATGACTGCAGAAACAACATGAGAGGAATTAAACTAAGGAAAACCATGAAGCGCCCCTTATAACAAAATAAGCACCGGAGTGCCTAGAGAAGAAGCAAAACCCCAAAAATCACTGGCGGCCTGATGTCTGCGGGGAGAAACCCCAGAGAAGGCCTGAATTGATACATAAATCCTACAGTGCTATACAGGCTCCGAAGGCTCCGAAACTAACCAAGGATCTCATCGTGGAAAGAAAGGAGACCAATAAGGTATATATAAAGAGAAAGAAAGTCCAGGCAGTCTCCGTTTCAGGCAGCAATCACCGCATCGGGCCATTCAAAATGGCGGACAGTTCCAGCGGATTCCATCCAAGCTATTGGGTTAGCGCATCTGGTCTGCTTCTTTAGAAGCTAGAAATGTTGCTAGCAGATCAGGATCTTCGAAGGTACGAGTTTGGTTATGGAGAGTCACTCTAAGCTTCGCTGGATATAAGATGCCGAAGCGAGCCTGTAACTGGTGAAGTCGAGGTCGAAAAGCAAGGAGTCTCTTCCGACGGTCAGCTGTGGGCTTAGCCAGGTCAGGGAAGAAGGAGACTTTATGATTTTCAAACTCCAAATGACGATTCGCCCGGGCAGCATTTAGAATTTGCTCAACTTGCTGATATCTCAGTAGACGAAAAATGATGGGCCGGGGGGTCGTCCGATTGAGCGCCATGCTGGTAGGAACACGGTGTGCTCGGTCAATTTCCAGATCTCTGTGAAAAGTAATCTTCAGCAAGGAGGGAAGAGTTTTGACCAGGAATTCTCTCATATCTCCTCCTGCTTCCGCGCCCTCCGGTACACCAATGAGCCTGACATTGTTGCGACGGGCTCGATTATTGCTATCCTCTAACTCTTTTTGTAGATGCTGTATCTGACGCTCAGCCTCATCCAGTTTCACCAAGCGCACCACGTGCGAGTCGAGGACCCCCGCCATATTGTCCTGCCGTAATGAAAGACCTTCAAAACGATCCTGAAGCACACCAAAATCTTCTCTCATGGCTCGGAGCGCTTCTCCGTTAGACTGCACCAGTTCCTTCACACCACGTATTTCCTCCAAGATCTCCTGTTGCATTTCGGGGTTATCCCGAAATGGCACCATCTTTTGTGGGGAAGGCAGCTCTGTCTTGGAACGTTTTCCGTGTGAAGAAGATGAAGATCCGAAGTCTAAACGCACTGGTTTATGGGCCGCCATCTCCCCCGAGGCACCCCGGTAAGTTCGGAGCAAAATATCAAGTTAATGTAGGTATTAAGTCAGGATTCTGAGTAGGCCCCTCGGGAGCTTCAGCGCAAAGCGTCTAACCCGCTGGACATCAGGCTCCGCCCCCCGTAACACCAATTTTTAAAAAAGGGTTCCAGGGGTGATCCGGGAAACTACAGACCGGTGAGCCTGACGTCAGTACCAGGAAAAATGGTAGAAACCATCATAAAGAATAAAATTACTCAGCATGTAGATAGTCACAACCTAATGGGAGACAGCCAACATGGCTTTAGACAAGGAAGATCTTGTCTTACTAATCTGTTATGTTTTTTTGAAGGAGTGAATAAACAGGTGGACAAAAGTGAGTCGGTTGATATTGTGTATCTGGACTTTCAGAAAGCCTTTGACAAGGTCCCTCATCAGAGACTTTTGGCAAAACTAAAGAGTCATGGGATAGGAGGCAGTGTACTATTGTGGATCAGGAACTGGTTAAAAGATAGAAAGCAGAGGGTAGGACTAAATGGCCAATTTTCCCAATGGAGAAAGGTGAATAGTGGTGTATCCCAGGGATCTGTGCTGGGTCCGCTGCTTTTTGACATATTCATAAATGACCTGGAAAGTGGAATAACGAGTGAGGTGATCAAATTTGCAGATAACACAAAACTATTTAAAGTTGTTAAAATCCAAGAGGATTGTGAAAAATTGCAAGAGGATCTTGATAAATTGGAAGACTGGGCATCAAAATGGCAGATGAAATTTAATGTGGACAAGTGCAAGGTTATGCACCTAGGGAAGAACAACCCAAACTATGGTTACACGATGCAAGGTTCCACATTAGGAACCACCACCCAGAAAAAGATTTAGGCGTCATTGTGGATACCATGTTAAAACCCTCGACCAGTGTGCAGCGGCGGCCAAGAGAGCAAATAGAATGCTAGGTATGATAAGGAAAGGAATGGAAAATAAAACAAAAGATATTATAATGCCTCTATATCATTCATGGTGAGACCACACCTTGAATATTGTGTGCAATTCTGGTCGCCGTATCTTAAAAAGGATATAGCGATTTTAGAAAAGGTTCAGAGAAGAGCCACCAAAATGGTAAAGGGGATGGAAGGATACTCCTATGAAGAAAGGCTAAAAAGGTTAGGGCTCTTTAACCTGGAAAAGAGACGGCTGAGGGGAGATATGATAGAAGTCTATAAATTAATGAACGGAGTGGAACGGGTAAACGTAGATCGATTGTTTACGTTATCAGAATATAGAAAGACTAGGGGACATGCAATCAAGCTACAGGGTAAACTATTTAAGACTAATAAAAGAAAATATTTTTTCACTCAACGTGTAATCAAACTCTGGAATTTGTTACCGGAGGATGTAGTAAAGGCTGTTAGTGTAGCTGGGTTTAAAAAAGGTTTGGACAAGTTCCTGGAGGAAAGGTCCATAAACCGTTATTAAGAAGTGACCGAAGATATCAATGCTTGACCCAGTACAAGCACTGTGGAATTTGTGTCTCTTGGGGAAACTGCTAGGTACATATGACCTAGATTGGCCACTGTTGGAAACAGAATACTGGGCTTGATGGACCTTGGTCTGACCCAGTATGGCATATCTTATGTTCTTATGTTATGTTCTTATGAGCTCTCCAGGTCGGAAGGCATTCAATGAGCTATTAGGGAAGAGCTGAAGACTCTTCAAAGTAAAGCCAGCATTTATTTATTTATTTTTTATTGTATATTTATACAATAACTACTTTTAACAGAAATAAGGGAACAGATCAAATAAGCACCATGAAAAAAAAAACAGTTCAAGAAAAAGGTTTAAGCAAAGAAAACCCACACATCCGACCCTTCTCCAGCCCACTAACCAAGAAGAGATCAAAGTGAACATTAACGAACGAAAAATGCAAGAAAATAAAGTAGGCCATAAACATGCCAGTCTAAATAATGGAGATATGGAAATGAGGGGGAAGGCGGGGGGGCTGTTGAACAGGCCTATGGGCGGTAAGGAAAGCCAGCAGTTGGGAAGGCTCAAAAATATGTAAGAATTTGACTGAAACTTTACCATGCATTTGCATGAGAATTTAAGGGAAAAAAAGAGCTCCCAACTGCTGGACACCAGGACGGAGCAAAATAAATTATTTCCTCGTATACTGCATTTCCCTTGACAGGTCTGGGAATACTCGAACAGCTAAACCTTTGAACGGAATCCTCCGTTTTCAAATAAATACCCTAAGAAACCACTCATGATCACTAGTCAATGCAAAGGTAACAAATAAAGTAGAGGGAACTACTGATTCAAACAGAAGTCTCCAGTATAGCTGGTATATCTAGGGAGTCCACTTGCTGGACCCCAGATATTACCCCTCCGCCATGGTTTTTCTTAGAAACAGATAATAAATCTTAGTCATGGGGGATCGGATTCCAGCAGGATACCCAAAACATCTAAGTACAACTTAAACATATCTTTAACATTAATGCAGACAGATTTAGGAAAATTAATAAGTCTCAGGTTCAGAAACTGAGAAGAGTTCTCCAGCAGCTCAAGTCTAGCCTTAATAATCAGAGTCTTTAACAAAAGAATCGGTATAGTCCTCCAAACGAGTAACCTTTACCTGCAAATCAGACATTAAAGTCTGAAGTGAAGAAATCTCATTTGTTTGTTTTTGAATAGCCACAGAGTTACTTTGGATTTGTACTACCAAAACTTGCAGCTGCGGTACTAAGGCTTCCCATACTCACAATGGCAGATCAAATAGATTCTAGGATAAACACATTTGGACGAGCCAGGGAAAACATGATAGAAAAATGATTATGTCCATCTGATTAACTCTCTTGCCTCTGTCCGCTGTAGTCTCTTCTCAACTCTCTCCTCAAGGTGCCCTCGAATCCAACTCCTCTTTCTCTTTCTGTCCAAACCCTAGCTGACTATTTTTATGGAGGGAGCAGTGGCCTAGTGGTTGGGGCAAGGTACTACAGGCCGGAAGGTCGGTGGTTCAAATCCCACTAGAGGACAGCAACCTTGGGCCGGAAGGACTGGGGTTTCTAGTCCCACAGGTGCTCCTTGTGGTCTTGGGCAAGCCACTTAACCCTCCATTGCCCATGTTCCCTGTATTAGTGTATGTGTCTCATATCCCCTCGTGTTAAATGTATCCCCCAACCACTTTGACCCGGTGAAAAGCGGGATACAAATGCAGCTAAATAAATAAAATAAATAAATGATAAAATCCACAAGATTACACTCCAATTTCCCACTAGATCAGTTTCATTCCCTCGTCCTCCTCTTCAGTACCAACTCTTCCCTTCAATCTCTACTACTCTTTCATCCTTTTCTACTATCTCTGGAGGAAACCTCTCATCTTCTCTCCTCCTCTAAACTCACTACCTGTTCCTCTGATCCTATCCCCACCTGTCTTCTTAACTCCATGTCCACCTCTATCATCCCTTCCATCTCTCATATTGTCAACCTATCGCTCTCCACTGCAACTGTCCCTGCAGCCTTCAAGCATGGTTTGGTCACACCTCTCCTCAAGAAACCTTCACTCGACTCTATTTGTCCTTCTAATGATCAACCTATCTCCCTTCTTCCCTTCATTTCAAAACTTCCTGAATGTGCAGTTCTCCGCCATTGCCTTGAATTCCTCTCCTCTCAAGCCCTACTAGATCCATTTCAATCAAGCGTTCATTCCTTTCATTTTACTGAGATGGCTCTTGAAAAAGTCCCCAGCAATTTGTTCCTGGGTAAATCCAAGGGCCTTTAGTCAGTCCTCATTCTTCTTGATCTTTCTGTAGCTTTTGACACTGTTGACCACCACTTTGTCCTCACTTGGTTTTAAGGGCTCTGTGTTGTCCTGGTTCTTTTCTTATCTCTCCCATCATTCATTCAGTGTTTGTTCTGGTGGTTCCTCTTCTACTGCTATTCAACTCTTAGATTGTGTATCCGAAGGGTCTGTTCTGGGCTCTCTCCTTTTCTCTCTTTATACCCAGTCCTTTGGTGCTCTTACCTCTTCCCATGGTTTTCAGTACCATTTTTATGTTGATGACTCTCCAATTGATCTCGCTACACCTGATATTTCTCCGACAGTCCAAGCCCGAATCTCTGCCTGTCTATCTGACATCACTGCCTGGATGTCTCACCGCTATTTGAAATTGAACATGGCCAAAATCGAACTTCTTATTTTCCCCCCTAAACCATCCTCCCCCCTTCCTCTTTCGCTATCTCTGTTGATAACACTCTTCTACTTCCTGTTTTCTCAGCCCACAAACTTGGGGTCATCTTTGACTCCTCTCTCTCTTTCTCCTCACACATCCAATTGATTGATAAAACCTGTCGTTTCTTCCTCTATAACAACAACAAAATGTTCCCCTTCCTTTTCTGAGCACACTACTAAAACTCTCCTCCACTTCCTAGTCACTGCCCATCTAGACCAGTGGTTCTCAACCCAGTCCTCAGGCCATCAGGTTTTCAGTAAATCCACAATGAATATGCATGAAATTGATCTGCAAACAATGAAAGCAGTGCATACAGATCTATCTCATTCATATTTATTGTGGATATCCTGAAAATCTGACTGGCCTGGGGATCCCAGAGGATTAGGTTGAGAACCACTGGTCTAGACTATTGCAACCTCCTCCTTACTGATCTTCCTTTGAGTCATCTCTCTCCCCTTCAATCTGTTCAGAACTCCACTGCATGGCTAATCTTTCGCCAGCCTCGTTATACTCATACAATCCCTCTTTTCAAGTCACTTTATTGGCTCCCCTTCCGTATCCAGTTCAAACTTCTCCTTCTGACTTACAAATGCATTCATTCTACTGCTCCTCATTATCTTTCCTCTCTCCTTTTTCCCTACACCCCTTCTCATGAACTCTGCTTTTCTACTGGCTTGATTCTCTATATGACCTTTTCTTCCTCTGCCAACTCCAGACCGCTCCTTTCACCTTGCTGTTCTGTATGCCTGGAATAAACGACCTGAGTCTGTACGTCAGGCTTCATCTCTGCCCCTTTTCAAATCCATGCTAAAGGCTCACTTCTTTGAGGCTGTTTTTGGATCCTGATCCCTTGCTTTCCTTCCTTTATGTGATCATGTGTAAGCATCGCCAAGAAATAGAGGAGAGAAGAAAGCAGTTCCATACAGACCTCCTGAAATGATCAATAAACAAGCACCATGACTTATTTAACATAGTAAAAACATTAGCACGAGAACCAACCCCAGAACAAACACGCATAATTCAACCCCAGGATTACACCGACTACTTAAAATCAAAAATGATCCAGACTGCCAAAAGCTCCAGCCCCACCAGTCTCTCCCCACTACCCATGACGCCACACCCATCCCCACTGACCAAATTCCACACCATATCACCCAAAGAGATTAAAAATACCATTGCCTCCATCAATGCTACCACTGCGCCAAATGATCCCTGTCCAGCGTCCTGGATAAGAGAACTCCGCTATGAACTAAGCACCTTCCTAAATAAAATCCTAGAACAATCGTTCACAACGGGAACCTTCCCACAAAGCCTAAAACATACCTCCATCAGGCCACTACTGAAGAACAACAAACTGGACCCTCTAAAGGTTGGATCATACAGACCGAAATCTAGCATCCCACTGTTAGCCAAAATAATCGAAAAGGTAGTGCAACGACAAATCCAACAACACATCGATACTGAAGCCCCCCTGGACCCATCCCAACATGGCTTCAGGGAAGCACATGGCATGGAGACCCTCCTCATCACCCTCTTCAACACCATAATTACAGGAATAGATAACATCCGACAAGGTTTTGTCCTTATATTCTTGGACATTGCAGCTGCGTTCGACTCTGTAAGTCATCAAATAGCAATTACACTTACCTGGTAATTGTAGTTCCTTGAGTGACAACAGCTTAGTCCTCCACCACTGGGTAGTGCACCTCCTCCTGCAGCTTGGAGACTGGACCAATCAAACTTGGCATCACTGGAAGTAGCCTGCTGGCATTCCCTTACAGCTCCAGTGAACTATTGACAAAGCAGACTCAAAAGAGCAACAAACAAGTAGCTAAACACTGAAAACTATTACAAAAGAGTAACAAATTTGAAATCTCCCCAAACGCCCACGAAATTAGCCATAGGGGAAATTCGCCTCCCCCCCTGCCGAGCCACAGCAAGTCAGTGAAAGAAAGGACCAGACAAGCTAGCCAGACTGAAATGAAGAGGGGGATACCAACCAAAAAGACTCACCCGTATAGGTTCCGAAGAGGATGAACCACATGCCATGAGAATCTAGAAACCTGAGGGCGGGCATGAGGACTAAGCTGTCGTCACTCAAGGAACTACAATTACCAGGTAAGTGTAATTACTATTTCCTTATCGTTCCTCCAGCTTAGTCCTCCACCACTGGGATGTAACAGAGCAGTACTAACGGGAGGGACCCTGCCATCCGGCACGCAAGACTGCCGAACCAAAACAGGCATCCCTAGCCGCCAGAACGTCCAGGAGATAGTGCTTACTGAACATATGCAACGACGACCAAATCGCCGCCTTACAAATTTCCACCGGCGGAACTAGACTGTGCTCCGCCCAGGACGCCGCCTGCGCTCTTGTCGAATGAGCCCTCAAACCCATTGGAGCAGAGCGCCCCTGCAGCAAATACGCTGAAACAATGGCCTCCTTGATCCACCTGGAAATAGAAGCTTTCGTCGCAGCCTCGCCCTTTCTGGGGCCCCCAAACAGGACAAATAACCGATCCGACTTGCGGAAGGACTCGGTGACTGACAAATAACGGCGCAACACTCTCTTGATGTCCAGGCGACTAAGGCCCCGATCCGAAGCCTGCTCCCCTGCCGACCGGAGGACGGGAAGCGAAACCACCTGATTGACATGAAAGGAAGACGAAACCTTAGGAAGAAAGGAAGGCACCGGCCGGAGAACCACCTTTTGCGAAAAAAAGGATAGAAAAGGCTCCCGGCACGAAAGTGCCTGAAGCTCTGAAATACGCTGTCACAACGCAGCCCTGGCGGTTGATGGTGGTCAAGGCAGGTCGGACATAAAGAAAAGTAAAGTTGGGTTTGGTATGTTTCTCTTTCTAGGGCCCAAGGTTGTATAGCCTTGGTAGGGTCCTGTATTACCAAAAATACCCAGAGAACAAAAGGTCTTCGAGTGTAGGGAAAAATAAGGCTTTATTTCCCCTTGTTTGCACAAAGGTTCAAAGGATCGGCTTCAAACACCAACAGAAATCTCCTTACATCAGGTTACAAAAATCACAACTCAGATTCAAAACAAAAACTGTTCTTTTCACAGAAGGGTTACAAAACAAGCATTTCTATTTACACCAGATTTAGTGCTCACTGGTTACACAAGCATTCTACGCTTCCCGTGATGCAATAGCTGCAATCCATGTCTTCCTCTGAAAGGGATTCTACCTCTTCCACTTGCATCGGTTCCTCCAGCAAAGTATCTGAGACAAAGTCAACAGTTCCCGGCAAGCTATAGTTAGGTTTCTCATCCAAATGCTGTATGACCTCCCAGTGTTTGGAGTTTAGCGTGGGGCGTCGACCATGAGCATTTTTACAGTGTGAATCTCTTTCTTTCTTCCAAGGGTTTACAGGCACTTCCTGCAAACCTGGCTTACTTAAAAGTTTCTTATTCAATAAAAACTTTTCATACCTTTTCTTTTGAGCAGTGGGACATGTACAGGGAGCTTCTGTCTCTTCCCCTTTCCATAGGCTGTTTCCAATACAATATGGTTTATCTTGTAACTATTGCTTCTTTCCTGAGGATGAGGCTTGTGGCCTACTCCTAGGGAGATTTTGCCTTGCTCCAGCAATATGGCTTGGGTTCTGCCCACAGCAATCACAATGCAGCTTTTGCGTACCTGAATCTCTTGGACCCTTATGTAGTCTCTGTCCATTCAGGTTCCTTTGGCTTGTACCTCTTTCCTGCACTCCAGCAGTGTCTGTAGCTTCTGCAGCTCCTGCCGCTCCTTCGGCTTCGGAAGGTTCTGCAGCTTCTCTGCGGCCTTCTCTGCTGCTTCTGGCTTTAAGGCTACTTCTGCCTGTCCAGTCACTTCTGCTCGGCACAGCACTTCTTCCAGAGCTCTCACTGCTCCTACTTCTCCTCCTGCTCCTCCTGTACTCCCTGCTCCTCCTGTTCTTCCTCCAGTCTTCCTGACTTCCTTTAAAAGGAGTTCCTGTCTTCCTGGATTGGAGGCTGGCTGGTTTTAGGTTACACCCTGTAGGGCGTGGATCCTCAGTCTTCCAGAGGTCCCTCTTGCTCCCCCTATCAGGCTCCTGCAAATACTGCAGCTTGTGCACGTCTTTTTTCAAGTTTAAAACATTTTCTTCAATGCCCTGCTGGTCTCATGCATCACAACGCCTAGCTGAACAAATAGCCACCAAAAATACCACTTTCAGAGTCAAATCTTTCACCGAGGCTTTTGATAAAGGCTCAAACGGCGCTCCACTAAGCGCGCGCAACACCAAGTTGAGATCCCACGGAGGAACAGCAACCCGACGCGCCGGCCGCAACCTGGAAACGGCTTTAAGAAAACGGCCAACATCGACATGAGCCCCTAGAGCAACACCTTGCACCTTACCTCTGTGACAGGCTAGGGCCGCCAGCTGCACCCTTAAAGAACTGGCGGCCAAGTCCTTATCGAAGCCATCCTGTAAAAAATCCAATACCACCGGAACCGAAGCCGTGGCAGCGCGGACTTGACGCCTCGAACACTAATCCTCGAAGATGCGCCAGACACGCACATACGTGAGTGAAGTTGAACGTTTACGTGCCTGAAGCAAAGTTGACACCATGGACTTGGAATAACCTTTCTTCTTTAACCGTGCCCGTTCAATGGCCAAGCCGTAAGCGAGAATCTCTCCACCCGCGGCATCAGGAGCGGACCCTGAATCAACAGCTCCGACGACAACGGGAGGCGCCACGGAGTTCCGTCCAGCAATCTCACCAGGTCAGCATACCACGGACGCCTGGGCCAATCCGGCGCGACTAACAGCACCCTTCCGTGATGCGCCTTGATGCGCTGGATCACTCGCCCGAGAAGCGCCCATGGAGGAAATACGTAGAGAAGACCCACCGAGGGCCACAGTTGCATGAGAGCGTCCATTCCTTCCGACATGGGCTCCCGTCTTCTGCTGAAGAACTGACCCACTTTTGCTGAATGGAACGTGGCCATGAGATCCATGACGTGAATTTCCCAGCGACACACCAACTGCGCAAAGACCGTGGGATGCAGTTCCCACTCCCCTGCATCCACTTGCACCCTGCTGAGAAAATCCGCCATCACATTGTCTTTTCCGGCTATGTGCGCCACCGAGATCGCCTGTAAGCATGGTTCTATCCATGCAAACAGCCGCTGGGATTCGTCCTCCAGGGCTGAGCTGCCGGTGCCACCTTGCTGATTTATGTAAGCTACTGTCGTCGCATTGTCGGAGAGGACCCGTACCGCTTTGTGCGTTACTTGGGCTTCAAAACTCTGGAGGGCGCGAAACACCGCCTGAAGCTCCAACCGGTTGATCGACCAGCCGCTCTCTTCAGGAGACCAGAGACCCTGAGCAAACACCACTCCGCAATGCGCTCCCCAACCCGCCAAACTTGCATCCGTTAACAGTGGAATCCTTTCCGGCAGTTCCAAAGGCATTCCTGCTCGTAAACACGCCGGCCGCAGCCACCACCGCAGATCTCGTCGGACTAGCAAGGGGCAGGGGAGGTGTTTGTTCAACGAGTCGGACTGATTGGACCAACATAGAAGAAGAGCCCGCTGTAACGACCGAATGCTCTGCGCTCTGTCAGGAACACCGAGCCCCTTTGAGTATCGAACTGCACACCCAAGTACTCGAGAACCTGGGTCGGAACTAGATGGCTCTTGGCTACATTGATCACCCAGCCGAGAGACTGGAGGAGAGCGATCACCTTTCCCATGGCGGCCAGGCTCTCGGCTCGGGACTTTGCTCGAATCAACCAATCGTCCAGGTAAGGATGTACCAAAATGCCTTCTTTCCGTAACGCTGCCGCAACGACCACCATAACTGGAAATGCCCCCAAGGAAGTGCGAAGTGAAGAAATCTCTGATGGGACGCCCTGATGGGAATATGGAGATAAGCCTCGGAGAGGTCGAGGGACGTCAAGAACTCCCTGTGCCGAACCGCAACAATAACCGACTGCAGCGTTTCCATGTGAAAATGCGGCACTCGAAGGAAGCGATTTACGCCCTTGAGGTCGAGGATGGGGCGAAGAGAACCATCCTTCTTTGGCACCATGAAATAAATAGAATATCAACCCATGCCGTATTCTGCTGGCGGGACAGGAACGACTGCACCCAGGTGAAGAAGATGGTCCAGGGTTTGACGCACCTGCAACGCCTTTTGGGGACTTCTGCAGGGAGAGAGCACAAACGAGTCCAACACCGGCCTCGCAAGGTCTAAGGCATAAACATCGCGAATGATCTCAAGGACCCACTGGTTGGACGTAATGTGGGTCCAGGCAGAGAGAAAGCTCCGAAGACGACCACCGATCGGCTGAATCCCTGCCTGGACCCGCCGCCCTTCATTGCAGCTTACGGGAGACCGCAGAGGCTGTCGCAGCGTATTCCCTACTTGCACCTCGAAATCCCCATAATCCCTGGGCTCGAGACACGAATCTACCTCTTTGAGATCCTGCAAAGCAAGGCGATCGAAACCTCCGAAAATCTCGAAACTGCCCCTGAAAAGGCACAGCCGATTTTCCCCGCCTGGGCTTATCTTCCGGGAGACGGCTCCCCCTTGGACTCGCCCAACTCCTTAACTAACTTTTCCAGATCTTCCCCAAAGAAGAGCTGTCCCTTAAAGGGAAGCTTACCAAGACGCGCCTTGGAAGAGCCATCAGCCGCCCAATTCTTTAGCCAGAGCGCTCTGCGCGCCGCCACTAAAGAGGCCATACTATTCGACAAAGCTCAGATGAGGTCATAGTGTACATCCGCCAAATACGCCGAGCCATATTCCAAGCGCTGCATCTCCCGCACTTCCTCTGGCTCCAAGGAAGCGACTGCCGCAGTCGCTGAACCCAGCGAAGGCAGGCCCGTGCTATCCAAGCACTGCAAATGGAAGCCTGTAACGCCACGGCATCCGCCTCAAAAGATTGCTTCAGCAACCCGTCCATTTTCCGATCTTGTGCTTCCTTCAAGGCCGCACTGCCTTCGACTGGGATAGTGGTCTTTTTAGTCACTGCGGAGACCGCAGCATCAACCTTCGGAGAGCGGAACCTCTCCTTGTCTTTGTCCGTGAGAGGATACAACCGATTCATGATCCGTATCCCTTTAAGGCCAGATTCGGGAGTATCCCACTCTGTTTGGATCATCTGAGCGATCACCTTGTGGATAGGGAAGACCACCCGCGTCTGACGTACCGCTTGAATAATGGGATCCGCGCCATCTTCCTCTTCAGCCGGTGGCTCAGCTGCCAGCCTGAGCGTCTGAAGAGCTTCTGTAATAAGAGCCGGCAACTCCTCCTTCCAAAATACTCGGATGATTCGGGCCTGGTCCTCCGGCTCAGCAATCTCTCCTTCCTCTAAGTCATCTGTGTCCGCATCCACATCAAACTCAGCCTCCTCTCCCTCCTGCCAGTCCACGTCAGCCAGGAGAGAATCTTTTGGAGGTCGTTAAACCCGAGGAGTCATGCTCTGCCATACGAGACTGCCCACTAGAGGAAGAAATAGGCAGGGGGGGGGACCCCCAAGCCCCTGTTGCCTGCGACAAAAGGCCTCATGCATTAGTAGAACAAAGTCCGGAGAAAAACTGGTCATCTGGGGCGCGGCTGCAACTGTGGAGCAGGAGCCGCAGGTCGCAGCGCTGGCGGAGAGGATGAGGGACCGGCTATTGCCCCCTCCCCCTCTGCTACCCCAAGTGCTGCGGGAGCAGAAGTGGCCATGGAACTCTCCAACTGTTGCTCCATACTGCGGGAGGCAGAGGCGCAGCAAAGACAAACCCCTGTCTCAGTGCTGGTGCCCCTACGAGCACCACAAATGACACACTGGGAAGCACCCGACATGGACTGCAACTGTGGGGAAGGTAGGTATGCTCCAGAAACACTAGCCCCAAGGGAAAGTGCAGCCCCTCCTGGCCGGCCACCTAGGCCTAGGCAACAGAAGGAAATGCTGTAAAATACTGCCTTAGAGTTCCCAGCAATTTTGATTCCCCGTTGTCGGTTCGTTCTGTTCTATATATATATATTTTTTTAATCGAACGGAGAAGGCTGCCTAGAGAGAAGAAAAGGCGGGAACCCCGGACCCCGCACTGGCACGCCTGAAACCGGGGATCAGAAGAGAAGCGCCGAAAATAAATGAAAAGGAAAAAGAAAGGAAAAAATTAAAACCCCAGCAAATACCTGTGCTCGGACTGCTGCCCGAAGGAGAAGAGCACTCCAGAGCCCGCGGCTAACGTACCGCCCGACTCCCGCAGGCCGCAGGAGACGCAAACCCAAAATGGCCACGTCTCCACATGTGGTTTTGGCGCGCTGTGCTGGTGGCCCTCTTGTGCCTTGAGAAAAACAGCCTCCGATCACTCCCGGATGGCCAGGACTCCCAATGCACTCTCCGGCCCCAGAAGGGGAAGAGAGCGAGATGCGCCCCCGCTAGCACGGAAGCTAGCTAGATCGCAAGGCGTCCCCGACAGGAAAAGGACGCTGCCTACAATGCCGCGGACTGCCGCCTGAAAGAAGCGGGCCGGCGGTGTGGTTTCCCAGGAGCTCTGCCCCGACCAGTCCTGGGGTCAGAGATCCTAAGGCAATCAGCCTTTCTGAAACTGGGCTGCGGCTTGGCAGGGGGGGAGGAGAGCCCGAATAGGACCCCGAGCCCCAGAAAACGGAAGTCTTCCTTTAGGTAAGCCAATTAATAATTTGGTTGTCTTTGGTTTTGTTTTTTTAAAGAAACAGTCCCCTAAAAGGGACCCACTCACTCATAAAGAGTGATGCCAAGCCAATTCAAAGCCAATTAGAAAGGTTAGGAAGGTTAAGAGATCTATCTAGCTCCTTATCTGTTTCTCTAGTGATCCCAGCACCTAGGCTCACTATGTCCTCCTGCTGCTTGGAGACTGGACACACTGGCGCTGTAAGGGAATGCCAGCAGGCTACTTCCAGTGATGCCAAGTTTTGATTGGTCCAGTCTCCAAGCTGCAGGAGGAGGTGCACTACCCAGTGGTGGAGGACTAAGCTGGAGGAATGATAAGGAAATACTTATCGAATGTCTTGAAGAAAAAGGAATCCACGGCTCAGCACTGAGCTGGTGCAAATCCTACCTGTCCAACAGATGGCAACAAGTGAGGATCGGCGCTACAACATCAAACCCATTCCTACAAGAACAGGGAGTACCTCAAGGCTCCTCGCTATCTGCACTATTGTTTAACATTTACATGCAACCCATCTGCAACTTGATTCGATCTTTTAATGTAGCCTGCCTAGCATATGCAGACGATATTCTCCTCTATATGCCTTTTACAACGGACCAACCTGATTTTACTCCACTGATCAGCTGTTTCGACGCAGTTGCGGAGTGGCTCCTCACACAGAACTTGCGAATCAACCACAGCAAGACTGACGTATTATTCATCACGAAGAACCAGGACTTCGCACCTCCACTCACACTAAAGGTAAAGGACACAGAACTAACAGTTAAACCCACTATCCGATACCTAGGCATCACCCTCGACCAAAGGATGGACATGAAAACACATATAAAAAACACAGCTAAATTAATATACCACAAAATACGGACACTTCGTCATTTACGTCCACTACTTGACTACACGGATTTCTACCAAACCCTGGTGATGCCACACATCGATTTCACAAAAGCAATCCTGTATGGGCTTCCACAAGCAACTCTAAACCCCTTCCAATTGGCAATGAACACGGCCGCTAGGGTGCTAGAAGGAATGTCAAGGTCTGACCACGTCACTCCAATCCTGAAAAGGCTCCATTGGTTACCAATTCAAGCCAGAACCCAATATAAGATCATAATTATGACTTTCAAAGCCCTGAACAATCAGACCCCCACAGCCATCACTGAGCTGATACACACCTCACCCCCCAATAGAAGCAGAAGATCCGCAGCAGTAAATACTCTGACAGTCCTGAAAGAAATAACGAGATGCACAAAGGCAACAACTAACAGAGCCTTCAGCATCTATGCTCCCAGAGCCTGGAATGCCCTCCCCCCAGACATGAGAGTTATCACCAACCTAACCCAATTCAGGAAGGCCCTAAAGCACTACCTATTCACAAGATACTTTTCAGTGTAGACCTGATAGGGAAATACACTCACCATGTAAATAACTGTAGATACTTGACAATGTAATAACTGTTGATGTTTACCCAAGTTTCAATCCCTGTTCAAATGTGAATACATTGCAGTTAGCCTGCAATGTATATGTTTTGTTTGATGTACACCGCACTGATGTTAATAGCGGTATAAAAGAAATGCTAAATAAATAAATAATGTGTACCCTTGTTCTCAGCTATTGTATTGCCTGTCTTGATTAGATTGTAAGCTCTGACGAGCAGGGACCTTCTTTTATATGTGTCTGTACAGCGCTGTGTATGCCTTGTAGCACTATATAAGGAGTGGAAGAGTAGCCTAATAGTTAAGAGCATTGGCTTAGCAACTCAGAGACCAGGGTTCAATTCCTACTAGCACTCCTTGTGGCCTTGGGCAAGTCACTTACCCTCCATTGTCTTAGAAAAATAAGTTATCAATGTCCCTGTTTAATGTACATTACCAAGTTTAAGTTACAATGTAAACCACTTTGATTGAAATGATAAAGCAGTATATAAACCTGTTAAATAAATGATGAATAGCAGTAGGAGAAGCTCCAATTCCTGCCTCAGTCTCTTGTGGCTCCATTGCCAGGCTCTGAACCACAGCTGACTCCACAGCCACTCACGTGCTATGCCTTCACAGTGAAGGGTTGCTAAGAGGATGACCTGGAAAGACTGGAACAGCCTATGCACTTTGCCCTTGAGCTGGCCCTATCATAGTCATCTACTCACCACTTTGGGAAGAGGATGACTCCCAGGGCTTGAAACCAGTAGTTCTGCCTTTGGAGGTCTCTATTGGTTGGGTGAAGAGATGTC
Source organism: Ichthyophis bannanicus (assembly GCA_033557465.1). NCBI lineage: Eukaryota > Metazoa > Chordata > Amphibia > Gymnophiona > Ichthyophiidae > Ichthyophis > Ichthyophis bannanicus. The sequence goes on along the minus strand of CM066042.1, from coordinate 193,455,239 downwards.
CAGTCCCAAACTAACCACTGAGCCACCCGACTGACGGAACACCAATGGGATGCTGCTCCACCGCCTCTGCTGGCTGCTACTGTGATCATACTATGAAAGAATCTAATGGCTGAAATGCTGCCATACGTATGGGAGAAGAAGTTGCCGGGGAAGAAGAGGGCTTCTTGCCTGTTTTAACTTTCCTTTTCCCCACTAAGGCAAGTAGGACAAAGCAGAAATCGCCTGCCTGCAGCCATCTTGGATCCCCTCGTAAAGCCAGCATTTATTATGCAGTTGAAACAATGTCCTTGGGACATCTGATTGCTGATGTAGCTGTGCTTGAAATGAGCATCAGAAGCTGCAAAGACATTTTACATATTGGGACATGGAATGCATGAAGTATCACCCAAGGAAGGCTGGAGATGGTCAAGAACGAAATGGAACATGCACAATTTGCTCTATTGGGTGTCAGAGAACTGAAATGGATTGGCAATGGGCACTTTAAATCTGTTGATCACATGGTATACTACACTGGAAATAAAAGACGAAGATGAAATGATGTTGCATTTATAATTAAGAAAAACTTGCAAGAACTGTAAGGAAATACATTATAGCAAGTGAACGCTAAACCTATTCATCTATGAGGAATATGAGTCAACCACTAATGCAGAAGAAGATGGAATTGATCAGTTCTATGGACAAGTACAAGTTGAAATCGACAGAACATGCAAATAAGATATCCTGAAAGTCCTAAGGCAAAAGTTGTGAACAAAGAAAAAGGCAAAGTGGTTGAAAAACATGGGTTTGGCATCAGAAATAAAGCATGATAGAATTATTCATGACAAACAATCTATTCATCTCAAACACCTTCTTCCAGCAACACAAGTGGTGACTGTACACATAGACCAGAAAATGAAAAATCTCTGCAAAAGGTGAAAAAGCAAAAATGGGTCAAAATGAATGACCAAAGAAACTCTGAATATTGCTCAGAAATGCAGAGAAGCTCAGACAAGAAGAGAAAAAGAGATGCCCACAAAACTTAATAGAAATTTCCAATGTGCAATAAGACAAAGAAAAGTACTGCAAAAGCACATGAAAGGGCATAGAATCAGAAAATATTAGAGGAATACAGAATATATAGCACTAAATGAAAGATTAGATATGATTGGCATCTCAGAAACCTGGTGGAAGGAAGACAACCAATGGGACACTGTGATACCTGGGTACAAAATATATCGCAATGATAGGGTAGATTAAAATTGGTGGAGGGGTTGCACTCTGTGTTAGAGCGGGCATTGAGTCACATAGCATTAAAGTTTTGCAAGAAACAAAATACACTGTAGAATCTCTAAGGATAGAAATTCCATGTAAAAAGGGGAAGACAATTGCAGTGGGAGTGTACTACCGACCACCTGACCAGAATGAACAAATGGATGACGAAATGTTTAAAGAAATCAGGGAAGCTAACAAAAGTTACAGCACAGTAATAATAATGGGTGATTTCAATTACCCCTGCATCGCCTGGGTCAATGTCACAGCAGGACGTTCTAGAGAGATAAAGTTTCTAGATGAAATAAATGACTGCTTCTTGGAGCAGATAGTTCATGAACCAACAAGAGGGGAAGTTATTTTGGACCTAGTCCTTAGTGGAACTCAGGGTCTGGGGGCACTTGCAAGAGTGATCATGGCATGATTGCATTTGATTTAATAAATGGAAGAAGGATGGCAAGGAAATCCACAGTACTATCTTTTAATTTTCAAAAGGGAGACTATGATAAAACGAGGAAAAAGAAAAAACTAAAAGGAGCTGCTGCAAAGGTTAAAGATTTACATCAAGCATGGGCGTTGTTTAAAAGAACTATCTTGGAAACCCAGACCAGATGTATTCCATGCTTTAAGAAAAGTGGAAAGAAGGCCAAAAAACTGCCAGTATGGTTTGAAGGTGAGGTCAGAGAGGCTGTTGTAGCAAAAAAAGCATCTTTAAGGAAATGGAAAAAGGAGCCAAATGATGAACACGAGAAACAACAGAAGCATTAGAAAGTTAGCTGCAAGGCACTTATAAGTTATGCACCTAGGAAAGAACAACTCAAACTATGGTTACACGATGCAAAGTTCCACATTAGGAACCACCAAACAGGAAAAAGATTTAGGCGTCATCATGGATAACATTTTGAAACCCTCCGCCCAGTGTGCAGCAGCGGCCAAGAAAGCAAACAGAATGCTAGGAATCATAAGGAAAGAAATAGAGAATAAAACAAAGGATATTATAATGCCTCCTTATAGTTCCATGGTGAGACTGCACCATGAATATTGTGTGCAATTGTGGTTGCCATATCTTAAAAAGGATATGGAGCCACACAAAAACAGAAAATGACAACAAGAAATACATGCAAACTCTAAAACAGTATAAAGATGCCATAAATATAAGAAACAAAGAATATCACACAGCATTAATAACTAAATCGCTAAACAAACCAAGAGTAAAAACACTCACCAAAATTCACAACCATGAAGATGACAACATAGTAATACACTCGCAAAAGTTTGCAAACTACTACATAGATAAGCTTACTCATCCATGCCAGAATGAGATCCCAATGGACTCCCCTGTACCCAAGCCCACAACCTCAAACTTACATTGTAACTCTACGTGGACAACATTCAGTGTTATTGACAACGAACACCTCAAAAATATTATTACTAACATCAACACCACTACCTCACCCAATGATCCTTGCCCGGTCAGTTGGTCAAAATCAACAAACGATGAATTCTCACCAATCATCTGCGAGATAGTTAACTCCTCATTGAACCAAGGATACATGCCCAATGCACTGAAGCAGGCAACAATCCGACCCATACTGAAAGCCGCAAACTCTGACAAAAACCTACCAAATTCTTACCATCCAATCTCAAGCTCACCCTTCCTAACGAAGGTTATAGAAAAAGTTGTACAACTACAACTTCAAGATTTTATTGAAATGAATGCCCCACTAGATGAGAACCAGCATGGGTTTAAACCTCAACACAGTGTCAAAACCCTGATGTTATCCCTACTTGACAAGCTCATGTGTGGCCTGGACTCTGGTATACAGGCCTTCATAATAATTTTTATAAACATAGCGGCTGCATTTGACAGTATAAATCATAATCTACTAATAAACAGCTAAAACACATTGGGCTCCAAGTAACAGTCATACAATGGTTCACGTCTTACCTAAATAACCCAACCCAACAGGTTCAAATAGCCCAAAAATCCTCTTCAACCTTCCCACAGAAACAAAGTATCACCCAAGGATCCTCCCTTTCTGCCCTCCTTTTTAACATTTACATTCAGCAAATCTGCAACATATTTAAAACACATAACATCAGATATCATCTTTATGCAGATGATATCATGATGTACCTGCCATTGGATACTACTAACCTGGACTTCGCAAAAACCGCATGCATGGCTGAAATGACAAACTGGCTTAACACTCAGAATCTCAAAATCAAACTCAAGAAAACTGAAGTGCTATTTATGTCAAGAAACGCAAACTTCATCACCCCCAATAAAATCCTTGTACAAGGAACAGAAATAGAAGTTACGGAGGAAGTTAGATACCTAGGAGTAATATTAGATAAGAATCTGAGCATGATTCCACACATAAAAACCTTTACAAAAATATATACTTTAAACTGAGAACAATTCATTGCCTCAGACCACTCTTGGAAGACCATGACTTTAGGACTGTATTACAATCTCTAATAACCCCTCTCACTGATTATTGTAATAGTATCCTCCAGGGATGCCCCCAAAAAACACACACACCAACTCCAACTAGCGCAAAATACTCGCACGTATAGCATCAAATTTGAGGCGCACAGATCACATCACCCCATACTCCGTGATCTTTACTGGCTACCAATCACCTCTAGGATAAAATACAAATACATAATGATTATCTTTAAGCACCATTGCAAAACAGCCAACACCACATTATCCACGCTCTTTACAATGCCAAACACCACAAGGGTAAGAAGAAACTGCTCTCAAAACACATATACAATTCCATCATACATCCGTAATATAAACCAATGCACAAGCCAGAGCCTTCTCTTACGTGGCCCCAACATTATGGAATCCCCTCCCTAATGACCTAAGAGGAACAAAGGACCTCCTGAAATTCCAAAAGGATTAAAAAACATACCTTTTCACTGAATATTTTGGTAAGCCAAACAACCGCACTATTTCACAAGGAACATAAAGTACGAGCAAATAATACCATCCGTTAACCCAGACTCTTAAAATTATGGAGTACCTTTAGGGTAAATAACCTAAGCAACCATATTGTACAAAGTTATCTGTATGTTATGGAATGTTTTATGTATATAGTGTGATGAGGAAGCCTCTAGTGAGCATATGGAAGTGGAAGAAAATAATGATTTTACCTTTAAGAAAAGTGACATCCCTGCAGTACACACATTTCAGCGTTTGCCAAAAGAAAGCAAGCATAGAGAAACTGAAGCTAGGCTGCCACACCCAAGCTCTGCTGACGTAGTAGCAAGCTTGGAACCTAATTACAGACACCTGTCCAGAGAGGCAGAGACATGGCTCAGAGAGCAGGAATATAAACCCTGGCTAGAGAGAATGTCAGGAGGACAAGGAGGACGAGGAAGCAGGAAGAGAAGGGAAGAACAAGGAAGAGACAGGAGAACCATGACGACAGCACTCGAAAGGGAACACAGGAGGAGACACAGCTGGAGAAGTGGAGGTGAAGCAATCAGAGCAGAAGGGGAGAAGAGAAACCTTCAAGCCCCAGTGCCGGATAGAAAGGTTCAGAAAGTTCAGAGGTGGGAGCCCAGGACTCAGTCCAAGAGTCTACAAAGCCTAGCCTGGAACAGGGAACCAGGGCAGAGCTCCAGGGAGGAACTCCAACAAGGGAACCAGAGACTGCTTCCCCATAGCTGGAGAGAGATTGCTGAACAGAGCCAGAGAGGAGTCTCCACAACCTCAGGTACCTGTAATCCCTATCTCATAGAGCTGTGCTCAAAGGAGACACAGAACCCCTTAGAGAGGAGTCACCCTAAGATGTATGATAGTAGCTTGAAGCAAAACACTGCAGTTCAGGAGTTGGAGGAAATGCAAGTGGACTGTAATGAGAATGATTCATTATCATCTGAAGTACCTATGGACTGTATGTTGTGTTTAGCTGATGACATTGAATCCCTTTGCTAGTGTATATTGGAGAGCTGAGGGAAGACAAAGGAAAAGAGAATATTTTTCTTTGTTGAAGGAAGCTGCTATGTTTTTCTTTATCTGTTAAGCAGTTGCACTTTTGAGTAATAGAATGTGAAGCTCAGCCAGCATACTTGTGCAAATAACCTTGAGCAAACAACTGAAGAATTATCCTGATGCAACCTGCATAGAACCTTTTGTTTGGGGAATAAATTTTGTCATCTTTGCCTTTACCACTGGTTTCACGACTATTTCTTCTTAGAAGGCAAAAGAACTACCACTCCCAGCAGGCTTAGCTGGAACAAAATAGTTTATACCACCTTCTATAAGGAGAACATAATGGCAACCCTAACCCTCTTAGCCTGAGGCGGAGGGCTAGGGCATGACAATAGTTACATTATTCACTGTAAAACTTGTTATGATGTTCTATGTAAACTGCCCCTGATCTCAGGAAGGAGCGGTATATAAAACTTTGCTAAATAAATAAATAAATAAAATATAGCAGAATTAGAAAAGGTAGAGAGAACAGCCACCAAAATGGTAAAGGGGATGGAAGGATACCCCTATGAGGAGAGGCTAAAAAGGAAAGGACTCTTGAACCTGGAAAAGAGATGGCTGAGGGGAGATATGAGAGAGGTCTATAAATTAATGAATGGAGTGGAACAAGTAAATGTAGATCGATTGTTTATGTCATCAAAATATAGAAAGACTAGGGAACATGCAATGAAGCTATAGTGTAACCTATTTCAGACTAATAAGAGAAAACATTTTTTCACTCAACGCATAATCAAACTCTGGAATTCGTTACCAGAGGATGTAGTAAAAGCTGTTAGTGTAGCTGGCTTTAACACTAGAATCCCCAAAGTGCGTCAATTGACACAAATGCATCTTCGAAGTTGTATACCAGCGCCACTGCTAGAACCATGTCAGTTATGTTTAATGACTTTGTTAGTAGAGGTCAAGATGTTCAAATATGTGCATCGAAAATTAATGACAGATGCGCCACCTAGCGGGAAAATCACTGTATACCTAGAAGCCCCAAAGTACGGCAATTGACGCAACCAAGAAAATTGAGTGGTTTTCACAAGTTTCATACAACGACTAACATAAGAACAGTGTTAACTAAATGTAAAAGTAACTGCAAATTCGAAAGTAACTGCAAAGTCCATGTCAGTTAACGAACGAACAGGATAAGCATGTACGCCTGCACAACCTGTAACATGTAGGTCAACGTTTGAATCTGATTTTCACCAGCACATCTAGGCACTGCTGCCTTCTTATGAGGTCTCAGCATTCTGTAAATAGAATCTTAGAAAAAAAATGAATAAAATTTCAGGGAGGAAGCGATATGCTAAAAGTTCTGGAGTGTCAGCCTGTGCTAGGGAATGTTCGAAAGTGACGACATTGTACATACCTGTGTAACAGAGTAAATTTCAGTTTTAAATCAATCACTGTTTACAGTTTTACTCCGACATTACAAAACAATAAACACACAATAACGTCATGTAATGACATCACATACTGCACGTATTTAACAAATAAGTAACTTCAAATTAATTCACATCTGCATTTCATGCTAAACGCAGTCGTCGTGATAATGCGTCAATTGATGCACTTTGGGGTTTCTAGGTAAAATGCCTTTTGGGGCTTCTAGTGTTAAAAAGGTTTGGACAAGTTCTTGGAGGAAAGATCTATAAACCATTATGAAAGGGGACCCAGGAAATCCACTGATTTCCCAATAGAAGCTTTGTGAAACCTGTATGTCCTTTAGGGAAACTGCTAGGTACTTGTGATCTAGATTGGCCACTATTGGAAACAGGATTCTGGGCTTGATGGACCTTGGTATAACCCAGTATGGCATATCTTATGTTCTTAGTTCTTAATGCAGGCAAAGAGAGAATTTTAAAAGAAGCTTGCCATGGAAGCAAAAACGCATAATAAAATCTTTTTCAACTACAATTGTAGCAAAAAAACTGTGAAAGAGTCAGTTGGACCATTGGATGATAGAGGGGTAAAAGGGGCACTAAGTGAGGACAAGGCCATAGTAGAGAGACTGAATGATTTCTTTGCTTCGGTCTTTACTAAAGAAGATGTAGGGAAGTTACCCATGCCTGAAATGGCATATAATGGTGATGTATTGGAAAAACTGAAAGAAATATTGATAAACCAGGAAGATGTATGGAACTCTATGATAAATTGAAGAGTAGCAAATCACCTGGACTGGATAGTGTACGTACAAGGGTGTGGAAAGGACTCAAATATGAGATTGCAGACCTACTATTAGTAATCTTTGAACCCATCATTAAAATCATCTGTAGTACCAGAAGACTGGAGAATGGGCAATGTAACACCAATTTTTAAAAAGGGTTCCAGAGGCAATCCAGGAAATAACAGATTGGTGAGCCTGACATCAGTAACAGAAAATAATGGTACCAACATTATAAAGAATAAAATTACTGAACAGGTAGATAGCCATGGCTTAATGGGAGACAGCCAACATGGCTTTAGACATGGAAGATCTTGTCTTACTAATCTGTTATGTTTTTTTGAAGGTATGAATAAAGAAGTAGACAAAGGTGAGTTGGTTGAGGAGTCATAAGTACCTAGCAGTCTCCCTAAAAGACACAGGTTCCACAATGCTTGTATTGGGTCAAGCAGTGATATCCCGGGTCCCTTTTAATAATGACTTATGGACCTTTCCTCCAGGAACTTGTCCAAACCTTTTTTTAAACCCAGCTACACTAACAGCTTTTACTACATCCTCCGGTAACAAATTCCAGAGTTTGATTACACGTTCAATGAAAAAATATTTTCTCTTATAAGTCAGATAATGGTGATGTATTGGAATTGTATGTGCTCATCTTCTTGGACATAGCGGCCGCATTCGATTCAGTTTGCCATGAACTCCTCCTACACCGCCTCAAGGAGAAGGGGATATGTGACTCTGCACTTGAATGGTGCAAGTCGTATCTCTCGGAAAGATGGCAACACGTAAGATCAGGGGAAGCAACATCTGAACCTTTCCACCAGAGTCAAGGGGTCCCGCAAGGATCCTCTCTCTCTACCCTGATGTTTAATATATATATGCAACCTATCTGCGATATCATCCGGTCCTTCAAGGTGAACTGTCTGTTATACGCTGACGATGTTCTCCTATATATGCCATTCTCGACAGAAAGCCCTGACCTTTCCCCACTGATGGACTGTTTCAATGCAGTATCCAGCTGGCTCCAAGCGCAAAATCTTTGAATACAACATAAGAAAACGGAGGTCCTCTTCATCACAAGGAATCCAAAATTCATCACACCACCCTGCTTGAAAGTCCTAGATGCAGAACGTCTTACCAAACCCTCCATCGGATACCTTGGAGTCACACTTGACCAGCGACTTGGCATGAAGACTCATATAAGCAATGTAGCAAGAGCTGTATACCATAAAATCCGATCACTCAGACACCTATGATCCCTACTAGAACCGGACGACTTCCGGACAGTGTATCAAGCATTGATCATACCACATCTCGACTATGCAAATGCTATACTCCATGGACTCCCGCAATCCACTCTGCTTCCGTTACAGATTGCAATGAACTTAGCAGCAAGAGTTCTCCAAGGTGCCTCCATGTGGGAACACATGACACCCATCCAGAAACAGCTCCACTGGCTCCCCATAAAAGGCAGAATCACATTCAAAACCTTAATAATAACCTTCAAAATCATAAATAGGCTCGCCCCATCATCCTTAACGGACCTCATACAGATAACCCCACCTAACAGATCTAGAAGATCTCTAGCTACCAATAAACTAGTAGTCCCAAAAGCAATGACTAAGTGCAACAAGACAACAGCGAACAGAGCCTTTAAGTTCTCTGCACCGAAGTGCTGGAACACCCTCCCACCTAGCATCCGGTCAATCACCAAGCTAACCCAGTTTAGGAAAGCTTTGAAACATTACCTCTTCCTCTTGCATGACGAAAGCATCACTTAGCTAACCAGCTAAGTCAATACAAAAGGTTCATGCAGTTCGCATTGTACAGATGTAAATATTTACCCATGTTTCTGTCCAAGTTCTTATACCTGTTAATTGTAAACACAGACCAACTAGTTTGAAATGTGTATGTAAATGGTTCCATGTAAACCGCACTGATGGAAAAATAGCGCGGTATATAAGAGAATGTAAATAAATAAATAAATAAATAAATAAGTCTTAAATAGGTTACCTATAGTTCATTGCATGTCCCCTAGTCTTTCTATATTCTGATGACGTAAACAATTGATCTAAGTTTACCAGTTCCACTCCATTCATTAATTTATAGACTTCTATTATATCTCCCCTCAGACGTCTCTTTTTGAAGACCCCTAACCTTTTTAACCTCTCTTCATAGGGGTATCCTTCCATCCCCTTTAGTGTTTTGGTGGCTCTTTTCTGTACCTTTTCTAATAATGCTATATCCTTTTTAAGATACGGCAACCAGAACTGCACACGCTATTCAAGGTGTGGTCGCACCATGGAACGATATAGAGGCATTATAATATCCTTTGTTTTATTTTTCATTCCTTTCCTTATGATACCTAGCATTCTATTTGCTCTCTTGGCCGACGCTGCACACTGGGTGGAGGATTTTAACATGTTAACCACAATGATGCCAAAATCTTTTCCCTGGGTGGTGGTTCCTAATCTGGAACCTTGCATCGTGTAACCATAGTTTGGGTTTTTCTTTCCTAGGTGCATAACTTTGCACTTGTCCACATTAGATTTCATCTGCCATTTGGATCCCAAGTCTTCCAATTTATCAAAAGCCTCTTGCAGTTTTCCACAATCCTCATGAGTTTTAACAACTTTAAATTGTTTTGTGTCATCTGCAAATTTGATAACCTCACTCATTATTCCCATTTCTAGGTCATTTATGAATATGTTAAAAAGCAGTGGACCCAGCACAGATCCCTGGGATATTCCACTATTCACCTTTCTCCTTTGGGAAAATTGGCCATTTAGCTCTACCCTCTGCTTTCTATCTTTTAACCAGTTCCTGATCAACAAGAGTACACTGCCTCCCTAGAACGTACTGAGCCCTCTGCGAGCGGTGCGGCTGCACAGGGCACAAAGACTTAAGGGGCGCATTTCGGCTCTCCGCTAAAGTGGCAGCGGCAGGCAACGGCAGAGCCGAAATGCGCTCCTTAAGTCTTCTCGCCGGCACACTAAGCAGGTCTGGTCTCTCTGGGTGCACACCGGGTGCGCGCCTCTTCTCTCCCGCCCCCATAATGTGGCCAGATGGAGGTGCGGGGGGGGGGGGGCACACGCCCAATGTGCAACTCACACAGGGCGCATTTCACCGACAGTACGGCCCTGCTGCCTCCCACCCCATGACTTTTTAGTTTTGCCAAAAGTCTCTGATGAGGGACCTTGCCAAAAGCTTTCTGAAAGTCCAAATACACTATATCAACCAACTCAACTTTGTCTACTTCTTCATTCATACCTTCAAAAAAACATAACAGATTAGTAAGACAAGATCTTCCATGTCTAAAGCCATGTTGGCTGTCTCCCATTAAGCCATGGCTATCTAATTGTTCAGTAATTTTATTCTTTATAATGTTGGTACCATTTTTTCTGTTACTGATGTCAGGCTCACCAATCTGTTATTTCCTGGATTGCCTCTGGAACCCTTTTTAAAAATTGGTGTTACATTGCCCATTCTCCAGTCTTCTGGTACTACAGATGATTTTAATGATGGGTTCACAGATTACTAATAGTAGGTCTGCAATCTCATATTTGAGTTCTTTCAACACCCTTGTTTGTACACCATCCAGTCCAGGTGATTTGCTACCCTTCAGTTTATCAAATAGTTGTAATACATCTTCCCAGTGTATCGATATTTCTTTCAATTCTTCCGCAGTAACACCTTTAAATACCACTTCAGTCATGTGTATCATCCCTACATCTTCCTCAGTAAAGACCGAAGCAAAGAATTCATTCAGTCTCTCCGCTATGGCTTTGTCCCCTCTTAGTGCCCCTTTTACCCCTCTATCATTTAATGGTCTAACTGACTCTCTCACAGGTTATTTTGATAAGAATGTACTTGAAAAAGACTTTATTACGTGTTTATGCTTCCACAGCATGCTTCTCAAATTCTCCATTTGCCTACCTTATCAATGCCTTGCATCTAACTTGCCAGTGCTTGTTGCTGTTTCCAGTTTTCATCATTTGGCTCTTTTTTCCATTTCTTGAAAGATGCTTTTTTGGCAACAACATCCTCTCTGACCTCACCTTTAAACCATGCTGGCAGTTCCTTCCACTTTTCTTAAAGTGTGGAATACAGCTGGTCTGGGCTTCCAAGATAGTATTTTTAAACAACACCTGAGCTTGATGTAAGTCTTTTACCTTTGCAACTGCTCCTTTTAGCTTTTTCTTAACTATTTTCCTCATTTCATCATAGTCTCCCTTTTGAAAGTTAAAAGGTAGTACTGTGGATTTCCTTACCATCCCTCCTCCATTAAATAAATCAAACGTGATCATGCTGTGATCACCGTTGCCAAATGGCCCCAACACTCTTATCTCTTGCACCAGATCTGTGCTCCACTAAGGACTAGGTCCAAAATGGCTTCCCCTCTGGTCGGTTCATAAACCAGTTGCTTCAAGAAGCAGTCATTTATTTCAAATAGAAAATTTATCTCCCTAGCATGTTCTGCCATGACACTGACCCAGTCAATATCGGGGTAATTTAAATTTATTTTATTTATTTATTTACATTCTCTTATATACCGCGCTATTCTGCATCAGTGCGGTTTACATTGAACAAACTGAAATTACATTGAACAGGGCATTATAACTTGGAGATAACTATTTTACAGGGAACATGGGCTATGGAGGGTTAAGTGGCTTGCCGAAGACCACAAGGGGCACCTGTGGGACTAGAAAGCCCAGTCCTTCCGGCCCAAGGTTGCTGTCCTCTAGTGGGATTTGAACCCCCGACCTTCCAGCCTGAAGTACCTTGCCCCAACCATTAGGCCACTCCTCCATCACTAAAATCACCCATTATTACTACATTAAAATTACCCATTATTATTACTACATTATTACTCCATCAAATCACCCATTATTACTACTGTGCTGTAACTTTTGTTAGCTTCTCTGATTTCTTTGAGCATTTCATCATCCATTTGTTCATTCTGGTCAGGCAGTCGATAGTACACCCCCACTGCCATCGCCTTCCCCTTTTTACATGGAATTTCAATCCATAGAGATTCTATAGCAAATTCTGTTTCCTGCAAAACTTTAATCCTCTGTGATTCAATGCCCTCTCTAACATAGAGTGCAACCCCTCCACCAATTTGATCAGCTCTATTATTATAATATAGTTTGTACCCAGGTATCACAGTGTCCCACTGGTTGTCCTCCTTCCACCATGTCTCTGAGATACCAATCATATCTAACCTCTCATTTAGTGGTATATATTCTAACTCTCCCATCTTATTTTTTAGACTTCTAGCATTTGTATACAAGCATTTTAGAGACTGCTTTTTATTCATATTAATCTGGCTATCGATAGGCAGGGGTAATTTGGAATCTTTAAGATCTGTATGCTGTGTACTCAAGGGCATTTGGGCTACGTTTGCCTTTATTGGAACCTCTCTGCTGATATGCCCTAACTTTATTCATTTGGTAGTATCCTTCTAGGATATACTGTTCCAAACCATGTGCTCCTGGGCAACTTTCGGCTCTCCCCTATCATCTAGTTTAAAAGCTGCTCTGTCTCATTTTTAAAGGTTAATGCCAGCAGCCTGGCTCCATCCCAGTTAAGGTGAAGCCCATTCCTTAAGAAGAGCCCCTCCTTTCCCCAGAATGTTCCCCAGTTCCTAACAAATCCAAACCCCCTCATCCTTGCTTCATCCTCTCATCTACGCATTGAGACTCCGGAGCTCTGCCTGCCTTTTGGGTCCTGCGCGTGGAACGGGAAGCATTTCGGAGAATGCTACCCTGGAAGTTCTGGATTTCAACTTCCTACCTAAAAGCCTAAATTTAGCCTCCAGAACCTCCCTAAATACATTTTCCTATGTCATTGGTACCAACATGTACCAAGACAGCAGACTCCTCCCCAGCACTATCTAAGACCTTGTCTAGGTGGCGCGTGAGATCCACTACCTTCGCACCAGGCAGGCAAGTTAGCAGGTGATCCTAACGTCCCCCAGCCACCCAGCTATCTAAATGCCTAATGATCGAATCACCAACTGTAACGGCTGTCCTAACCCTTCCCTCATGGGCACATGGCCCTGGAGAAACCTCCTCGGTGCGAGAGGGTTTTACATCACTTGGAGGATAGGTCCTATCTACAGGATTACTTCCTGGCACATCAGGGTGATGCTCTCCTGTCACGTGATCTCTCTCCTCCATGGCAATAGGGATGCTGCCAGACTGGAGGTGCGACTTCAGTACTATATTCCTGTAGGTCTCGTCTATGTACCTCTGTCTTCCTTATCTCCTGCAAGTCTGCTATTCTAGCCTCCAGAGATCAGACTTGTTCCCTGAGAGCAAAGAGCTCCTTGCACCTAGTACACATGTAAGACCCCCCAACAACTGGGAGAAAAACATACATGTGACACTCAATGCAAAAGATTGGAAAACCCCCATCTCGCTGCTGAACTCTGTCTGCATCTCAGTTTTAAGGTTGTGCTTAGGTATTTAAGTTCTTTATCTACCAAGGGTTGGTGGGGATACTTATACTACTAAACTACACCTAATACGTTTAATGTACTTTATTCACCTGAAGCTTAATTAATCTCAGGTCCTTAATGTATGGCTGATGAGGACAAAGAGCTGCACCTGAGAGTGAATATGGCACCTCCTTTCCTTCGAGAGGTTTATACACCTATAAAGCTACAATTATCCCAGGGTTGGGTGGGTGTTGGGGAGGAAGGGAGGGAAAAAGACTTATTAAAAGCTGGCTGCTACACAGTACCTTGTCCTGTGCTTCTAAGGTAATCTGTGACCAATTTCCAGGGGGAGTCCCACAGCTCTTGCTTGGATAGAGCACACAAAATGGCCCTACCCTGCATCATCTCGATTGCCCTCTACCTCCTTGCTACAGGCTTAAGCAATGTCACTGGCCTATACACTAACAACAACCACATACCAACTATCCACAGTTATAGAAAGAGATGGCCAGATACCCCATTCTATCAATCACAGGAAACCTCCCAAATTCACCACCACCACCTCCTGCAGGTATCATTACAGCACAACAAGAAGAAGAAACAAGAAGAGAACCCCCTCCCTCGAATCATGAAATGTGCCCTTGTAAATGCAAGATCTGTACGTAAAAAATGGCCGGTAATCTCAGATATGATATCACTACATAACCTTGACCTACTACTGATCACCGAGACATGGCTTTCCTGTGATGACAACGTGATACTCAACCAGCTCCTGCCTGCTAACTTCTCTATCCATACATGTCATAGAGCAGCCAGAAGAGGAGGCGGCGTCCTCGCCATCACCAGATCTGATCTTCAATTCAACATAAAAGATGCAACCAGCTCACCGCTCCTAGACACAATCTCGATAGAGAACAAGTGTTCCTCCATCAATCTACTCTACAGAGCACCATCATCTGATGCAGATGCACTAACAACAATAATAGATGCAGCCGCAAACTCCCAGAGCCCACATACAACAAGCTGGGTACTAGGAGACTTCAACCTCCCCTCCCTGCAAGACTCTCACTCAAAGGCGTTCCTCGAAGCCATGAAAGATCTAGGATATAGCCAATTAATCAAGGAACCTACCCATATAAAAGGAGGCATGCTAGATCTAATATTCACAACAGACCCAACCATCAGAGAAACAACCATCCCTGATATATCAATCACCGCTGTCCCATGGTCAGATCACTCATTAATCCTATTCCAAATTCCTCAGCCAAGCCATGTCCAAAAAGATGAAAGCACAGCAATCGGTCAGTCCAACAATCCGCCGAGAAGATTCCAACCATTCAACAAAGATCTAATCCTGAAATCAGCAATCCCACTAATGAACTCACCAACACACAACCCTGATGAACTAGTCTCCAACTGGAACGAAATATTCAGTTCAATAGCTGTTCGCCCAGCAAAAAACAAACCTCAAGCGAAACGACACACAGCAGCATGGTACTCTACTGAGTTGAAAGCCTCACTCGCGACACTAAGAAAACTTGAGAGACGCTGGCGCCGCTCACACGCTCAGAAGCAGACCAAAAGGCATACAATTTACAACTCACAGCGCACCGTACCGCAGTGACTGAAACCATGAGACGTTACCACGCTGACACTTTAAAGAGATCCCTCAACAAACCTCGTGACCTGTATGCCCTCGTTAAGCAACTTACAACAGAACCTGCATCAGAACAAACAAATGGAATCCATCCTCAAACATATGCGGATTATCTACAAACGAAACTTTGTCAGATAAACAACAACCCAGCGTCCAGCATCATCCTTCAGCCCTACAATCAAACACCACTCACTACCTTCTCAACTCCATCCAAACGATGCATCGAAGACACCATAGCAGCCATCAATACGTCCACAGCGCAATCTTATCCATGCCCAGCTTTCTGGGTCAAGGAACTCCGGACTGACCTCAGTCCAATCATATCCAGACTTATTCAACAATCGTCCACAACAGGTGATTTCCCACGCACCCTCAAACAAACTTCAATAAGACCTCTACTAAAAAACAACAAACTCGACCAACAGAAACCAGAATCCTACAGACCCATAGCAAGCATACCATTGCTTGCAAAAATAATGGAAAAGATAGTTCAGAGACAAATACAAGATCACATTGATTCCAATGCACCACTGGATCCATGCCAGCATGGATTTAGAGAATCTCACGGGGTCGAGACCCTTCTCACCACACTCTTCAGCAACATAATATCAGGCATCGACAATACCCGCCAAGGCTTTGTCCTTGTCTTCCTTGACATCGCGGCAGCGTTTGATTCCGTTAGCCATGAGCGCCTCCTAGAACGCCTCAAAGAAAAAGGAATCTCCGGTAAAGCACTCGAGTGGTGCAGGTCCTACCTCTCGGACAGATGGCAGCAGGTGAGATCCAGAAACACATCATCAGAACCATTCCACCAAAGCCAAGGTGTCCCACAAGGATCCTCCCTCTCCGCCTTACTATTCAATATATACATGCAACCTCTCTGCAACCTGATCCGGTCTTTCAACATTAACTGCATGATATACGCAGATGATGTGCTATTATACACGCCTTTTGCAACAGATAACCCAGACCTCGAACCAATAACATGCTGCATAAACGAAATATCCAATTGGCTACAATCCCAAAACCTCCGGATTCAACACAAGAAGACGGAGGTGATGTTCATTACAAGGAACCATAACTTCACTGCCCCAACAGTACTGAAAGTGAAGGAAGCAGACCTCCAGACCAAATCCGCGATCAGATACCTCGGCATCACACTAGACCAGAACCTAAATATGCAAGCTCATATAAGTAACACTGTAAGGGCAGTATATCATAAAATTAGATCCCTTAGATACCTAAGATCTCTGCTGGAGCCAGATGATTTCAGGACTATCTATCAGGCACTAATTATCCCGCATTTCGATTATGCAAATGCAATACTTCAAGGTCTCCCCCAAACCACCCTAAACCCACTGCAAATGGCAATGAACACCGCAGCAAGAGTACTGCACGGAGCATCCAGGAAAGACCATGTCACACCTATAATGAAACAACTCCACTGGCTCCCGATTCAAGGTAGAATTACATTCAAGACCTTGCTGCTCACCTTCAAAGCCACCAAAGGTCTCTCGTCAACTTCACTAACTGAGCTAATCCAGATGACACCCCACAACAGAGACAGAAGGTCAGTAGCTCAAAACACCTTGATAGTCCCAAGATCTATAACTCAATGCTCCAAGTCAACATCCAGCAGGACTTTCAATCTTTATGCACCAGTGATCTGGAATAACCTCCCTCACAACATTAGATCAATCCCAGACATATTCCAATTCAGGAAGGCCGTGAAACACTACCTCTTCCTCATACATTACCCTGAACCTAATAGAAACTCAGCACCATTTGCCGAAACCACCCAAATCACCACTGTCTAAAACCATACAAACACATGATCAGCCTACAAATTGTATATATTGTATATTTTGTGGTTGTACATAGTTACCCTGTTAGCCAAGTTGATTATCCTGTTCATATGTAAACACAAAGTACTATTGGAAATGTGTATGTTCACTGTTTATTGTAAACCGCGCTGATGCTGAATAGCGCGGTATAAAAGAGACTTTAAATAAATAAATAAATAAATAAATAAATAGAGGGAGTCTTGGGATCTAAATTTAACCAGAAAGCTCTCTGCTGTGTTTTAAATTTAAACTGAAAGCTCTTTGCTGCTACTAGGCCCTGACTGATTTAACAAATACACTAGGTTCACAGATTAATCAGCTTTAATATAAAGAATTCCTTTTCTCTAAGATTTAGAAAAATTCCCAGAAGTAAATACTTACAATTGGAGATCTCTCTCCAGAAGTAGCAGTCCCCTTTTGTAGTCCTTTAAGACTGAGAATCAAAGAATTCTGGTTGAACTATTTCTGCCTGTGCTTCTGAGGTAAGCTGTAACCAATTTCCTGGGTGATTAACACAGTCCTTGCTTGGATAGAGGGAGTCTTTCAAAATGGCCCTTTGATCTGCCACTTGGCTTTAACACCTATTTAAAAAATTTCACAGGTCTCTTGCCCCCCATGTAGGACTCCTCTTTGTAAAGGTCTCTAGAAATAATTTATTGCTCAAAGAATACTAACCCTGTTTTGTCTTTTTTGCTAAGTTATATTCTGATTTGTTTTAAATTAAAGCTCTTTGCAGCTACTAGGCCCTGACTGAGTATGAAATTTAAAATAGAAGCTTTCTGCTGCGTTCTAAATTTAACCAGAAAGCTCTCTTCTGTGTTTTACTTGTGACCTGGATTGGCCATTGTTGGAAACAGGATGGACCTTGATCTGACCCAGTATGGCATTTCTTATGTTCTTATGGTCTTGCTTTCCAAAAGCTATGACAATTAAAGATTAAATTCCAACCTTGAATTTGAATTCTAAAAGACACTCAAGGGTCCATGGTTAGCGGACTGAAAATCACTGCTAACCAGATAAATGCTGGGACCACCCTCGCCCCACCCATGGACCACCCCCTGAGTTCTCCACACAGAGCTGGGCAGTTAGAGGGAATATTAAGTGGCACTGTCTAGTTAGTGCCACTGAATAGCCGTCTTAGCAGGGTTCTCAGATAAACCCTTTTGAATATCGGCCTAATTCTATATCACAACAGTTATCATCTTTATCAATGTGGCAGCTCACTTTGCTAAGTCCAACCAAGAAGCAAGAAACACACACTCGCAAAGGCAAACACCGACCAGTCTAGAGCGAGGTATAAAGCACGATATTTTTATTAATGACACAGGGAAAATCTACAACCACCAACCCAATATGGCCGTGTTTTGGCACAGTCTTCGTCAGGGGTTTGGCTTATACAGAAATTAAATGGATAAAAGATATTAAATAACAATATAAAATCAATAATGTAGTTAAAATAATGATAAAAATTATAAAACAATATTCAACATAAAAACATGCATGGAATGCCATTCTATTATATAGTGCCCAACTCCCATAAAGCGTAGTTACTCACCTGTAACAGGTGATCTCCGGGAACAACAGGAATTTAGTCTTCACATATGGGTATCATCTGTATCAACGGCGCCTGCGTGGGAATGCTCCCCAGCATCCAATAGGAAAGCTTTTGGGAGCATCCCACTGCGCCTGTGTTGCTGCCTTCCCGCCTTTCCAACTCTCCCTCTTCAGTTGAGTTTATAGCTGAGACAAAGGAGAGAAGGAGATAAAGAGAGACAACTCCTAGGGGAGGTGGGTGGGTTGTGAAGACTAAATTCCTGCTGTTCCTGGAGATCACCTGTAACAGGTGAGTAACTACGCTATCTCCAGGAACAAGCAGGAATGTAGTCTTCACATATGGGAACTCCCCAGCTGAGAGATGCCAGGGAGATGACCCCAGAAAGCTGCGAAACCCAGGTTGAGATGGGTCATGCTTCCTCCCATGGATCTCTGGCATCGAAACCCGGGACGGCGGGTAAGAGTTATTCTAAGTGTGAAACAGATAGAGTAGTTACTCACCTGTAACAGGTGTTCTCCAGGAGCAGCAGGAATCAGTCCTCACATATGGGTGACGTCGGCGTTGACGGAGCCCCCATGCGGAGCATTTCCCCAGCTTTCAAAAAAAGCCTTTAGGAATACAGGCACGCATGCGCGGTCCCCTTCCCGCCCAAAGGTGCCATCTTGCTCAGTCTAATGACATAGCTAAAAGACAGCACAAAAAGAAAATGAACTATATACAACTGCAACTCCAAGGGGAGGAGGGAGGGTCATGAGGACTGATTCCTGCTGCTCCTGGAGAACACCTGTTACAGGTGAGTAACTACTCTTTCTGCAGGACCAAGCAGGAAGTCAGTCCTCACATATGGGTGACTCCCTAGCTCTGGGCTACCAGGAACCCAGGTTGAAAAATAGAGCTCTCTCTAGAGCCTCAGCAACAGTGAGAGAATCTTCTCTGAGACCACACCTGATCGGTAGCCCAACACCAGGGCCGGAGAGTAGGAGTTGCCTAAACCTCAAAGAGATTACGGAGTACCGCTTGCCCGAAAGCACTGTCCCTACGGGACTCCCTCTCAAGGCAGTAGTGGTCCGCAAACGTCTGGCTTGAAGAACAAGTAGCGGCCCGGCAGATGTCTGCCAACGGAACAGAGCGGAAGTGAGCTACTGATGCGGCCTTCGCCCTGACCCGGTGGGCCGTGACTCGACCCTCCAGGGAAAGGCCGGCTGCCCTGTACGCCCAGGCGATACAGTCTGCCACCCAGATGGACAACGTACGCTTAGTGACAGGCAACCCCAATTTATTAGGGTCAAAGGAAATGAAGAGCTGAGAAGCCCTTCTATGCCCCTGCGTACGTTCAAGGTAAAAGGACAGCGCCCTTCTACAATCCAGGGTATGCAAGACAGTCTCTGCCCTACTGGCGTGCGGCCTATGAAAGAACGTTGGAAGTACCACCTCCTGGTTGAGGTGGAAGGAGGACACTACCTTTGGAAGGAATTTAGGATGAGTCCGCAAGACTACCCTGTTCCTATAGAACCTGGTATACGGCTTATCTGAGACCAGGGCCTGAAGCTCACTCACCCGCCTAGTGAGGTGAGTGCCACAAGGAACAACACACCTTCCAGGAGAGGAAATGTAAATGGCAGGTTGCCATTGGTTCAAAAGGTGGTCAAGTCAGTTGCTGCAAGACCACATTTAGATCCCACTCAGTGGGCGGTGGGCGAATAGGAGGCTTAAGCAGAAGCACACCTCTGAGAAAGCGAGACACCAGAGGGTGGCCTGAGAGAGATTGTCCCTCCACTGGCGAGTGGTGAGCTGAGAGGGCACTGAGGTGAACCCGGACAGAGTTGGACTGAAGTCCTAGGTTGGAAAGGTGGAGCAGGTATTGTAGCACCACCTGGACAGAGCAGGAGAAGGGGTCCTCTTGCTGTTGAGAACACCAAGTAGAGAACCTACGCCACTTCAGAGCATAGGCCTTCCTAGTGGAATGCTTCCTGGAGGCCAACACCACCTCTTCAACTTCCCTTGAAAGGAGCAAGGGAGCAAGGACTAGCCTTTCAGCAGCCAGGCCATCAAATTGAGGATTGGAGGTTGGGATGCAAGAGGGATCCCTGATCCTGGGTCAGAAGGTCGGGTTGCAACCCCAGAGGAAGTGGAGTATCCACTGCCAACTCCAGAAGAAGAGGGAACCACGGCTGCCTGAGCCACCTGGGGGCTATCAGGATCACCGTGGCTCGGTCCTGCTGGATTTTGAAGAGAGTCCGTGCCACCAGAGGTGTGGGAGGAAAAGCATACAGCAGGCTCCCTGACCAGGGGATCAGGAATGCATCTGGTGCTGTTCTCAAGGGATACGGTTGTCTGGAACAGAACCTAGGTAGTTGCCTGTTCAGCGGACTGGCAAAAAGATCCATGGTCGGAAGACCCCACTTCAGAAAGATCTGTTGAACTACCAGAGGATCCAACTGCCACTCGTGAGGCTGCAGGAGTCTGCTTAGCCTGCCCGCCAGGTAGTTTTTCTGGCCTGGGAGGTAGACCGCCCGGAGGGTTATACCCTGAGCGACAGCCCAGGAGCAGAGAGCTTGTGCTTCCAGGCACAGAAGTCTGGATCCTGTGCCTCCCTGCTTGTTGACGTAGAACATAGCCACCTGGTTGTCCGTCTGAACTAGGACAGACTGGTGAGACAGGATCTGAGAGAAAGTCCGCAAGGCTAGTCGAATGGCCCTCAATTCCAACAGGTTGATCTGCTGAGCAGCCTCCCACGGAGACCACAGGCCTTGGGTGCAGGCTCCCTGGCAGTGTGCCCCCCAGCCCTGCAGGGAAGCATTGGTTGTCAGAACCTGAGTGTGCGGGGAGGCCTGAAAGGGAA
This sequence comes from Ichthyophis bannanicus, assembly GCA_033557465.1. Taxonomy (NCBI): domain Eukaryota; kingdom Metazoa; phylum Chordata; class Amphibia; order Gymnophiona; family Ichthyophiidae; genus Ichthyophis; species Ichthyophis bannanicus. The sequence continues at coordinate 193,433,493 of CM066042.1, read as the reverse complement.
CACCCCTGACCAGATTTGGGAGATGCCTCCACCAGCATAAGGAGTCCACCAAGAGTTTGGACACCTTTATTCTGTCTGACAATTTCCCTGTGGCCCGCAGCCACTGCGCCCTGAGATGCCACTGAGCCGGCCTCATGTGCAGCCAGGCTTGTGGGGTGACATGCACTGTGGAAGCCATGTGACCTAAGAGCTGGAGGAAGTGTCTGGCCGAGACCAGAGAGTTCGCCCAAAACTGGCCGGTCAACTTTATCAGCCTGTGGGCTCTGTCCACAGGCAAATAGGCCTTTGCATGGATGGTATCCAACTTTGTCCCTATGAATTCCACGTCCTGTGAGGGGACCAAAGTGGACTTTGGGAAGTTTACAACGAACCCCAGGTACTGAAGCAGGGATATGGTTCTGCAGGTGGCCTGCCTGGCCTCTTGTGGAGACTGGCCCCTGATTAGCCAGTCATCCAGGTAAGGGAACACAAAGATCCCCTGGTTCCTGAGGTAGGCCGCAACCACCGCCAGGCATTTTGTAAAAACCCTGGGGGCGGAGGTGAGGCCAAAAGTAAGCACTCTGTACTGGAAGTGCTTTCCTCCCACCACAAATCTGAGGAATTGTCTGTGACTTGGATGGATGAGGATGTGAGTATAAGCATCCTTCAGGTCTAAGGAGCATAGCCAATCTCCCTGCTGGAGGTAGGGCAGTAAGATTCCAAGGGTAAGCATCTTGAACTTTTCCCTCTCCAGAAACTTGTTCAGATGTCTCAGGTCGAGGATGGGTCTGAGGCCTCCTGTCCTTTTTGGTACCAGAAAGTACCTCGAGTAGAAGCCTTGCCCTTCCAGGTGGTGAGGCACCGGTTCCACCGCCTGGTCCCTTAGTAGACCTTCCAACTCCTGAAGGAGTAAGTTTCTGTGCAGAGGGGGTCGTGGAGGCTCCCCTGGAAAGTAGGAGGGGGTAGGGACTTCCGGTGATGCGGTGAGCCCGAGCGGTCGCACGCCGCTCGAGCTCTGGGCCCCCTTGCTCCTCCGGCGCCGCTGAATGATGGATCGGGGCTAATTTCGGGGCTCCCACACACCCCCCGAGCTCCCTTGCCCAGATCGCAGCCCGGAGGGATGATCCGGTGCTCCCCTCTCACCTGCACCCGAAGATCTGTGGAGGCGGCCTGGATCCACGCGGCTCGCGCTGCAGGCGCCGCGCTGGAGTGAGTGCCACGTGGCGGGGTGAGTAGGCCAGTCGGCGAATCTAGACAACCTGCACGGGATTGCAGGGGGATCCCTGCGGCGGCCGCGGCTCCACGGCTGGTGCTCATCCCCCCTTTCTGCCTCCAGCTTGTCCCCAGCTTGTGCCTTGAGTGGCTGCCTGACGCGGGAAAGACCAGGGGAGGCTGAGATCCCTTATCGGGTCCGGCTGTGGGCTGCCCCTTGTTTTGCCTGCTTCCACCCCCGCCCCAGGGGACCCGCAAAGGACCGAGCGGATTTGACTGGAGCCCTCTTCTCCCCTCCATAGGAGACAGAGACCCGTGCCTCCTTTTGCCAGTTGGGAGCCTGCGACTTGTCTTTTTGCGTTGGGGCATGCAGGACTGAGCCTTGCCCCCCTGCCTTCGGCACCCTGGAGTCTCTGACCGGTGCCCTGCTTTCACCAGCGAAGAGCCTGTAACCTGTGCCCTGCACCTGGCCTCCGGTGCATAGGAGCCCGAGACTGAAGCTTTACCCCCCCCCTGCGTCTAGGGGCCCGGGACTGGCGTTCTTTCTTCGGCGTACTGCCCCACCTTTGGCACCTAGGGGCCCCAGATCTGTACCTGCCCCCGGTGCATCAGTGCCCGTGACCCAGGCCTTCCCTCCAGCGCTCGGCCGACCGAGATCCCTGCCTTTCATCTAGCGCCTCAGAGCCCTGAACCCACACTTTATCTCCTGTGTACAGAGGCCTGAGCAGCCCAGGCGACACCTGAGGCTCGGATCTGGGACTGTGCTGCGAACCGAGGAGGTCGACGACTGAGGCCCTCGTCGCCCGGCGTGTGGAGCGGGGACGGGAGAGAGACGCCCCCCTCCCCCTGAGTGGACTACAACAGAGGCCTTGGCGATGGCGGCAAAAGGAGGCCGCCGGGTAGAGAAGGAGAAGACCCCCCTGCCGCCCAGGGGGGGGGAGCAATCCTCACCGCTGAAGGGGGAGGCTAAGACCGCAGCAGAGATGGTGGATGAAATTTCCATAGCCGTAGCGGGGGCGCTGTCGGCTCAGTTCGAGGACCTGCGGGGCCGTATGGACCTTGTCCAGACCTCAGTGGAGGCCTTGGGCGGCCGACTACAAGAGGCGGAGCACCGGATAGAGAAGTCAGAGGAGCACGTGCTGGAGCTACAGCGGGAGATGGCTCGGGTGAAAAAACTGCTTCAGGGGCAGGAAGCCAAACTAGATGACCTGGAAAATAGATCCCGCCGTAATAACCTGAGATTTCTTGGGATCCCAGATACCGTCGAGGATCGGGACCTGCAATCCTACTTAGAAGATCTGGTGAAACAACTCCTGGCGCATGAACCTGAAGGTGCCTCAGTGCAAATAGAGAGGGCACACCGGGTTGGACCTAGGAGGACCAACGATACCCGACCCAGGGTGACAATAGCACGGTTCCTGAGATTCCCACAGAAAGAAGCGGTCTTGCGTGCAGCGCGAAAGAAAGGGACCATTCAGAAGGACAATGCCCGGATATGTATTGTTCAGGATTACTCAGCAGCCCTGGGGCAGCGGCGACGAGATTATGGACCATTGTGCCAGACCCTGATAGACAATAATATTAAATTCATGGTGCAATATCCCGCCCGATTGGTCTTCACCCATGACGGGATCCGTCGGACTTTTGACTCCGCGACAGCAGCAACGCCCTACGTGGAGGAGATACGGCGGAGGGCCGCAGTGGCAGCCGAGTCCTGAGGATCGGAGGAGAAGACTATTGCCTTGGTGAACAAGTTTAGAGCATCCTGCTTTGGACTGTAAAGTGATGGTGATGGTAATTGGTGTGGGGGCGGAGGGTTGCCGGGTTTGTCTTGACTGCCTTTAAGTAGAGATGTTGGTTGTTTCTTCTGGGTGTAGGGGATGGGCAGGGAGAGGCCCGGGTGGTGGTTGTGTCTTGGGGGGCCGGGGGGGAGGGGTGGCCTGTAGCGGAATCGGGGCGCTGGAGGAGTGGGGGGGTACCACACGCATCTAGAAATTCACTGAAGAGGAGAAGAGGATGGTAGTAGAAATAAGGAATCGAAGGGGGGCGGAGGGAGGGAGGGGGAGGGAAAGAGGGGGAGAGGGAGTAGTTAAGGGGGGGAAAGGGGGGGAGGGGGGATAGGGGGAGGGGGGGGAGACGGAATGCTGTACTTTTGGGGACCAGTTGAGGTAGGGACGGGCCGAGGACTGTCTTTGAAGGGCTATGGGGGAGGACCCCAGGCTGGGGGGGTGTCTTCCCTATATTCTGTATGGTACATAACAGACACTTCTGTGCCCAGTTTAATAATACATGCCACTTAAGATAATCTCCTGGAATGTTTGTGGCCTGGGTAGTCCGATCAAACGGGCAAAAATTTTGCAGGCCCTGGCTAGGCAGGGAGCAGACATCGCTATGCTTCAGGAAACCCACCAGACTGCCGACGAACACCGTAAACTCTGCCGGGACTGGGTGGGACAGGTCTGGGGGGCCCCAGCTCTTGGTAAGAAGGGAGGGGTAGTGCTTTTGATACACAAACGTGTAAGGATGGAGGTGGTGAAAGACCTCGTTGATCCGACGGGCAGATATGTACTGGTGCGGGGAGTCCTTGAGGGGAGGCCGGTAGTTCTTGGTAGCGTGTACTGTCCCAATGTACTCGATTTGTCCCTGTATGCGTGCATTGCCTCCGCACTTGAGATGTTGCCGGAGCTCCCCGTTATTCTCGGGGGGGACTTCAACGGGGTCATGGACGTCGATCTCGATACCTCTAAAGCGGGGGAGCAAAGAGAAAGAATGGCGACGGTTCGGGCAATGCGACGTTTCTGTTCCAGGCTGGGGCTAGTGGATCCATGGCGATTACTACATCCGGTCGAGCGGGACTACACACACCAATCCCGGGCCCATGGCACAAATGCACGTATAGACTACTTGTTGTTATCCGCTGGGCTGTTTGCCAAGGTGGGGGACGCCCAGATAGGGCCTGTAGAGATATCTGACCATGCATTTGTGTGGATGGAAGTCTTCTGGAGTGGGAGTACTTCACGGGCCTTTCAATGGCGTTTTCCATTGGAATTATATAGAGACGCCCAATTTCGCTCATTTATTCAGCGGCGGTGGCAGGAATTCGAAGCCGACCATAGGGGTCATCAAGATGACCCAGAATTGCTCTGGGAAACAGCAAAGGTCGTACTGAGGGGAGATATAATTGGGTTTCTTGCCAGAAAACGACGATTAAGGGCCGAACGTATTATGGTCTTAGAGAGATTGGTGATGAAAATGCGACGCCGCTGGGCTCACACTCCCACTGCGGGGTTAAAAAAGCAGCTATGGGACTCTCAAATGGAATTAAACAAACTTCTACACCAGAGAGCAAAGAAGTCAGTATTGTATTATCGCTATCAATTGTACCGCTATGGGGACAAGCCGGGGAAGTTATTGGCTCGGTGCCTTCGTGGACCCCGGGGCTCTAAATTGGTGCCCGCCTTGCGAGATGATCTTGGGACCTTACACAGGGAAAGCCCGGCGATAGCGCGTGTTTTTCGCTCCTTCTTCCAGAATCTTTACGCTGCGGAGGCGACTTCTCCCACGCAGATGGCGGATTATGTGAGGGGACTGGACTTGCCTCGCCTCTCAATAGAGCAAAGAGCACAGTTAGATCAGCCAATTACGGTGGCTGAGCTGCAAGGGGCTATTTCCAAAGCCAGTTGCTACAAATCCCCAGGATCCGATGGTCTAGGCGCCGAATTCTATAAAATTCTCAATGAACAGATCTCCCCAACGCTGGCTGCCGTACATAATCGGAGAGCGCAGCAGGGCTCTTTTCGGTGGGGGGCTAACCATGCTCATATTGTTCTTATCCCCAAACCGGCAAAAGACCCTCTTTCTGCAGCCTCGTATCGCCCGATTTCCTTGCTTAATTTCGACCTTAAATTAATGGCTAAGATCTTGGCGGACCGCTTGGCGGAGTTCTTGGGGCAGCTGGTCCATGAGTCCCAGGTCGGTTTTGTTAAGGGGCGATACGCGGTCCGTAACTTACGCAAGATCATCGCGTCTTTAGAATGGGTTCAGCATAGACACCTGTCCTCTCTCTTGATTAGTTTTGACGCAGAAAAAGCCTTTGACAGGGTGGATTGGCAATACTTGAGATTCATCCTCCCTCAGTATGGTTTGGGGCCGTCGTTCTGTAACATGGTCGACAGTTTGTATGCCAATCCTACCGCAGCGATACTCTGTAATGGGGTCCTATCAGAGCCTTTTTCGCTGCAGAGGGGGACCCGTCAGGGCTGCCCCCTCTCTCCTCTCCTTTTTGTTCTTTCTTTGGACCCTCTTCTACGCCGTGTGGCGGGTATGCGGACAATCCAGGGAGTAGGTATTGGACCTCAGGTATTTAAGATTTCGGCCTTTGCCGACGACTTGTTGGTACACTTGCTTTCTCCCAGGGACTCCCTACCCCTTCTTTTGCAGGAGTTCCGCGCCTTCGGGCAGTTTGCAGGGTTTAGTATCAATAGGGATAAGTCTGAAACCCTTGATGTCTCTGGACGACTTCGGGGCAGCTGGGTGGGCGAATTTCCCCTTCGATGGGCTGAGCACCAGTTCCTATACCTGGGGATTGTAATGTCCTGTCATTCAGGTCACCTATATAGGACTAACTTGCGACGGATGTTGACCAAGGTGAGGACTCAGCTGCAGGCGTGGCTACCCCTCCCTCTATCCCTTATGGGGAGAATTGCGGCGATCAAATTGGTCCTCCTGCCGCGGATCTTATATTGGCTACAGACCCTCCCTGTTTGGATCCTTCGTCGGGATATCAGGCGCTTTGAGGCGGAATTTCGGGGCTTTCTATGGAGGGGGTCAAGAGCTCGTATCTCTTATCGTAGACTAATGGGGAGGATCCGTGGGGGGGGATGGGGGCTCCCAGATCTTGGTGCTTATGCACTGGCTTGTCAAGCCCGCCATTTGGGGGACTGGCTCGGGGATAACGATCTATATACCCCTAGGGCATTTGAGGAGGCATACGTGGCACCCCACTCTCTACGGGCCCTTTTGCACCTGGAGGTAAGTAGGTGGCCTACGCATTTGGCGGACAGCGTGTTATTGGCCCCGGTTTATAAAACCTGGCGGAAATTGAATGCCTATTGGGGCCGTCGGTGGCAGGTGTCGAGCTGGTTACCTATTCGGGGCAATGCCAATTTTACCCCAGGCACTGAAACCGCAGCGTTTCGTCTGTGGGGGGAGAGAGGAGTGCATACTCTGGGCCATGTGGTGGACCTGGCGGGCAAACCTAAGCCCTTTCCCATGCTATCCCGCGAATATGAATTGGGGCCCCTACATTTCTTTGCATATATGCAAGTGGCCCACTACGTGGCTTCCCTTCCAAGGTCGGAACTCTGTGGCGACCGCTCGGCCCAGATAATAGCGTTTTTTGGGTTTGGCGAAGTCGAACGGCCGTCTATTCGGACCTTTCATCTTCGGTTGGAGCAGTTTCGACCACAGCCAGACTACAGCGGTGTGGAAAGAGCCTGGGGGGCGGAACTGGGTCGGGAGATTCCCCATGGCACTATTCTGGTGGCCCTCCGGAGAGTGGCGAGCCTGGCAGATGGTGCTCGCTGGCGAGAAATTCAAATTAAGTGTTTAACTAGGGTTCACTTCTCTCCGCGGCGAGCCCTTCGCTGCCATTTGACTGCGGATGGTAGCTGTCCACGCTGTGCGGAGCCCCTGGCGACCTTGTATCATATGTGGTGGGGCTGCCGGCGCATACGCCCCTACTGGCACAGAATTGCCCTATTTATGGCCGACCTCCTTGGACAACCTGTTCACTGGGATGCGGCCTTGATCGTCTTGGATCTCCTGGGTCTCACCTCTCCAAAGGGGAAATGGAGTCGCTGGCTGGTGCGGAAGGCATGTCTGGTGGGTAAGGGCCCAATCCTACGTGGGTGGAGGGACAGCCACCCTCCCTCTTTTTGGGAGTGGCGGAACACATTCCATCAACTTATGCTCCTGGAGTGTCGGGCTGCGCGAGGTCATGTGAAGCGATGGTCTGCTTTCTGGTTACTGTGGGAGCCCTATATTCAAAAATTGAGTCCTCGGACACGCAATGTAACCCTGCAATTAGGCTGTTGATAGCCCTGTTTGTATGTGGAGACCTATTGAGGTTCGGTAATGTTATATATATGCTGGTCCGGGTGGGTACTGCTTTCGGGAGGAGGGGGAGGGAAGGGTTTATTGGGGGGGGAGGTTGGGTGGGGGAGGGGGGAAGTAGGGGTACTATTCTAAAAACTATGTAACCATCTATGTATCTCGCACCTTGGGGATCAGAGTCCACCCCAGGGAGCGATTGTCTTTTGTTCTGTATTTGATGTTTTGTTTGATGGTTCAAAATAAAATATTGAAAAAAAGTAGGAGGGGGTATCTGGGTGAAGTGGAGCAGATAGCCCCTTTCGATGATACTTAACACCCAAGTATCCCCTGTGATGGCAGGCCACCTGTCTGCGTACAGGGTCAGCCGACCTCCTGTGCCCTGGGGAGGAGGAGAGGCTATGCAGGCATAGTCAAAAACCCCTCCCTGCTGAGCAGGAGCCGGAGTAGGAGGCTTGGGGGCCTTCTGCCTACGGGGCCCATGACCCTGACCCTTGGCCTGCTGGTCCTGTTGGGGAGCTGCAGAGGCCTGGTAGTGAGGGTAGGTTTTGTAGGCAGTAGTCTTCCTCGGGTAAAAGGTCTTTTTCCCCAAGCCCTTCTTCTTCTGAGAAGGGGCAGAGGTTTTCCTGGACAGCCTTGTCCGGGTAAGAGTCTCGGTCTCGAGTTCTGTAGCCTTTTCGGCCATGGACTTGCCAAAGAGGCCATGGACTTGTCCTGTACCCATGGCTCGAGGTCCAAGGATTGTAGCCAGGCCCACGCTGCCGGCCCCTGCTACCGGGGCCGAAGCCTCAATTCCATTGTAGGCTGCTCGAGATATAAACTTCGAGCACTCTCGAATACCAGAAGACAAGGCCTTGAACCTCTGCAAAGGTTCCTTGGACAGACCAGCAGAGAACCCGGCAATCTCCTTTACCAGGTCTCGAAGGTACATGCACATGTACTGCTGGTAGGTTTGGACACGGTAAGCAAGCATAGAGCCCTGGAAGCACTTTCTACCGAGGGCATCCAGGTTCTGGGCTTCCCTGCCGGAAGGCACCAAAGAGTGCATCTTCTGACTGTTCAGGCGATGCACGGCCGATTCCACAAACATGGAATGGTGCGGTAGCTGTGCCTTTTGATACCTGGGGCTCTTGCGGACTTGATAGATGGAATCGACCCGCTTGCTTAGAACCGGCATCGAGGCCGGTGCCTTCCACTTGCGGAAGAGCAACCGCTCCAGCATCAGAGGAACCGGGACAGTAAAGGCCTCCTTGGGAGGAGAGTCATACTGCAGAGAGAGGATCGGCTCAGCCTCCGGGGTCGACTTGGACGTCAATGTCCCGGTGGTCGGGACAGATGCGACGGTGAGACCAGCGATCAGCACCCGCTGCTGCTCCTTGAAGGCAGACAATCTGCTCTCCAAGGCCGTCAACCTGAGTCCGAGCTCAGGAGACCCAGCAGCCTCCGACTCGGGCCCCGACAGCGTCGGGCCCGACGTCGGCTCCCCCGGAGGAGAGTCCACGAGGACTACAGTATTCACGTGACTCGGGGCCTCCGACTCTACACGAGGATGCTTTGCAGGCCTCTCCGACTCCGAAGACCAGGGACGGCGATCGGGGCTATGCGACCTGACCCTCGAGGAGCCAAAAGCGTCCACCGATGCCACTCTCGCGGGTTTCTTCTTCCTTCAGTGCTCCCTCGAGGGGGACTCCCTTTCAGAGGAGCCCCGACGATGCTCGGGGTCAGATTCCCGAGACGTCGAGGCCTCTGACGAAGTACGGACCCGTCCAGAGGCAGATTCAGAGAAGATCCTCTCACGCTGGTGCTGACGGCTCTGTAATGCCTTGGAAGACATTTTGCCACAGGGACTACAGACTGTAGAATCATGGTCTGGCCCCAGGCACCGGAGGCAGCAGTCGTGTGTGTCGGTGAGAGACATCAGTTTCTTGCACCGATCACACTTCTTAAAGCCACTGGCAGCCATCGGGGGGAAAAAGGGCCCCTGCTAGATCAAAAATTTGGGCTGCCAGGGAAAAGAAAAAAGGCGCGAACGCAGTCTCTAAGGACAAAAACTGAAAAAATAGATCCGGGCTCGGCACCGGTGTACCGAGTCCAGGCGGGAAAGGAACTGACGTCGAACCGAAGAAAAAACGCGACCCAACGCAGAAAAATCAACTTTTTTCACGGGTGACAAGGACAGGCGTCTGTAGGGCTCCGCGGAAAAAAGAAGACTGAGCAAGATGGCACCTTTGGGCGGGAAGGGGACCGCGCATGCATGCCTGCATTCCCAAAGGCTTTCTTTGAAAGCTGGGGAAATGCTCCGCATGGGGGCTCCATCAACGCCGACGTCACCCATATGTGAGGACTGACTTCCTGCTTGGTCCTGGAAAAGCTGGAGAACAGCTTGACCAAATGAGGCATCCTGATGGGAGTCCTTGTCTAAGCAGTAGTGGGCTGCACAGGTGTGTACTGAAGCCCAAGTGGCTGCTCTACAGATGTCGTCAATGGAGACTGAGCGAAGCTTAACCATAGAGGCTGCCATTGCTCTCACATTCTGAACTGTGACATGACCTTCAAGATAAAGTCCTTTGCTCTCGTAAGCAAAGGATATGCAATTTGCAATCCATTTGGACAAAGTTCATTTGGAAACTGGTAGTCCAAGATGACTAGAGTCAAAGGCAACAAGGAGCTGGGAAGACCTTCGATGCTGCTTAGTTCTCTGAAGGTAAAAGGCCAAAGATCTTTTACAATCTAGAGTGTGTAGATTCCTTTCTGCATTGGAAGCGTGAGGCTTAGGGAAAAATACAGGAAGGTAAACCGACTTGTTTAAATGAAGAGGCGAAACCACCTTTGGCATAAAATGTGGGTAAGTTCTAAGGACTACCTTATCATGGTGGAACCTTGTATAAGGAGGATCAGCCACTAAAGCCTGGAGCTCACTGATGAGTCTCGCAGAAGTGAGAGCGATTAGGAAGATTACTTTCCAAGAAAGAAACTTTAGGGAAGTAGTGGCCAGCGGTTTGAAGGGCGGTTTCATGAGCTGCCCAAGGACAAGATTTAAATCCCATGCCACGGGCGGTGGCTTAATGGGAGGTTTAGTTAAGAGGAATCCTCTCATAAACCTTGCTACAAGAGGATGAGAGGAAACAGGTTGTTCATCTAAGGGCTTGTGAAAAGCAGCAATGGCACTAAGGTGGACTCTTACTGAATTGGTCTTAAGACCAGAGGATGATAAATGGAGCAGATACTCAAGTAATGCCTCCACTGGCAGTGAAAAGGGGTTAAACTCCTTTTTAGAACACCAGATAGAAAACCTTTTCCAACTGAAGGCGTAGGCTCGCCTTGTGGAAGGTTTTCTTGAAGCCAAAAGGATATCCTTTATCTGTTGAGAAAGGTTGATATCCTGGAATTCTAGGCTCTCAGCAGCCATGCCCTGAGGTGTAGAGACTGAGTATTCAGGTGCAGCAGCGTCCTGTTCTCATGGGAAAGCAGATCTGGAGCATATCCCAACTCCAGAGATCTGGCTTGAGAGAGACGTAGTAGCAGAGGATACCACATTTGTTGTGGTCAACGTGGGGCTATGAGGTTCATATGGCCCCTGTCCCTCTGAAGCTTGAACAGAGTTTTGGGAATGAGGGGAATGGGTGGGAAGGCATAGAGGAAGCCTTGACCCCAGTGGAGGTGGAAAGCATCCCTTGCCTGACAGTTCTGAGCCGGAATTCTGGAGCAGAATCGGGGAAGTTTGGCATTCTGAGGACTTGCAAAGAGGTCTATCTTTGGGGTTCCCCAGATCTGAAAAATTCGAGCAACTTGCTCCTGATGAAGAGACCACTTGTGTGGCAGCAGCACTCGACTGAGTTTGTCTGCTAAAAGATTTGGTGTCCCTGGAAGATATACCGCTAGAAGGTAGATCTGAAGATTTCTGGCAAAGGCCCAGAGGTGTAAAGCTTCGTTGCACAATGCTTGAGAACCTGTTCCACCCTGTTTGTTCACGTAGAACATGGCTACTTGATTGTCGGTCTGGACCAGAACCGTCTTGTAGCTAAGGTGGGCCTGAAAAACCTGAAGAGCATAGAAGATGGCTGAGTTCCAGGATGTTTATATGAAGGCAAGCCTCCTGCTTGGTCCAAAGACCCTGTGTGGAGAGATTGTCCAATTGAGCCTCCCAGCCTAACTTGGACGCATCTGTCATCAAAGTGGCTTGGGGGAGTGGCTGCTGGAAAGGAAAGCCTACAAGAAGGTTTCTCGGTGACTGCCACCATTGTAGGGACAAAATGAGACGTGTTGAATTTCTGATTTTGTCTATCAGGCGACTCAAAGCCTGTGTCCACTGAGAAGTTAGGGTCCACTGGGCTGCTCGCATATGGAATCGAGCATAGGGAACCACATGTACAGTGGATGCCATATGCCCCACCAACTGAAGCATTTCTAGAGCAGTTAATATGGTTTTTAGTGCTGCTTGAGATGCTAACTGAAGTATTCAAAGACACCGTGGCTGTAGCAGGAAGGCCCTTGACTGCCTTGTGTCTAGGCAAGCCCCTATGAACTCAAGAGATTGAGAAGGGGTGAGATGAGATTTTGGAAGGTTTATGACCAATCCCAAGTACTGTAGGATCTGCATTGTGCGGGAGAGAGCGAAGCTGGCTTTTGGAGCTGTTGATGCTCGGATGAGCCAGTCGTCTAAGTAGGGGAAGACGAATATCTCCAGAGTTCTCAGGAATGCTGCAATCACTGCCATGCATTTTGTAAGAACATAAGATATGCCATACTGGGTCAGAATAATGTCCATCAAGCCCAGTATCCTGTTTCCAACAGTGGCCAATCTAGGTCATACGTACCTAGCAGTATCCCCAAGAGACACAGGTTCCACAATGCTTGTATTGGGTCAAGCATTAATATCTTGGGTCCCTTTTTAATAATGGTTTATGGACCGTTCCTCCAGGAACTTGTCCAAACCTTTTTTAAACCCAGCTACACTAACAGCCCTTACTACATCCTCCGGTAACAAATTCCAGAGTTTGATTACACATTGAGTGAAAAAATATTTTCTCTTATTTGTCTTAGTTTACCCTGTAGCTTCATTACATGTCCCCTAGTCTTTCTATATTCTGATAGTGTAAACAATCGATCTACGTTTACCAGTTCCACTCCATTCATTAATTTATAGACCTCTATCATATGTCCCCTCAGCCATCTCTTTTCCAGGTTGAAGAGCCCTAACCTTCATAGCCTCTCTCCTGCTACACTTTGCACAAGCACCCACCCCACCACCGATCATTCACCCACCAACCCTCACTGACTCTCCATATACTTCATAAACAAAGGGGTCTCAAGTAAATGTTGCCCCGCCTATAGTTTTATGACAACACTGGCCATATTATAATCTTATTCTCTATGTTAATATGTTAATATGTATATAGTTACCCTGTTTATCCCAAGTTTTATTCCCTGTTATAATGTAAACACAAACTAGTCTTGACTAAATTGTGCAACCTTTGTTGAATGTAAACCGCACTGATAACACTCCTTTCATTAATTTATAGACTTCTATCATATCTCCCCTCAGCCGTCTCTTTTTCAAGTTAAAGAGCCCTAACCATTTTAGCCTTTCTTCATAGGAGTATCCTTCCATCCCCTTTACCATTTTGGTGGCTCTTCTCTGAACCTTTTCTAATAACGCTATATCCTTTTTAAGATACGGCGACCAGAATTGCACACAATATTCAAGGTGCGGTCGTACCATGGAACGATACAGAGGCATTATAATATCCTTTGTTTTATTTTCCATTCCTTTCGCCTGATATAGCGTTATTAGAAAAGGCACAGAGAAGAGCCACCAAAATGGTAAAGGGCACCCTAAAGGGGATGGAAGGACACCCCTATGAAGGCTAAAAAGATTACGGCTCTTTAACCTAGAAAAGAGACGGCTGAGTGGAGATTTGATAGAGGTCTATAAATTAATGAATGGAGTGGAACAGGTAAACGTAGATCGATTGTTTATGCAATTAAAATATAGAAAGACTAGGGGGCATGCAATGACGCTACAGGGTAACCTATTTAAGACTAATAAGAGAAAATATTTTTTCACTCAACGTGTAATCAAACTCTGGAATTTGCTACCGGAGGATGTACTGAAAGCTGTTAGTGTAGCTGGGTTTAAAAAAGGTTTAGACAATTTCCTGGAGGAAAGGTCCATAAACCATTATTAAAGTAGATCCAGAATATCCACTGGTTGCCCCAATACAAGCATTGTGGAACCTGTGTCTTTTGGGGAAACTACTAGGTACTTGTGAAGATTGGCCACTGTTGGAAACAGGATACTGGGCTTGATGGACCTTGGTCTGACCTAGTGTGACATATCTTATGTTCTTATCTGTTTAATGGTGATATTTAGCTGCTAAATGGATAAATTTCAATTTATTTCAATCCTCCTATTCGCAGATAGTGCTAGTGTGGTCATTGCTGATATATATATTCATTGCCACTACTTATATGGATAATGGTGCTAGATTTACTGCCAAGTTAAGTGTGATGCCAGTGTTTAACTTAATAAGATGGCCACGCTTGCTGAACATTTACCCCATATTTTTGCTGATTTGATATTCAGCATTGATTCAATTGCACACAACAACAACAGTCATTGAAGTGCTCCAACTCCCATGGCCTGGGAGTAATGTAAATTGGTTCTTAAATCAGCATGAGCAATGCTTTATATAAAAATTGAGCCCTATATCTCCATGAGGTTTGAACAATGAAATTGATTGCTGTATCTTTTTCTATAGAATTTTTTTCTCAGTGTTTTCTCTTGTTAAGAGATTTATCTTGGAATATTTTTGTAAACTTTAGGAGTGGTGGGGGGGAAGGGGGCTTTTTAGACATCTCAGACCAGACATTTTGGTTTTGATTTTGGTTTTTGCTGTAAATCCTATCTGACATTGATTGGTCAGAAATAACTGATATTATTTTAACTTGATTGGAGAAGGACCATCAAATCAGAATTCTGTTCCAGTCTACATAAATGTTGGGTTTTGGTAAATTTCAGATCTATAGAGACACCAACAGAGACACCAAGGGACCCTTTTACTAAAGCATTTTATGTTTTTACACCTAATGCACGTTTAGCGCAAAAACTAATATGCACTACATGCAAAGCTTCCACAGTAACTGTTGGGGGCGTGCCCAGCATGTTCCTGACAGCTAACACTTGGATGAGTACCCTAGTATATGGCACTATCACCAATGATTATACTTAAGTCCACCTACTGAGGTAGCGTTAGGAGAACCTGCACTACTGGCAAAATTGACAGAGCGTGACATTTTCCTCATCCTAACTTCAATGTGTTCATATACCCAGTCTCCACCCCTACCTGCCCATTCAGCATCCTAACATACAAGTGGCAGTGCGTGAACCAGCATGCGGTAACTATCATGGTCCCACGGTAACAATAGCTTATTTTATTAGTGTTCACTAATATTTCTTTTCGCTGCTAGGTAAAATTTATTGCACACACTACCAGATAATGTCAGGATTTATTCTGTGGGTTATGAAGGTCTCTGTCATCAGAGCTCCAGAGTACATTTTCTTTTTAAATGACATCTTTGAATTGTGCTGTGATTGCAACATATTCACATGTAAAATGATTAGTCAAGTGAACATTTTTTCAAAGAATTGTTAAAGTATTTCTTTAGATAGTTATTGAATTTTTAAAAAGGTTTTGCTGCAATGTTTTTGAAGTTAACTGGTAGTATGCAAGGGGTAATGAGTATTCACAAAAGAAAGGCAAAAGCTTGACTATAAAGCACTGCCTAAATTCACCTTATGATATACCTCTTATAGCCCAAACATATGTTTTATAGAATAGGCATTTAATTAATGGATGTCAATTTCAACAGAAAATGTTGTAACTTTTCATGCTGTAGCCTTTATCCATAAAACAGGTATTAAATTATCCTCCAGGTGCACTGCTATGGCCAGAATAAGTATCTGCAGGAACGGCAGGTGCAACTCTCTGGATATTCTGTCCTTTGGTGATTTTCAAAGAGAAAGTATGCTCAGAATGTCCCCTTTAAGAACTGGTCCATATCTATTGCGACACAGAGAAATTAAGGGGGTCGTTTACTAAAGGGCACTGTCAGCATGGGCCTGGCACACATGTTGGACCCATGTTGGCAGCTAGCACAGGGCCACGGCGGTTAGCACCACTGGATTATGGCACTAACTGTCCATGCTGTGTTAGCATTGGCAGTGGGAGACTTAGGAGTGGGGAGTGGGCAGGGCAAGTGTCAGGCAGGCAGTGCACCCATGCTACATGAATGGTAGTAGCGTGGGTGCACCCACCCCCATCTCCATAGGTGGCATTGAGTGCACCCATGCTCTTCTAGTGCCATGGCAGGGCTGCATACACTGTGATAACTGCCAGGAAGATGCTTTCTATACTCCCAGCAGTTAACACTTGTGTTGCCCTAATGGGTTTAGACTTTAGAATATAAGATAAGAGAAGATATGCCATACTGGGTCAGACTAAGGTCCATCAAGCCCAATATCCTGTTTCCAACAGTGGTCAATCCAGGTCACAGGTACCTAGCAGGTTCCCAAAAAGACACACAGGTTCCACAATGCTTGTCCCAGGGCAAGTAGTGGATTTCCTGGGTCCTCTTTAATAATGGTTCATGCACTTTTACTTCAGGAACTTGTCCAAACCTTTTTTAAACCCCACTACACTAACAGCTTTTACTTCATCCTCCGGTAATGAATTTCAGAGTTTCACTACAAGTTGACTGAAAAAATATTTTCTTTTATTAGTCTTAAATGGGTTACATTGCAGCTTCATTGTATGTCCCCTAGTCTTTCCACTTTTTCATGGCATAAACAACCGATCTCTGTTTACCCATTCCACTCCATTCATTAATTTATAGACCTCTATCATATCTCCTCTCAGCTGTCTCTTTTCCAAGTTGAAGATCCCTAACCTTTTAAGCCTTTTCTCATAGGGGTATCCTTTCATCCCCTTTACCATTTTGGTGGTTCTTCTCTGTACCTTTTCTAATTCTGCTATATTCATTTTAAGAAACAGCGACCAGAATTGCACACAGTATTCAAAGTGTGATCGCACCATGGAATGATAAGGAGGCATTATAATATCCTTTGCTTTACTCTCCATTGATTTCCTTATGTTTCCTAGCATTCTATTTGCTTTCTTGGCTGCCATTGCACACTTGACGAAGGCTTCAATAAGTTATCCACAATGACGGCTAAATCTGTTTCCTGGGTGTTGGTTCCTAATGTGGAACCTTGCATCGTGTAACTACAGTTTAGGTTACTCTTTCCTAGGTGCATAACTTTGCACTTGCCCACATTAAATTCCATCTGCCATTTGAACGTCCTGCTTTCCAAATTATCAAGGACCTCTTGCAATTTTTCACAATCCTCTTGGGTTTTAACAACTTTGTACAATTTTGAGTCATCTGCAAATTTGATCACTACACTCATTATTCCCATTTCCAGGTCATTTACAAATATGTTAAAAAGCAGCGGACCCAGCACAGATCCCTGGGGTACACCACTATTCACCTTTCTCCATTCAGAAAATTGGCCATTTAGCCCTATTCTCTGCTTTCTATCGTTTAGCTAGCTTCTGATCCACAATACTACACTGCCTCCTATCCCATGACCTTTTAATTTTGCCAGGAGTCTCTCATGAGGGACCTTGTCAAAGGCTTTCTGAAAATCCAGATACACTATATCAATGGCTTACGTTTGTCTACCTGTTTATACACACCTTCAAAAAAATATAACAGATTAGTATGACAAGACCTTCCTTAGCTAAAGTCATATTGGTTTTCTCCCATTAAACCATGACTATCTACATGTTCATTAATTTTGTTCTTTATGATGGTTTCCACCATTTTTCCCGGTACTGATGTCAGGCTCACCGGTCTCTAGTTTCCCGGATCACCCCTAGAACCCTTTTGAAAAATAGGCATTACATTGGCCATTCGCCAATCTTCAGGTACTGCAGATGATTTTAATGATTGTTCACAGTAAGTCTTCAATTTCATGTATATCATCTGGTCCAGGTGATTTGCTACTCTTCAGCTTATCTTTCAGCTTATTACATCTTCCTGGTTTATCGATATTTCTTTCAATTCTTCTGATGCATCACCTTTAAATACCATTTCAGGCATGGGTAACTTTCCTACATCTTCCTCAGTAAAGACCAAAAGAAAGAATTCATTCAATCTCTCCACTATGGTCTTTTCCCCTCTTAGTGCGCCTTTTACCCCTATCATCTAATGGTCTATCTGATTCTCTGACAGGTTTTTTACCACGAATATACTTCAAAAAGGTTTATTATGTGTTTCTGCTTCCACAGCAAGCTTTTTTTCAAATTCTCTCTTTGCCTGCCTTATCAATGCCTTGCATCTAACTTGCCAGTTCTTATGCAGGCTGTTAAAATAGTTCTGAAAATGTCCCCCCTTGAATGGAAATGCAGTGAAATTTAGAAGCTTTAGTTGCTATTTTCAAGTATAAATCAAGAGGCCAATATTCAAAAGCTCCTTGTCTGGATAGCCACAGGCATTATCCGGATAAGGGCACAGAAAAAGATATTTAGTGGCACTCCCTGGATAGTGCCACTGAATTTCTCCACAGACTTCCTTAGCTCTATCCAGAGAGCGCCAGGGCAGTCTGTAGGCAGAGCAAGGGGGGTACTGGCAACTATTCTTATGCGGGCCAACTATCCAGATAACTTAGGACAGCAAAACAAATGTCTTAAGTGCTATCTGGATAGCATTTGATTATCGCTTCTGTCTGGATAGTTGCCACCGCTGCCCACCCTACCACACACAGGAACTTGGAACAGCACATTTTGAACATACTTAAAGAGATTTAACTGCTTTTTCTCTGAAAGGACAGCTGGCAAACCAGCTGATACTTTAGTAGGTCTCTCTCTTTTGCTTTAACAGATATCTAAGCTCCACTGACAGAACAATAGCTGGGAAAAATCGTATCGCCAAAGCTGTTGCCCCCCTTACAGCTTCTGCATCTGTCCAGACAGAGGTCCCAATGCCAGTTGAAGGACCAGTTCCATGTGCAGGATGCCTGCAGGCAGAAGCTCTCATGAAACAAGTGAGGGAACTCAGAGAGGAAGTGGTGAGGCTGAGGAGCATTCAAGACAGTGAGAAGTACATTGATGAGATGCTTCTTGCAACATCCAAGCTCTCCAGCAGAGGAGAAGATGGGAGCCTACAGAATGATGAAGGTTGGACACAAGTCACCAGGCCCTGCAGAATCACCAATCCAACTTCTCCAGCCCTTGAAGTGAAGAACCATTATGCAGCCCTGGAAGTGGAGGAAGTGAAAGCATCCCTGGAAAGGGAAGAACCAGAGCTCGAGCATCTCAAAATTGCAGAATCAGTGACCACAGGGAAGCGAAGGGTAATGGTGGTTGGTGACTCTCTTCTGAGGGGTACTGAGGCATCCATCTGCCGACCAGACATGATGTCCGGAGAGGTATGCTGTCTGCCAGGTGCCAAAACCCGAGATGTTACAGAGAGTTTGCCGAGACTCATCAAACCCACTGACTATTACCCAAAGTTGCTAATCCATCTCAGCACAAATGATACTGCCAGGTATCCCTCTGAGCATATCAAAAGTGACTTCATGACTCTGGGACAAAGGGTGGAGCAGATAGGGGCACAGGCGGTGTTGTATTCAATCCTCCCTGTTGAGGGCAAAGGCCAAGGCAGAGAAGCTCGCATCCTGGAGATGATTGCATAGCTCTGTGGATGGTGTCATTGAGAGCGTTTTGATTTCCTGGACCATGGAATGCTGTTCCAAGAGTGGCAGAGCAGAGATGGCATCCATCTGTCCAAAAAAGGTCGACATGTCTTCATAAAGAACATAATAAGAACATAAGATATGCCCTACTGGGTCAGACCAAGGTCCATCAAGCCCAGTATCCTGTTTCCAACAGTGGCCAATCTAGGTCATAAGTACCTAGCAGTCTCCCCAAAAGACACAGATTCCTCAATGCTTGTATTGGGTCAAGCAGTGATATCCTGGGTCCCTTTTAATAATGGTTTATGGAACTTTAGCTCTCAGCATCACTGATGCACGCAAGCCCTCACAGCACGACAAGCTGCAAACCAAGTGAGTGACCAACATAGTCTCAAAATGGGCCTGCACCTTAATGTAAAGAAGACAAAGATCATGACAACTGGCATAATCAACAGGTTCATCGTTGAAGGAGAAGAAATTGAAATTGTGAACAACTTTAACCTACTTGGATCAACTATCAATAAAGAAGCAACAAGCAGTCAAGAAATCAAACGACGCATTGCTCTTGGCAGAATGGCCATGAAAGACCTAGATAAGATTCTCAAGAGCAGAGATGTCTCTCTCCATACAAAGATTCGACTTGTTCAAGCCATGGTATTTTCAATAACATCATATGGATGTGAAAGCTGGACAGTGAAAAAGCCAGACAGGAAGAAAATTGATGCCTTTGAATTATGGTGCTGGCGGCGAATACTGTGTATACCATGGACTGCCCGAAGAACAAATCAGTCGGTACTAGAGGAGATCAAACCTAAGCTTTCTTTAGAAGCTCAGATGACAAGACTTCGACTTTCATACTTTGGACACATCATGCGAAGAGAGAGATCATTAGAGAAAGACATCATGCTTGGCAAGATAGAAGGTCAACGCAAAAGAGGAAGGCCAGCAATGAGATGGATCGATACAATAACAGCAGCTACGGGTACCAGTCTGTCAACAATGAGCTGCCTGACTGAAGACCGAACACAATTTAGGATAGCTATTGTCACACCCTGGGCCGCCTGTAGCGTTAGCGTACTGGTTGGGCTGCAGGGGGACCTTTTATTGAAAGGTTGTAGTTGGGCTCCTTTGCAATAAGGTAGTTGAGGCACGAATGGTTAAGGTCAAGACAGGGTTTTATTTCCCCTCCCGGGGACGGATTCCAAACACAGGTAATAAAGAAACATAAGCCATACACTCTGGCAAAAAGGATAGGATAAAGTAAAGTCTTGTACTTTTAAACAGGCAGTTAAATTACACAGGTACACTAAAAAAAAATTTTTTTAAACTGCCTCTAATGTTTCGATTGATTTTTACGTTTTTTGGTGCGCTGAATCCAAATCTGGTAACCAATTTGCTCCATCACGTACAGAGTTTTTGCTACATTGGGTTAGCAGTTTGAGGTGAACGTTTCAGATTGAGTGCGATCGAGATAAAAGTTTCTTGGATGAATTCTTTATACTAATTGTTTAGTAGTTATTCAAATAAGAATAAAGAAAATTGTAACAAGGCAGCACATAAGAATAGAGTAATGTCAACAAAACACACTGTGATGATAGCAAAATTGTCTGCACTTAAAACAGCCACATACATGTGCACAAACATTGAGCATATAAGAGCGAGGTTAGACACAAAGCAAAGCAAAGAAATGTGCAAAAAATGTTGTACAGGTATGTATGTAAGAATAGAAAACGCAAACCGCACCATTGCAATACATGAAAACAAACACCCGATGGTGTGAAAATAAAATTCTAATAAATGAGATCCGACACTGTGGTAATAACTAGCAAATTTTTATTTCAAAGTTTAGTAAAAACACGATATTTGTCAACACAGTTTAGATTTTAAAGTCATTCTTGGGTCAATCAATCTCCTGGTGGGCCCATTTCTTCTTCCCCCGAATGCTTCTCTTGGTGCGCTGCTTGGCGTATTTTTCATCTGGGGTTTCCCGCAGCAGCAACCAGCAGAAATCAGCCATCATAGTGGTGTTCCATCTTCCTTGGTACCTTCTCTCTGCGTCCTTGATGTCCTGGTGAAACCTTTCACCTTGTTCTTCACTGTACGCCCCCAAGTTTTCGGGAAAGTAGTTCACATGGGAGTGCAAGAAATGGACTTTCAGGCTCATGTTACAGCCTTGTTCTTTGAAGGCATTGAGCATCCTGGCAACAATATCCTTATAGTTCTCATCCCGCCTGTTCCCCAAGAATTTGAGAACAACATCCTTGAAGGAATCCCAGGCTTCTTTTTCCTTCTCAGACATCGTTTCAGCGAATGCTCCATCTGAAATGAGTTTCCTTATATCAGGGCCAACAAACACTCCTTCCTTTAGCTTTGCTTCAGAAAGTCGGGGGAACTTTGAGCAAAGGTACCGAAAGCACTCACCATCTTTTGGAAGGGACTTGATGAATTGCTTAATGAGACCCAACTTAATGTGGAGAGGTGGTAATAGAATTTTATCACGAGGTACCAAGCTCTCATGAAGAACATTTTTCTAACCGGGTCTCAAATACTCCCGAATTGGCCAGTCTTTTTTCCCCCAGTGTAGGTCGCGGGCCCGGCTATCCCACAAGCAAAGGAAGCAGGGATATTTGGTGAAACCGGATTGCTGCCCTAATAGCATAGATAGAATTTTAAAGTCTCCACAAATCATCCACTTATGCTCATCATAACGAATCTTCTGAAGAATCAGGGCCAAATTCTCGTATTTTTCTTGGAGAATAACAGAGTGAGCAATAGGAACTGAAGCGAATGTGTTGCCATTATGAAGAAGAACACCTTTTATGCTGTCTTTTGACGAATCAATGAACAGCCGCCATTCAGCAGGATCATACTTGAGTTTAAACTTTTCCATCACTCCGTATATATCGTTGCAAAATACCAAATCTTCCTCTTTGCTGAAATACTTCAAAAATTGTGTCTCGCGGTTGCGGTACCAATAAAAAGTTGTTCCTGGTGACAATAGATTTTTCTGTTTAAGCCGAGAACCTAGCAGTTGGGCAGCATCTTTTGGGAGTCCTAAATCCCGGACTAAATCATTCAATTCAGCTTGAGAGAAAAGTTCAGGTTTCGGATCTGGTTCAGTTTCAAACTCGGAAGTACTGGACTCATCGGGAAAAGCCATCTGATGAGTCTCATCATGATCAGAACCGTCCACACAAATATGATCCAAAGATTTTGGTGGTTCAGGCACAGGTACTTCGTTGCTATGAGGCATAGGCCTAATTGCTGAGGGAAGGTTGGGGTAACTTATTACGTTCTTATTTTTTAAGTTGTATCCCTTCACAATGCAAGAGCAAAAATAGCAGTCACTGCTGTGGTCTCTTTGTTCACGCCACATCATAGGTATTCCGAAATGAAATGCTTGTTTTTTACCTTTCATCCATAAGCGTAGATCTTCCTCACATGTCTTTCACACTTTGTGAGGAGCCCACGGTTTGTCTTGATCGCCTAACTTCAAACCGAAATAGGCGAAATATACTTTTTAAATAAATGCAGAAATGTTCCTCTGCCGCTTTTTCACGGTATATTCCCCACAAATAAAACAAAAACTGTCCGGAGAGTTGACGCAACCTCTGGCTCTGTGAGCCATCACAAATACACAGCACTGCAAACTACAACTGTAGTGAACCACTTCGGAATAAAGCTGGATTACGACTGAGCAAACCAAAGGTAATAATGAACTTGCAAGAAACTGAAATTTGACAGGAACGTTCATGTCGCAACCACCGTGTTTGAGCGAGCGAGCGAACGAGGCAAGGCGAACAGGAAAGAACATGCGCCAGCACGAGTACTGGATTTAGCCCCCCGCCTCCCAATTGTCCTGTTAATGTATAAAATGAATACAAAACACTCTAAAATATCATGAGGGAGTGTTTCTAGTTAGTTAACCATTACAACCTCTATTTTGGGCCAAGAAAATAAACTGCAGTCGGCTAAAAAGAAATTATGTGAACATTCCTTATATGGGTAAGAAATCTAATTTTGCAAGAAAACGTGACGTGATGGAACATTTTGGCTATTTTTCCTGGATTCAGCACCCCAAAATCTATAGGAATCAGTTGCAAAACTGGAGGCAGTTTTTTGGTAGTGTACCTGTGTTATTTCCACAACTGTATCTCTTCAGCACAGTGAAACCACATCACTTAATACAGCCAATGAACAGTCCATATGATTGTCAGATGGACTGTTTCTGGTGGATCAATTATCATTGATTCAATCTGACTATCATCTGTACCACTCTGCTGCTGCCTATAGAGTGTTGGCAGATTATTCTCCTCTGCCAGCTCCCGTGACCTCCCTACTATCTCCTCTAGCAGGTAAGGGTCTGTATCACCATATCTTGGCATATAATTGTAATGAGAGTTATGTCCCTTATAACTCCTACGTGAGAAAGTCTTGTATCCAGCTTTACATTGGCTAATTGGCCTACCTTCAGGGTTTGAGGCAAGAGAAAGTCTGTGCACTGCTCCTTTTAGAAGGGGTTTAAACCTTAGAAGCTTTTCTCTTCGTTTAGGCTGCTCAGCACCCTCTTCCAACATACAAATGTCTGGCACCGTATATTCTCCCTTTCTTGAAGCTTGCAAATACTTTCCAGTTATCCTGACTGGTACTTTCTCCTTGTGAATGCCTTCACCATAAGGAATAGGTTTTGAGGTTTGGTTAAAAGGTTTCTGTGCCTTTCTCCTCCAATTAACTCTATTAGCTGTTAGCTGCCTTTCTCTTTCCCATTCAGAATCAGAGTCACACACGTACGTTTTCCTACCAGCCCAGGGCAGACGTTGCTTTCCAAATTCAGACCTCAGCTTGCACACAGACTCCAGCTGGTTCTGATTCACCACGTCTTTCCTGCTTCCTGTTGCTGGCTTCTCTGAATTCTCTGAGCTGCTTTCTCTGGAGCTACCAAAGCCAAAGCTCCTGCTCCTCCTACTGCCACTGCTGCTCACTAACTCTAGTGAACGTCCCTTATACGTTTGCTGAGGCTCTAATCCAGCCCTTCCCCCTCCCAGGTGAAAGCTATTAGAGCTATGAGCCGGGGATTGCTTATCAGCTGTGCGGGGTTCTTTCCCTCGTGGCTGGGAATGTTTGTGTTGCTCTTGGCAACTGGGTGTCCTGATATCTTCCTTCCTGCTAGAAACAGCCCTATTGCTCATAGGTTCCTCTGTTTTTCTATCACAGGATAACTTTTCCCCATTACACTATCCAGAGGGTCGCCATGAGTCAACTCCGACTCGACGGCACTTAACAACAACAACAACATGGAACTTTCCTCCAGGAAATTGTACAAACCTTTTTTAAACCCAGCTACACTAGCAGCTTTTACTACATCCTCTGGTAACAAATTCCAGAGTTTGATTACATGTTGAGTGAAAAAATATTTTCTTTTATTAGTCTTAAATAGGTTACCCTGTAGCTTCATTGTATGTCCCCTAGTCTTTTTATATTCTGACGACGTAAACAATCGATCTACATTTACCTGTTCCACTTCATTCATTAATTTATAGACCTCTATCATATCTCCCCTCAGCCGTCTCTTTTCCAGGTTGAAGAGCCGCAACAGATCTCTATCATATCTCCCCTCAGCCGTCTCTTTTCCAGGTTGAAGAGCCGCAACCTTCTTAGCCTCTCTTCATAGGAGTATCCTTCCATCCCCTTTACCATTTTGGTGGCTCTTCTCTGCAAATTTTCTAATAACACTATATCCTTTTTAAGATATGGCGACCAGAATTGCACACAATATGCAAGGTGCGTACCATGAAATGATACAGAGGCATTATAATATCCTTTGTTTTATTTAACATTCCTTTCCTTATGATACCTAGCATTTTATTTGCTCTCTTTGCCGCTGCTGCACACTGGGCAGAAGGTTTCAACATGTTATCTACGATGACGCCTAAATCTTTTTCCTGGGTAGTGGTTCCCAATGTGGAACCTTGCATCGTGTAACCTGTCAACACCTTCACTCACTCCCCAACCTTGTGGGTTAAGGAGGGAAAGGGCTTGTGTAGTTGTGGGGGCCCAAATGAATAATATGGGTGACAAGAAATTTATTTTTCAAAAGGATGTTTATTTTCCCCGCTCCGTGAGGCACACAGAAACAGAAAAGTCATTAACTCAGGATTCTGCAAACAGAGGGTTTTCCAATAAAGTGCTTTAACAAAACTTCTTCAGTAGAAAACACATTGCTTCATGTGTCTTTCTCCTGGTCATATACAGGTGAGTGGATATAAAGTATAATGGTTCCCTTGAACAGTTAACTCACAGTCCAGCATACAGTTTATGCACAATAGCCTTTTCTTGCAATTACCCAATCACAGTCCTGGTGGGTAAATTTCAGCAATTCTGGCTCAACAATAAACAGAATTAAATTCAGGAATAATCACTCAAGCTTTGGTTTCCTTAGGCTTATCAATCAGTCCTATCGAGCAATCCATCGGCTGATTGATTTCTCTCATCGGCAAAGGGACGTGGGGTAAAATCCTTTCTTCAGGATTGTTCCCTGCTTGAATATTGGCTGGTAATAAAATGTCTCTTTTATTCAATAGTTTTCTCAGCTCAGTTAGGAGGTATTCTGCTTGGCTGCTAGCAGGGGTTAGGGGCAAAGCTTGCTGTTGTTTAAACAGCTGATTAACAGGCTGTAATGAGGCAGCAGGGCTTTCCCTTATTAAACATTCTGGTCCCGAGGTGGAGATTCCCTGCCCCCACTGCTCTCTGCTATCGAGTGGAGGAATCTCACATCTGTTGGTAGCAGTCCTAGCTTTTAGCACAGCTTCAAAAGTAGGTCCTCCTAAACCTGGATAGTTTAATCTATCTATAAATCCTTTTGCTGTGTTTATCTCCTCAGCTTCTCTATTAAGCACAGGAATTACAGGCTGAGTAAAAGTAGGTTTACAGGGAGAGCTTTCAGGGTAAAATAAACTCCCTTTATCTTCCCTGAAACTGTCCTGTCCTCTGCACACAGGATTCTCTCTTTTTGGTTTATAAAAGTTTACATAAGGATTAAGAACAGCAGATACCTTGTGTTGAGAGTGCTCAGGAACTATCTTGCCAGCATATCTTTCTCTCCATGGAAGGAAATTGCTTCTCAGAAACGTGAGCTTTTCTCCTGCTGAGGAATTAGCTTCCTTTCTGGTGCAGCTGGGCAGAGGTTGTGAAGTCAGGTCACAGGGTTCTGCAGTCAGAGGAACTTCCTGCCTTCCCCGTAGCTTCTGCTTACTCTCTCGTGGGTAAAAAGGAACTTCCTTTCTCCAACCACTTGCAGCATTCACTCCTTCATTCCTTTTCCATACGCTCTCAAATGGTCCTGTTTCTGCATTCGTTCTAGTGTTTCTCCTTCTTCTTCCACTCTCTCTCTCTCTCACTGTGTTCCCTCTCTTTGTTTAAGAAGGGACCCTTGCTCTGGGAAACCCGCCTCCTCCTAGGGCGTGCCCAATCCATGGGTTCACTTCTCTCCTCCTCTGAGGTGAACTGATTGGCTGCCTGCAGGCTATGCTGAGAGTGTGAATCTCTTCTTTTGCCTGCAGTACCGGACTCTACCAGGGGGTCACTATCGGTCTCCATGGCTTCGGTGCTTGGCACTGCGTCACAAACCATAGTTTGGGTTGTTCTTTCCAAGGTGCAAAACTTTGCACTTGTCCACATTAAATTTCATCTGCCATTTGGATGCCCAGTCTTCCAATTTATCAAGATCCTCTTGCAATTTTCCACAATCCTCCTGGGTTTTAACAACTTTAAATAGTTTGGTGTAATCTACAAATTTGATAATCTCACTCGTTATTCCCTTTTCCAGGTCATTTATGAATATGTCAAAAAGCAGCGGACCCAGCACAGATCCCTGGGGTACTCCACTATTCACCTTTTTCCATTGGGAAAATTGGCCATTTAGCCCTACCATCTGCTTTCTATCTTTTAACCAGTTCCTGATCCACAATAGTACACTGCCTCCTATCCCATGACTTTTTAGTTTTGCCAAAAGTCTCTGATGAGGGACCTTGTCAAAGGCTTTCTGAAAGTCCAGATACACTATATCAACAGACTCCCCTTTGTCCACCTGTTTATTCACACCTTCAAAAAAACCATAACAGATTAGTAAGACAAGATCTTCCTTGTCTAAAGCCATGTTGGCTGTCTCCCATTAAGCCATGACTATCTACATGATGAGTAATTTTGTTCTTTATAATAGTTTCTACCATTTTTCCCGGTACTGACGTCAGGCTCACCGGTCTGTAGTTTCCCGGATCACCCCTGGAACCCTTTTTAAAAATTGGCGTTACATTGGTGATCCTCCAATCTTCAGGTATTACAGATGATTTTAATGATAGTTCACAGATTACTAATAGCAAGTCTGCAATCTCATATTTCAGTTCTTTCAGACTGGCTAATCTACTGAAGAGGGCTTTAAACTAGATTTGTTGGGGATGGGTGAAGAAAGCCTCCAGGTAAGTGAAACATTAAATACCTTTATGTAAAAGGGGAAAAGGAACATCATATGGAAAGCAGTGTGTATAAATGCCCTTAGCATGGGAAATAAGATCCCAGATGTTGAAGCTTTAATGGGAGAGGCTGACTTGGATTTCGTGGTAGTTACAGAAACATGGTTCACAGAAAATGATGACCGGGATGTAACTATACCAGACTATACTTTATTCAGAAAAGGGTAGGAAGAAGGGGAGGAGGAGTGGCACTATATATAAAAAATAATATTAAAGCTATGGAACTACAGAGCTTAAAAGGGAGAGAGGAGGCACTGTGGGTTAAGCTAGAAAGAGGGAAAGAGAAATCTATTTGCATTGGGTAAGTGCTATTGATAGGGGATTTCAATATGCCAGATGTTGACTGGCACATTCCTGCTGCAGTAGCATTTTATTTATTTATTTGACGTTATTTATATACCGCCTTTCATTTTTATTAAGGCGATTTACATTGAACTCAAGGTTTTACAAGGAACAGGTTCTTCAGAACTATTTACAATAAACAGTAACTATAGCATGTTAAAACTGTGTATCATTGTATAACTATTTACAAGGTAGCAAAATGTTCTAGGTTTGTGGTTGTGGAGATGGTGTGGCTGAAGTCATTCATTGTCTTTAATTTTGTGTGTTTGATCTTTTGCATAGTGCTCATTGAATAGGTGAGCCTTCAATTCTTTTCGGAAGTCGGCTGTATCTGTGATAGCTCTTAGGTGGGCAGAGAGTGAGTTCCAAAGATGTGGGCTGTAGAATTCAAACACTCTCTGGATTGCTGTTTGTGAGGTGCTGGTCTTGATAGTGGTGACTGAGAGGGTGTTTTGATGCTGGCTCCTGCATAATCTGGTGTCAAACTTGAGTTTTTGGATCAGATCACTTAGGCATTCAGCAGACTGGCCATGTAGGATCTTGGAGATCATTAGAATTGATTAGTAGCTTATGCGTGATCGGATGGGGAGCCAATGAAGGGAGTGTAATGTTGGGGTGATGTGGTTGTATCTTTTTGTACCTGTTATTAGTCTAGCCGCAGTGTTTTGTGCTATTTGTAAGGTCTGGGTCGTACTTTTGAGTAATCCTTGAAGTAGCAGTTTGCAGTAATCCAGTTGTGGTATGATCATGGCCTGGCATATGGTGCGGAAGTGGCTGTGGTCTAATAGAGGGCGTAAATTTCGCAAGATCTTCATTTTATAGTACCTTTGGCGGTGGTTTTCTTAATGTGCGCTTGAAGGTTGAGCCTGTGATCTAGAAGTAAGGAGATCCTAGATTCTCTACAGGGAGAACTATTCAGCAACTGGTAACAGAACCCACATGTGAAGAGGTCATACTGGACTTGGTGCTTACCAATGGTGAAAATGTTACTGATGTTATAGTGGGAGATCATTCTGCATCCAGTGATCACCAGATGGTGTGGTTCAGTATTAGGACTAGGGCTGTTAAAATCCATTAAAAAGCGAGGATCTTAGACTTAGGAAAGCTAACTTTTCAAAGATGGGCCAATACCTCAGGGAGTCGTTAGCGGGATGGGAACAGCTGGGGGATGTAGAAAAACAGTGGGCAAAACTGAAAGGGGATATTTTAAGGGCAACCAACCTTTTTATTAAAATGGTAAATAAAGGTAAAAGGAAAAGGAGACCACTATGGTTTTTGAAAGAAGAAGCTGAAAAGGTGAAGAAAAAGAAGGAGGCCTTCATGAAACACAAGAGATCACAAAGAGAGGAAAACAGAGAAGCTAGCAAAATAGTCAGGAAAGCCAAGATTCAAAAAGAGGAGGAAATAGCCAATGCAATAAAATGGGGAATAAGACAATTTTCAGATATGTTAGTGAGAAGAGGAAGGGCAAAAGTGGTACTGTCAGACTCAAGGGTGAAGGGGAGGAATATGTAGAAGCTGATGACGATAAAGTGGAATTGCTTAACAAATATTTCTGTCCTGTGTTCACAGATGAAGAACCAGGAGCAGGACCTCAGAAAACACCAACAAACAGGAACAGAAGCGAGGAGCATCTTGAACAATTTTCAGAAGACTGTGTTCATGAGAAACTAGCTAAATCTAAAGTGGACAAAGCAATGGGACCGGATGGGATACACCCTAGAATACTGAGGGAACTTGTGGACATTCTAGCAGCTCCACTGACTGACCTTTTCAATGCCTCATTGGAGTCGGGAGTGGTGCCAAAAGACTGGAGAGAGACACACGTGGTCCTTTACACAAAAGCGGAAGGAAGGATGTGGTTGAAAACTACAGGCCAGTTAGTTTAATTTTGGTGGTGAGTAAATTATTGGAAGTGCTTCTGAAAGAGAAAATAATGAGGTTTCTGGAGTCCAGCGGATTACAGGATCCGAGGCAGCATGGATTCACCAGAGGCAGGTCTTGTCAGACAAATCTGATTGATTTCTTTGACTGGGTGACCAGGGAGTTGGACTGAGGGAGAGCCCTAGATGTGGTGTGTTTAGATTTCAGTAAAGCCTTTGACACTGTTCCTCACAGGTGACTTATAAACAAACTGAGCAACCTAGGGATGGACCCTAAAGTTATTGCTTGGGTTAGAAATTGGTTGAGTGGGAGGCGACAAAGGGTACAGGTAAACGGAGCTCACTCTGAGGAGAAGGAGGTTACCAGTGGTGTGCCCCACGGATCTATCCTTGGTCTGATTCTTTTTAGTGATATAGCAGAAGGGCTGTCGGGTAAGGTTTGCCTCTTTGCGGATGATACCAAAATCTGCAATAGAGTAGACACCTAGGAAGGTATAGATAACATGAGGAGGGATCTAGCTAAGCTTGAAGAATGGTCTAGAATTTGGCAGCTGAGATTTAATGTTAAAAAATGAAAGGTGATGCATTTGGGCCGCAGAAATCTGAGGGAGCAATATAGTATAGAGGGTGAAGTACTTTTGTCCACTAAAGAGGAGCAGGACCTAGGCGTGATTGTGTCTGATGATCTTAAAGTAGCTAAACGGGTAGAAAGGGCGATGGCAAAAGCTAGAAGGATGCTTGGGTGCATAGAGAGAGGAATGGTCAGCAGAAGAAAGGAGGTGATAGTGTCTCTGTATAAATCTTTGGTGCGACCTCATTTGGAGTATTGAGTGCAATTCTGGAGACCGCACCTTCAAAAGGATATAAACAGGATGGAGTCAGTACAGAGGGTGACTACTAAAATGATTAGTGGTCTTCATTATAAGGCATATGAGGACAGACTTAAGGATCTTAATATGTACACCTTAGAGGAAAGGCGGCATAGAGGCGATATGATTGAGACGTTTAAATACCTCCGTGGCATAAATGCACAGGAGGAGAGCCTCTTTCGATTGAAAGCAAGCTCTGCTATGAGGGGACATGGGATGAGGGTGAAAGGGGATAGATTCAGGAGTGATATGTGGAAATATTTCTTTACAGAAAGAGTGGTGGATCCGTAGAATGGTCTCCCAGTGAAGGTGGTAGAAATGAGGACAGTATCTGAATTCAAAGAACCATGGGACAAACACAGAGGATCTCTAAAGGAAAAAAGGGGACTGTTGTAGTGGTTGATATAGAAGGACAGACTAGATAGGTCATGTAGTCTTTTTCTGTCGTCATGTTTCTGTGTTTCTATGATATTCAGTACTGGCCATTATCTGGGTACCACTGCTGAATATCTGGAGAATATGTAAATGCAATGGCTAATCACTGTAGTGTTTATATATCTGTAGCTTTGAAAATGGGACCCCAGATTTATATCTGTAAATCATAAATTCAGAAAAAGTGCAAATTATACATAGAGATGGCAGCATGAAGATATTTCAAGGGATGGGTTCTGGGCGGTCCTTCAAGATTTGCATGTATTTCATATTTTAGAACGGTAATACATATATAGGGGGTCATTTTAGAAGCCTTATTCGTGCTTTGGACATCCAAAGCACAGAGACATCTCCAAAGCCATTTAAAAGCTGGTTCTGGGGATGTCCCCAATGTGAGGATGTCCAAGTCTGAATGGGGGTGTGGAGGAGATGGTCAGGATCCTGGAGGCTTGGCTGGGGCATTCCCAATCCTGGATGTCCCCGTCTTATCACAGAAACGTCATGCATGTCCATTGTTCTGCTCCAGTCATGAACAAGCATCTAAAAAGTGCATGTTTTATCTGAAAAGCATCTTGAGAGTGTAGAGAAGAAAGCTCTCCATCATCCCCAGTGCTCATCACAATGTCAACAACAGCAGCAGTGCGATTTGAACTCTTGCTGCTCTGTTCCTAATCCACTACTCTAACCATTAGGCTAGCCTAGAGGACCAGGCTCTGAAATATGGTTCTGGGGATGTTTTGAAGACATCCCTACAGACCTCCATATCAGGCACATCCATATTTGTGAAATCATGCCTGCAGCTGGATGTGCCTGCTTTTTTTTTTCAGAAGTTCAGGCAAACGTCCTAGATTGCACTTGGCTCTTCTAAGATTCCCCTCATTAGAGAGATTTTTTTCTGTTGGCATTTACACCTACTTCAAATCATACATAACCATCAGCTAACTTATTGTTTGGACCTGAGGTTTGAAGATCTGTTTGAGTGGGGAATATCGCTTCCCTCTCTGGCATTCAAAATCACATCCCTGGGGATAAAGTCAGAGTTTTGGAGGAAGGCCTTATAAGTAACAGCTCTTGTCTGTGCAGGCTTACAAAATCTGCCACGTCCTTATCATGCCTCCAGTCCAGTCCCGCACCTCTGGGTAGTGTACCTCTTTCAGCAGCTTGGAGACTGAGCATGTCATTTTTTTATGACACTAGTGTACTTATGCAGCTGGCACCGCCTTCCAGCCTCAGTATGCTCAGTCTCCAGGCAGCTGGAGGAGGTAGTGAGCTAGGGTGTTGGGTTCACTGAAGGGACAACTAAGGAGATAGGCTTAGAGTTTTGATTTTATTTCCCCTGTAAGTTGCAGGTTTTTTTAGTTTGATTTAGTAATATAAAAAAAGCTGCAGAGGCTAAGGAGGTCCAGAGAGGAAGAGAGGATATTCTTTGCCCCCTTCCCCCTCCCCTTCCTAGGGAGTTCGGGGGTTTATTCTGTGGACGCCTCTTGCAGCCTGAGTCTTCCAGTGGCTCCCAAACCCGTGATTGGGTGAGGAGCCCCCACATGTGCGGGCCCTGTTTGATCGGCAGCCTCAGTTTCATCTCCCCCTCAGCGCCGAAGCCAAGAGGTGCAGGCTGAACGCGAGAGGGAATTGAGCCACGTGGTGTTCATTCCAGAGGTAAGAGTGGTGAAGTGGAGACAGTAGCAGCTCCATGACAGCGCTGAGATACGCAGTAGAGGAGAGCGGTCTGCAGATACATGTGTGGGGCTGAGCAGCGGTGCGGGAGCTTTTTTTTCCGGCGCACTTTCAGTTCAGGCCCGACTGCTTGTTTCCTCCCATGCAGTTCTTGACACGGGGGAGGTCAGCCACCTGATTTTCCCTGGGAGGGGGGGGGGGAAGGAGAAAAAGGCTGGGGTACAGCATTTCCTTTCCCTTTTTTTTATTTTTATACTTTTACAATAATACATTCTTCACAAATGAAAGATGAAGAAACTGTATCATCATCGGAAAACAAAACAAATAAAGTAATAAGAAGTGCTCGGATTCCCCTTTCAGCACCACCAACTGGACAGACTAGATGGACCATACTGGTCTTTATCTGCCATCATTTACTATGTTACTACGTTACTATGTATTAGCGGAAAAGAAAAAAAAATATATATAATAACAAACAACAAAAAATACTATGTAAGACCACAGTTATGGAAACAAGAAAAGGAAAATTTTACAAAAGAAAATTCAAGGAGTCAGAAAGCAGCACAGCCAGCTTTATGGTAGATAGCTACCCCACTATAGGCCCCTCCTTACCCGCCAGAAAACTTAGAAGCTGTTTGGAGTCAAAGAAAAGAAATCTCTTATTATCTAAAAACAGAAAACACCAACAGGGAAATTTTAACAAAAAAGTAGTTTCCTGGGCGAGAACCCTTAGTCTTAAGCACAAGAATTCCTTCCTCCTAACTTGGGTAGCCCTCGAAAAATCTGGAAAAATTTGAACCCTAGACCCCAAAAGCAGATCCTGCATATGACAAAAATGCAATTTCAGAACTATATATCAGTCCATCTCCAGTGCAAAATTAACAAGCAAGGTAGTCTGGCGGTCACAGCTTCCAAAAAATTCTCCAGGAAGCCAGTAAGGTCCAAAGAGTCCTGCTGGCCACATGATTGATCCACTCGAGGAGCACCAGCACCAGACACAACAGACAAATATTGTGCCTGAATAATCGACAGCAAATTGTCCGAAGGAAGCTGAAGAACCTCCCAAAAATATTTCTTCACCATCTCACTCGCTGAAATTAGTAGAGATTTAGGAAAATTAATAAACCTCAAATTGTTCCTCCTAGAATTCTCTAGATATTCCATCTTCCAAATCAACACCGCAGAACCTTTAACCAGCGCATCCTGAGCTTCCTGAACTTCCCCAAACCTTGTCTCCAAAACAGACAACCTGGGAGCTTGCAAAGTCTGCTCCTGAGAGACCCCCACCAAGGAATCCTTTACAGAGGAAAGCTGCACAGAGAAAGTACTTACAAGAGCTTGCAGAGAAGAGTTCATCAAGGTCATTACCTCCCAAACAGAGTCCATAGTTATGACTGACAGTTTTCTCAATCCTCCCTCCCTCGGTCACAACGCTTCTCTCCTGAACAGTGCCATTTGCTGTATCCACTCCCCCAATCACTGGGGAGGAAGCCACCATCGGAGAATCTCCTGGGCTCACACCAGCTCCCACCAAAGCCAGCAGCAACCGCACAGGTGAACCGGAGACACTTCCAGGTCGCAGAGGCGCAAATCTGTCTTCAGGGCTCAAACTAGCCCCACTCAAAGCTGATGTCGATAGCCCTGCCAGCCCCACCGAAGTACAATATTGGACTCCGAAGCTCAATTCTCACAGTGTTCTCTCACAGTGTTCTCTGAGTCCCCGGGGCAGAGACTATCGCACCGGAGGTATGGAGCTTCGGTTTCCTCTTCCTCCTTGGCATCACAGCACTGGGAACCTCCAGGAACGGAACACCAAACTGAGCGAGAGAGCCACAGCTAACAGCAAGATGCCATATTGTTCCCCAGCATTTCCTTTCTTTTGGGAACAATTCTGATTTTATTTTTAGTTTCATTTGTATTGTTATTGGTAGATTCCTTTTAGAGTTTGTTTAAGTCTTTTATTTTAATTTGGGCTTTAGTTCTGGGCTCAGGGTCCATGGGACATTACTGGAACTAGGATCCCTCCACTGCCTGGCCACAAATTTGGTGGTCTTCCTGGGTAATAGGTGGGACCCCCTGTAGCACCTCCCACCATGCTGGCCAGACTGCAGTGCCTAGTGTGCAGGACCAGGTGGGGAGCAGTCTCAGAGACAGGCATTTGCCTCGGATACACGCAGGAGGCTAGATCATTGGAACAGGGCCCGCAAAACGAAGAGAGATAGGAGGGGGCCTCACTGGCGTAAGATGTTCTGGAAGCTGGGGGCTCTGCGTTGCCTTCAACAGAACCATCCCCAGTCCCTCCATGATGCCCGGATCATCCACCCCTCAAGCCCTGGGAGTTTTAGGGCTCCCGGGTGATTTTTCACTGGAGTTTGTCTTGCTGTTGCACAAAGGCCTTTTGCATACGTCAACAAGGTTCAGCAAGTGTCTCCTCAGTGCCAGAATGTGGGGTTAAGAGGGCATCTGACGCAAAGGAGGACGAATTGGGTTAGTGGTGACTAAGCGAGCTAGTGGCTCAGATGAGTTGCCAAATACCAATACTCAGTGAAACAAACAAACCAATTATATACTTAATTTTTTGTCGGAGTAGCCATCACAGTAGAAAGGGTAAACACCGTCTACCACTGTGGCCCATCCTTTTTAATCATTTAAGAAAAATATTATTTTTTTAAAAATTAGATATGGAAGCAGCATTCATCCAAAGTTGGCTAATACTTAGCTTTATGTAGAAAAACAGGCTTTTAAGACGCTGTAGTCAGCAGTAGGTCAAAATACGACGTGTCACGTTTCGGGAGTATAATCTGAAACCCCCTGCTTCAGGTCAGACCTCTGTATAATGAGCGTCTGACCTGAAGCAGGGGGTTTCAGATTATACTCCCGAAACGTGACACGTCGTATTTTGACCTACTGCTGACTACAGCGTCTTAAAAGCCTGTTTTTCTACATAAAGCTAAGTATTAGCCAACTTTGGATGAATGCTGCTTCCATATCTAATTTTTAAAAAAATAATATTTTTCTTAAATGATTAAAAAGGATGGGCCACAGTGGTAGACGGTGTTTACCCTTTCTACTGTGATGGCTACTCCGACAAAAAATTAAGTATATAATTGGTTTGTTTGTTTCACTGAGTATTGGTATTTGGCTCTTTATTTGAACTCAGGACGAAGGTTCTTTTTGGAATTCTCTCAGATGAGTTGCAGCAATCACCATTGTCAGAGGGGCTGGATGGGGAGGATCTCGACATGGAACTAGATCTACAGGAGGAATTGGAAGAAGGGGAGATCCCAGAGCAGGAGGATCAGGCCCACATAGTTCAGGTGTTCCGCCGGGAGGAGTTGCCGACGTTCATCTCAGAGTCCCTGCAGGCCCTGAATATCCCTATTAAACTCCCAGCAGAGGAAGAGGTGCTGGAGGATTCGCTGCTCCAGGCTGTTCAAAAATCGCAGAAGGTCTTCCTGGTGCATAGAATAGTGCGGCAGATGATCCAGGATGAGTGGGATCTGCCGAAGACCGGCCTTAAAGAGGTGCAAACTGTGATGTGCCTGTACCTGCTGCCTGAGCAAGAGCGCAAGCTCCTTCGCTCGCCCAAAGTGGATGCCGCGGTGTCAGCAGTTACCAAGAAGACTACAATACCGGCTGAAGGCAAAGTGGCCCTTAAGGATGTCCAGGACAGAAATTGGACACCTTACTGAAGCAGGCTTTTGATATTGACGTCCTTTCACTACAGGCGTCCATCTACGGGGCCTGGGTGGCAAGGCCTGACTCCGCTGGTTTCAAAATGTCCAACATCTAAGGAGCCCTATGCCGGACCTCTCTGTTGAGGTGGCCAAATTGGAGTCAGGGATGGCCTAATTAGTGGCACCCATTATGACTTTATTAGGGGTTTCTCTTAAAGCATGGCCGCGGTGGTTGCGGCATGCCCTACCTGCGGCTCCAGAACTGGGCTGCCGATGGCTCCTCTAAGTCCCGTCTCAGCAAGCTTCCTTTCAAGGGTAAGCTCCTCTTTGGGGAGGATTTGGAGAAGTTGGTTAAGGACTTGGGAGAGTCCAAAGGAGGCTGGCTGCCCTAGGATAAGCAGAAACAAGCCTGTAACCCTACTGCGGCTCGGGGTCAGTCTAGGGACTTCAAGTGTTTTCGTGACTGCCTCTCGGAAACCTTGAAATCCCTGCCCCATGAAGGGGAACCTGCCTCATAATTCAGCCTGGCCCAGAGAGGCAGGTTCCCCTTCATGGGGCAGGGATTTCATGGTTTCCGAGGGGCAGGCAGGGGTTTTGGGGCTGTCTTTGCCTCAGGACACAGAAAAGCACAATGAAGCAAGGGGGGCCCAGGTGGGGGGCCCAGGTGGGAGGTCGGCTGTGGGAGTTCTACCCTGCCTGGATCCAGATTATGTCCGACAGTGAGTCTTAGAAGTCGCCCGGGAGAGCTATGACAGTCTTTCGTTCAGTCTCCCTGCAAAGCGCGGGGCAAGGTGGCATCAGTAGAAGAGACCTTGACTCGGCTCCTGCAGCTAAGAGCCGTGGAGCTGGTTCCTCGAGGCCAGTAGGGCTGCGGTTGATACTCCATTTATTTTGTGATGCCCAAAAAGGAAGGTTCCTTTTGCCCGATTATCGACCTCAAGGGCATGAACCGCTGTCGCTGGGTACTGCATTTCCACATGGAAACGCTGAGATCAGTGATAGTGGCGGTAAGGAGTGGAGAGTTTCTGACATCTCTTGTTGTCACAAAAAGCATATCTATATATCCCCATCTGTCCAGAACATCAGCAGTTTCTCCAGTTCGCGGTGCCAAGGGGCCATTTCCAGTTTTGAGTGTTACCCTTTGGTCTCGCGACTGCCCTCCGTACCTTCACCACATTCATGGAGGTGGTGGCAGCAGCACTACGCAAGGAAGAGTTTCTCGTCCACCCATACCTAGATGATTGGCTGATCCGGGTGAAGTCTAGGTATGACAGTGAAAGAGCCACAATGCGGGTGGTGGAGTTTCTCCAAAGTCTCGGTTGGGTGGTCAACTAAGCCAAGAGTCAGTTGTGACCATCCAAGAGTTAGAGTATTTGGGAATGCGCTTCAATACCCATGTGGGCAAGGTTTTCCTGCAGGATCAACAAGCGCAGGAGCTCCGAAAGTTGATACAGCAGTTCCTGAGAATGTTGACATTATCTGCAGGTGCTTGGAACCATGGCAGCAACTCTAGAGTTAGTCCCTTGGGCACGAGTACACAAGCGACCACTGCAGAGGACTCTACTATGCCACTAGTCCCATCAGAGTCAACCCCTGTTCCAGGTACTCCCTTGCCTATGGGGTACCAGGACAGCCCTCAGGTGGTGGCTGCGTCCGGAGAACCTGGAAAGGGGCATGCCACTCGAGTCCCCGGTGTGGGTTTCACTGCTGACCGATGCCAGTCTGTCAGGTTGGGGAGCCCATTGCGAGGGACGCTTTGTTCAGAGATGGGAGTTTGGAGGAGGTCCTGTGATCGATCAACAGGCTAGAGATGCGAGCAGTGACCTTGGCGTTGGAAAACTTTGAGCCCTGGTTGTGGGTGAAGGTGGTCCGAGTCCTCTTGGACAATGCGACCACAGTGGCATACATCAATCAGTAAGGAGGTACGGGCAGTGTAGCCCTAGATGACGAGACCGAAAGGCTGTTCAGATGGGCAGAGACTCGTCTCCAAGCATTATCAGCAGTGCACATGGTGGGTGTCGACAGTGTAACAGCAGACTACCTCAGCCAAGTGCGCATGGACCCCCGAGAGTGACAGCTCAACCAGGAGGTATTCGAGCAGGTGGTCCACCGGTGGGGCACACTGGTCATGGACCTGATGGCAACGTTCGAGTCGGCCAAGGCTGGCCGTTTTTACAGCAGAAGAAGGGAAAGGATGTCCGAGGGCCTGGATGCCCTAATACAGCAGTGGCCCGAAGAGTGTCTGTTCTATGTGTTTCCCCTGTGCACGCTCATAGGCCAAGTAGTTCAACGGATAGAAGTACATTGGGGCTTCGTAATTCTAGTGGCACCGGACTGGCCGAGGTGCCCATGGTATGCCGACCTGGTTTGGATCCTGGTGGATCGACCATGGTAGCTTCCAATTCAGAAGGATCTCGTGTCGCAGGGGCTGCTTCTCATGCCCCATGTGGATTGATTCTCATTTATGGCATCGCTTTTGAAAGGGCCTGGTTAAAGAGGAAAGGATATTCAGGATCGGAAAATAGCGACCTTGCTTCAGGCCCGCAGGAGATCCATGAGCCTAGCGTACATCCGGGTATGAAGCATCTTTGAATCATGGTGTGAAGAGAGGCCAATGTGTCCTTCCACGTCCTCTGTCCCGGACATCTTGGCGTTTTTGCAAACAGGTTTCGATAAGGGTCTAGCTGCCAGTTCCTTGAGGGTGCAACTGGCGACAATTTCCTGTTATCGTGGAAAAGTCCACGGGGTGCCATTGGGTATGCACCCAGACGTGCTGAGGTTCTAAGGGCAGTGAACCACCTCCGGCTGTCAAGGAGAGTAGTGGTACCACCTTGGGACCTCAATCTGGTGCTGACGGGTCTGGCTGGGGAGCCTTTTGAGCCGTTGAGTCGAGCTTCCCTGAAGGATTTGACTCTGAAAACGGTTTTCCTGGTGGCAATTTGCTTGGCATGCAAGATTTCAGAGCTTCAGGCCCTGTCATGCCAGGAGCCATTCCTTTCCTTTTCCAAGGAGAAAATGGTCCTGCACCTAGTACCTTAATTTTTGCCCAAGGTGGTATAAGCCTTTCATGTGAACCAGGCGGTTTCCTTACCAGCTTTGGTGAATGCAGATATGTTTTATGTTTTATGTTTTATTACATTTGATAAAAACCGCCTTTCATATACAGTCAAGGCGGTGCACAATTAAAATAATTCGTAAAAGGAGGCCAATGGCCAATTAAAAAGAAAGGAAATGTACAATTCTTCAAAAGGACAGAGATAGTAAAAGTAAGACGAGACATAGGGAGAAGATAATAGGGGGAGGGGAGAGGAAGAAGGAGGTTACACGAAAGGGGAAGGAACATCAAACGCTAGGGAAAACAAGTGGGTCTTCAGGTTCTTTTTGAATATGTTGAAGTGTGGTTCCAAACGGAGGGGAGGGGGGAGGGCATTCCAAGCAGCGGGTCCAGCAAAAAAGAAGGCGGAGGAGCGTGTGGATTGCAGGTGAGCACGGGAAGGGGAAGGCAAGGTAAGGCGGTTAAGATGAAAGGATCGAGGGGTGTGCCTGGGGGAGTGAAAGTAAATGAGATCCGTGAGATACTGTGGAGTGCTAGTGTGAAATGCTTTATGTACCAGGATGAGAAGTTTAAAGATGGCACGAAAGGAGACAGGCATCCAATGGAGACGAAAAAGAAGGGGAGTGATATGGTCCCGAGGTGATGAGTGGGTGAGGAGGCGTGCCGCAGTGTTTTGAATACGTTGAAGACGAGAGAGTTGGTATTTAGGAAGACCGATAAATAGGGAGTTAGAAAAATCCACACGAGACATAACCAGAG
The DNA here is from genome assembly GCA_033557465.1 of Ichthyophis bannanicus. Lineage (NCBI taxonomy): Eukaryota > Metazoa > Chordata > Amphibia > Gymnophiona > Ichthyophiidae > Ichthyophis > Ichthyophis bannanicus. Next base: position 193,393,214 of record CM066042.1, on the reverse strand, counting down.
ATAGAACCAGAGTAGTGAGGGCAGAGGGGGAGAGGAAGGGACGAATAGAGCGAATTTGACGAAGGGAGAAGAAAGAGGTTTTAGTGATGTGAGAAATATGCGAACGAAAGGATAGATCAGAGTCGAAATATACACCCAGATAGCGGAATGTGGAGACGAGAGGGACGGGAGCACCAGAAAAGGAAGGAGCCATTGTGGGAGGAGGGCTGTTGTGGGAGAACCAAATAGCGAGAGTCTTAGTAAGATTTAGGTGGAGACAGTTAAGAGTTAACCATTGTGACACAGCTGAGAGACAGGAGTCGAGAATTGTGAGATCGGGACAAGTGTGCGAGGTGTGTGATGTAACAGGAGGATATCGTCGGCGTAAAGAAAAGCAGACAGGCCAAACTGTTGGATCAGGGAGGCGAGAGGGGCAAGGAAAAGGTTGAAAAGAAGTGGGGCAAGGACAGATCCCTGGGGGACCCCACAAGAAAGGTGATGTGGTTCAGAGGGGGGGATGGAAGTTGAAGATGAGAGGACTGCACAAGATCTAGAAGAGAGGAAAGAGTGGAACCAGTGGTGAACAGTGCTACAAAGGCCCGCATCCCGCAAACGTTGAAGAAGAAGAGAGTGGTCAACCAGATCAAAAGCTGCAGAAAGATCAAGAGCAACCGCCACCGATATATCACCACGGTCGTGTGCAGTGTGTAGAGCATTTGTGAAAGCCAAAAGAATAGTTTCGACGCTGTGACCTTGACGAAAACCAGACTGACGGGGGTGAAGGAAATTAATAGAATCAAGGTGATGGGAGAGTTGAGCAAAAACGAATTTCTCAAGCAGTTTAGATAGGAAAGGAAGATTAGAGACAGGACGGAAGTGGGCAGGGACCAAGGGATCAAGTGATGGATTTTTTAGAATAGGACGTATAAGAGCGTGCTTCCAAGAATTCGGGAAAATCCCAGTGGACAGGCTAGAATTAAATATTGCTAGAATATAAGGAAGGAGACCCAAGGAGGGTGTGAGAAGCCAAGACGAGGGGATGGGGTCTAGAGCACAGAAAGTTTTTTTTGAAGAAGAGATAAGATGATGGAGCTCAGGAGTGGAAATAGGTTCAAAGGAAGCCCAAGAGTGAGAAAGTTGTGAGATGGGTGGGGGGGAGGGAACAGGAGGAGGGGAGGTGAGGGGGTCAGGACAGGACGGTAAAGATGCTCTCAGAGATTTGACCTTATTAGTAAAAAAAGAGGCTAGTTGCGAGGGGGGGGGGGCTGGGGAAGATGAAGGGATTGACGTGGAAGTGTGTAGGGATATGAGAGATTGAAAAGTAGAATACAAGTGCCGAGTCTGGTTTGGAGCAGTGGTGATAGCATTGGAGAAAAAGGAGCGCTTAGCAGAATGGACCTGTGACCGGTAGTAAGAGTGGTGAGAGTTGAAGACCGCTAGAGAAGTGGGAGAGGGGGCCTTACGCCACAGCTGCTCCGCTCTTCGGAGTTGGGAACGGAGCAGCCGTAGACCACTATGGTACCAGGGATGTGATGGACGGCGACGGGTGGGACGGGGACGCAGAGGGGCAATCTGATCAAGGGTGGAAGAAAGAGTGGAAGACCAAAGGGCAGCCTGGGAATTGGGTGACAAGAGGGGGAAGTCTGAAGGAAAAATCTCAGCTGCTGGAGGAAATTGTGTAAGGGTGAGGGAGGTAAGGGGCCGAGTGTGATGGATGGAGGGAGAAGAGGATTGCGGAGGGGAGGATGCGACAGGAAGAACTCCGGACCAAGAGCAGGAAGAGGTGAGGCAAACATGGTCCGACCACGGAAGACAAGTGGAGCTGATACTAGAAAGTGTGAGAGAGGAAGAGGATGATGTTAGAAGAAGGTCGAGAGTATGACCTGCCTGGTGGGTGGGAATGGAGACATGTTGAACAAGGGATAGGTCGTGAAGAAGGGAAAGAAAAGAGTGTTCACGGGGGGAGGAAGGAGAGTCTACATGGATATTAAAATCCCCTGCTATGAGAATGTGGGGGAAAGCTAAAGAGATGTCAGTAAGGGTTAGAAGTAGAGCGTCCCAAAGCTCAGAGCGAAGGGCAGGTGGGGAATACATAAGAAGTACATGGACAGGCGGTGAGGTATGGAGAAGGAGGAGAAGAGACTCGGGGTAATGCAACAGAGGGGAGGAGATTTGTGTGAAAGGAATGGTGGGGTGAAGTAAGGCAGCTACACCCCCCACCGATCGTCCACTACGGGGAAGAGACACTGCAGAGTATCCAGGAGGAAGACATCGAGCGAGTAGAGCATCCTCTCCGTCCCTGAGCCAAGTCTCAGTGAGGAGGGTAAGTTTAAGAGAAGAGCAGATGACGAGATCCTGGACAAGGAGGGACTTGTTACGCAGGGAGCGACAGTTGAGAAGACCGATAGAAAGAGGGGAAGACGAAAGATATGGGCCCGGCCAATCCGCAGCTGCGTCACCTGGATGTTAAAAGAATCTTACAGAGCTATGTGAAAAGGACATCATCCTTTTGGAATTCAGATCGGCTGCTTGTTCTGTTTGGCGGGCTGCGCAAAGTTGAGGCGGCAGCTATGGCCTCCATTTCCAGATGGATCAGGGAGGCAATTGCATCGGCGTAGTTATTGAAGGGTAAGACGGTTCTGGCAGGGTTGCAGGCACATTCCACGAGGGCTCAGGCGGCCTTGTGGGCAGAGTATAATTTAATCCCGCTGGTGCAAATCTGTAGGGCGGCAATGTGGACATCGCTTCATACCTTTTCTAAGCATTATTGCCTGGATGTCCAGGCGGTGGGGGACACTTGTTTTGTTTTGGATCAGCAGTGCTTCAGACCGATTGTGCAGGTCCCTTCCATTACTTTAACTGCTGTGATACATCCCAGAGATGCAGGACTGGACTAGAGGAACAATAAGAAAAGAGAAATTAGACTTATCTGCTAATTGTTGTTTCTTGAGGAACTCCAGTCCAGTCCCGGAACCCTCCCTAAGTACGGTTAAGAATAATCTGTGAGCACCTCGGTCCTGAAGGGGGTTCCCTTGATGGAGGAAGTGGTCAGGGGGAGCCGAGAGAGTGGGGTGCATTCAGCATTTGGGGGAGACAGAATGGAGGAGTTGTCAATCTCTGGTTTCCTGCAGATTGGAGTTGCTTGGGCGCTCATCAGATGAGCTTCCTCATCCTGGAAGGGAGGGATGGGTATCCTTCCCAAGGGGTGCTACTTTATTTAGGCATAGAAATGTTTTTACATTGTTTAACTACTTATTTGTTGTTCCTGTGAATCTGCTTTGTCAGTAGATACTGGGACTGGTAGGCAGTGCTAGCTGCATAAATACACTAGTGTCATCAAAAGGGGAGTGGAGGAGTAGCCTAGTGGTTAGAACACTGGCTTGGTAACCAAGCAACCAGGGTTCAATTCCCACTAGCACTCCTTGTGACCTTGGGCAAGTCACTTTACCCTCCATTGCCTTGGAAGAAAGGCCTGGCAATCTACTTCCAATTACACTGCCAAGAAAACCCAGGAGCTGCTGGGTCATCAGGAGTCAGCACTGACTCAAAGGCACACATTGCATTTTTTGTCATCAAAAGATGACATGTGTGATACAGAAAGCACTTCTGACATGATGGAATGGGAGAGTAGTGAGCCCTCTAGCGGTAAAACTCAGGAAAAGCCAGGTTTCCATAGAAGCAGGAAGCCTTTAGAAAAAATGCAGCTCAGTCAGGATTATGACGTAAGAGCTAGAGGCAGCTCTAACAAGAGGCAGCTGACTAATCAGGTGGGTGTGCCTGCACGTGGAAGCTGTTGGAGACCAGCTTCAGATTCACTCTTTAAGGGTGGAAGCAAAGTTAGTCGTAAAGAGACACAAGGAGAGACACAAGGAGACAGGCACAAGAGGAACACAGGAAATACAGAGAACACGAGGTCAGACACGGGGAAGGACGTGAAGGAAGACAACGTCCAGAGAGGATACAATCACAGCAGCAGCCACACAAGCCAACAGACAGGAAGGTCTGGAAACCCAGCTTCAGGCAAGAAGGATTCACGTGGGTTCATTCCTTACTACTTTAAAGCCAAGCTGAAGTCTGTTGATGAGCTACCTGAAGACAGGGCTAAGCTATTACCCTGGGGGAAGGGACAAAGCTCTCAACACAGACAGAGCAGTGCTGACAAAAGAGGTACGTCTGTATCACTTCCTAATCAAAGCCTGGTAGAAGAGATAGTAAAGCAGTTAAAATCTAGTGCTAGCCAATGCCAAGATAGCACTGCTGTAAATGCTTCTAATTCTAATGCTTTGGAGAAGTGGCTAAAAGCTGATATAAGTTCTATAAGAGAAAGCTTACATAACAAGTATTCTCCTGAACCAAAGACTGTCACGGCATATGATCAGGGAACCTTCCTAAACCAGTTGCAGGACGTGAGCTCAGCTGTGCTTGATAGGAACTCTCAAGAGCAGTGCTGTAGCATTGACAATGAAGAAATGATTGTTGAAGAACCTTTTGTTCCTAATGATATAGAATGCTGTCAGATGGATTGCTCATACTGTGATTCTGATAAACTGGATCTCCGTTGAAACAAGCTTTGCTGAAGTACTGACAAAGTTGTTTAAAAGGTTTTCAGTTACTGTGAAGAAAACAGTTTATTTCATGCTTTCTAGTTTACCCTTACTTTCTGTTACTCAGAAGAAAGAATTCTTATTTGCTTTATTTACCTATGAACCCTTGTGAAGAGGAAAAACCCTTATAATAAATTTATCTGTTTCAAATTGACCCTCGTGCCACAACACAATTTGTTCCAGGTGTTCTCAAAAACTACAAATCCCAGCAACCCTTGCTAGCAAAAATAGTAAAAGGACACTGTCAAACAAATATAGCGGTCGCCCCTGCTATTAAGCCACTGGCCTGTAGGAGGGGAGTTGCGACACATGTCAGTCTCCAAGCTGCTGGAAGAGGTAGACTACCCACAGGTGTGGGACTGGACTGGAGTTCCTCAAGGAACAACAATTAGCAGATAAGTCTAATTTATACATGATGTGGGTAATTTTATAAGGAGCCAACTAATTTTAGGCACCAATAATGCACCTAAATGTTGGTATTTTAATTATTTACGCATATGCGTGCCACTTACATGCATAAATGACCTCTTATAACATATTACAGTAACAAGCATAAAATACCCATGTTATTTGCATCATGTGTATTTTCACTGTGGGTGTACAGATGATGGAGTTTGCGCAGAGCATAAGCAGAGCATGATTACAGAATACTATAATTAGGGCTTCTGTTTGTGAGTGTTTACTGTTTGAAAATTTAGGAGACTTTTTTGAGGCTATTAGATACTTTCCCAGGGATGGAAAAATAGGGCTCTCTCAGTGTATTCACAGCACAAATAAAAACGTTTAGTGGCTTTTCATATGGATTTCATTTAAATGACACAAAACATGATTTTACTGTACCAGCACTTTCTCCAAGCTCCAGCAACAGCCTCAGCACCCCTCACTTTTCCAAGACCCAACCCCATTTATATGTTATCGCCCAGCTCAGCCCAATATTTTCCATCTTTCTCCTTCCTCTCCTCCCAGTCCAGTCCATTCCAGCCCAGCCAAGTCCAGCCCTGCTTCTCAGGAATCTATTATGTGGGACTTTATGACATGCTTTCTGAAAGTCTAAATGCACTATATCACCTGGCTCACCTATATCCATATGGTTATTCATGCCTTCAAAGAAATGGAGCGCATTAGTTGATGTTGTCCCATTAAAGCATATCTGTTCATGTGTCCAGTAATTTTGTTCTTAATAATTACTGGCTGAAAGTGAAGAGGATCTTAAATATTTGCTTCTCAGGATCAAGGAACATAGTCTTAAAATGGGACTGCACCTTAACATTAAGAAGACAAAGATCCTGACAACTGGCAAAATCAATACGTTCATCATTGATGGAGAAGAAATTTAAATAGTTGATAATTGTAACTTACTTGGATCAACAATCAAAAAAGAAAGCACAGTTACTTACCTGTAACAGGTGATCTCAGGGAACAGCAGGAATAAGTCTTCACATATGGGTATCGTCGGTACCGACGGAGCCTGCGCGGGAACGCTCCCCAGCGTCCAAAAGGAAAGCTTTTGGGAGCATCCCACAGTGCCTGCGCGCTGCCTTCCCGCCTTTCCTAACTGCCTCCAGTTCGAGTTTTAAAGCTGAGACAAAGAGAGAGAGAGAGGAAAGGAAAGATAGATAGAGAGATACAACTCCTAGGGGAGGTGGGTGGGTTGTGAAGACTTATTCCTGCTGTTCCCAGAGATCACCTGTTACAGGTAAGTAACTGTGACAACTCCAGGAACAAGCAGGAATGAGTCTTCACATATGGGGACTCCCCAGCTAGAGATGCCTGGGAGATCACCCAGATTGTGAGTCCCAGGGAAGGGCTCCACCTGCACCCATGAATCTCAGGCATCCAGTCAGGGATGGAGGGTAGGAGTTGATTAGGTATGGAACAGGTGTTTGAAAACAGCCTGACCAAACAAGGCATCCCGGCGGGAGTCCTTGTCCAAGCAGTAATGGGCTGTGAAGGTATGAACTGATGCCCAGGTGGCTGCTCGACAGATTTGGTCGATGGACACAGAGTTAAGATGAGCCATAGAGGCTGCCATGGCCCTCACATTGTGAGCTGTGACATGGCCCTCCAGAGAAAGATTCTTGCTCTGGTAGGCGAAGGAAATACACTGAGCAATCCAATTAGACAGAGTTCTCTTGGAGACTGGAAGTCCTAAATGAGAAGGATCAAAAGCAACAAAAAGTTGAGAGGACTTTCTATGTTGCTGTGTCCTTTGTAAGTATAAAGCAAGTGCTCTTTTACAATCCAGGGTATGAAGATTCCTCTCTGCAGTTGATGCATGAGGTCCTGGAAAAAAGACAGGTAAATATACCTCCTGGTTCAGATGAAAAGGTGAGACCACTTTAGGCATAAAGTGTGGATTAGTTCTGAGGACTACCTTGTCATGATGGAACCTTGTATAAGGAGGATTAGCCACTAAAGCTTGCAACTCACTGATACGGCGAGCTGAGGTGACTGCAATGAGAAAAATAACCTTCCAGGAAAGGAATTTCAAGGAGGTAGTGGCTAAGGGTTCAAAGGGTGGCTTCATAAGCTGGCCAAGAACCAGATTCAAGTCCCATGCCACTGGAGGTGGTCTAATGGGAGGTTTAGTCAAAAGAAGGCCTCTCATGAAACTTGCTATAAGAGGATGAGAGGAAAAAGGTTGTCCATTGAGAGGCTTAAGGGATGCTGCAATAGCACTCAAATGGACTCTGATTGAATTTGTTTTAAAGCCTGCATGGGATAAATGCAGTAAATAGTCTAGTAAAGAATTCAAAGGTATTGCAAGAGGGTTGAGACCCTTCTCTGCACACCAAATGGAAAACCTTTTCCATTTAAAAGCATAGGAACGTCTGGTGGAAGGCTTTCTGGAAGCATGAAGGATATCCTTCACTTGCTGAGAAAGGTATAAATCCTGAAGGTCTAGGCCTTCAGCAACCAGGCTCTGAGATGAAGAGACTGAGGATTTGGTGCCACAAGGTTCCCTCCTCCTGGGAGAGGAGATCTGGAGCAGACCCCAGGTCCAGGGAGGGAGCTTGAGAGAGATGCTGAAGTAGAGGATACCACACTTGGCGTGGCCAATGTGGTGCTATGAGGATCATAGACCCCTTGTCTCTCTGAAGCTTGAACAGAGTTTTGGGAATGAGGGGAATAGGTGGAAAGGCATAGAGGAAGTCTTGCCCCCAATGAAGGAGGAAGGCATCCCTGGCCTGAACTCCCTGACATAGAATCCTGGAACAAAACCGGGGAAGTTTGGCATTCCACGGACTTGCAAACAGGTCTATGTCTGGGGTACCCCAAATCCGAAAAATCCTGGTCCCCATGGAGGGACCATTCGTGTGGAAGCAGAACTCGACTGAGTCTGTCTGCCCAAGAGTTTTGAACCCCTGGAAGATACACTGCCATGAGATGGATTTGATGCTCTCTGGCGAAGGCCCACAATCTGAGAGCTTCGTTGCAAAGCGACAGAGAGCCAGTCCCTCCCTGCTTGTTCACGTAGAACATGGCTACCTGGTTGTCCGTGTGGATGAGGACTGTCTTGTAGCTGAGCAGGGTGTGGAAGACTCTGAGAGCCAGAAAGATTGCTCTGAGCTCTAAAAGGTTGATATGTAGAGATGTCTCCTGTGGAGACCAGATGCCTTGGGTCGAGAGATCTTGTAGATGAGCTCCCCAACCCTTTGGAGAGGCATCTGTTGTAAGGGTTGCTTGGGGTAACACCTGTTGAAAGGGGGACCCCAGCAACAGATTTTGAGTGGACTTCCACCAGTGGAGGGACCAAAAGAGGCGACTGGAGGTTACTATTTTGTCTGACAGGCAACCTGATGCCTGAGTCCATTGGGTGGATAGGGTCGACTGAGCTGCCCTCATGTGAAGGCGAGCGTAAGGAACCACATGCACCGTGGATGCCATGTGGCCTAAGAGTTGTAACATCTCTCGAGCAGTTAAATGGGATTTTAACTGAATCTGGGAGGCTAACTGCACCAAGCGCCTGGGGAAGATAGGCCCTTGCAGTTGTGGTATCCAGTAAGGCCCCTATGAACTCTAGAGACTGAGTAGGGGTGAGATGGGATTTTGGAATGTTGATTACCAGTCCCAGATACTGAAGAACACGCCTTGTGCAGGTCAGGGAAGTCTGGGCCTCTGACTGGGATGGAGCTCGGATGAGCCAGTCGTCCAGATATGGGAATACGAATATTCCTAGAGTGCGCAGAAATGCAGCTACTACTGCCATGCATTTTGTGAACACTCTTGGAGCAGAGGCCAGACCGAAAGGAAGCACTTTGTATTGGTAGTGCTTTCCTTGGTAAAGGAACCGAAGGAACCTTCTGTGTGTTGGATGGATGAGAACATGGGTGTACGCATCCTTGAGATCTAGAGAACAAAGCCAGTCCTGACTCTGGAGGTATGGATGGAGAGTTCCTAGAGAGATCATCTTGAATTTCTCCTTGCATAAAAACTTGTTCAATTCTCTGAGATCTAGTATGGGTCTGTAGCCCCCCATTTTCTTTGGAATGAGAAAATAGGGGGAGTAGAACCCTGAGCCCTGTTGAAGAAGGGGTACTTCTTCTATTGCCCCTTGGGCAAGAAGGGTAGCAATCTCTTGACCTAGAAGGTTGAGGAGAGATGTTGGAGAATTGAACTGTTTCACCATGGTGTGAGGAGGAAGGTTTAAGAAATGAAGCTTGTACCCATCTCGTATGATGGAGAGGGTCCATTGCTCTGCTGTGATTTGTTCCCATCTGGGAGCAGAGTAAGCTAACCTTCCTGGGATGGTGAGAGGCTCTGGATGTTCTAGAGCCAGAAAGGCTAAGTTCTCTAGTGGAAAGTCAAAGGCCCTGAGGAGGCTGAGGCTGTTGGGCCGTAACAGTCCTCGCAGCCTGAGACATGGCCTGTTTTGGTTGTTGTTGTCTCTTTGTAGCAAAACGACCTTGGGAAGAGGCCTGACCATAACCTGAAGAAAATTTCCCTTTTTTTGGGAAAGATCCTTTTTTGAATAACCTCTTTTTAAAAGGAGCAGTAGTAGACTTTGAAAGTCTATCTAAGGCAGAATTTTCAGCATCCATCTGGTTGGCCTTTGCTTGCCAATCTTTGCCAAAGAGGTTTTCTCCTGTACAGGGAAGGTTACCCAGACCATCCTGTACCCAGGATTCCAAATCAGAGGCTTGTAACCAAGCAACTCTGCGTGCACCTATGGCAATAGCCGAGGCTCTACTGGCACCCTCAAAAGAGTCAAAGGCTGCACGGTTGGAAAACTTGGATAAATCCTGTGCCTGTTTAAGCCAGGTGATATATTCTTCTCTCTTATCTTCTGACATAAAAGGAGATAAGGTTTGCAGATGATTTGTAACTTCTTTTAGAAACATCCCCATATAGAGACTATAGGAGTTGATTCTGGCTACAAGCATACTGGCCTGGAAGATTTTCCTGCCAAAGGCATCTAGGGTTCTGCATTCTCTTCCTGGAGGAGCAGAGGAGTGCCTTTTTGTGCTCTTGATCTTTTTCATAGCAGACTCTACCACAATGGAGTGGTGAGGAAGCTGAGTCTTATGAAACCCAGGACAAGGAGGAACACGATACATGGTGTCCAACCTTCGGGAATGAGGGGAGGTGGAAAGAGGAGTCTCCCATATGCCCAACATGTGATCATAAAGAATCTCATGTACTGGTAAGGTGGCAGCCTCTTTAGGAGCCTTAGGATATTGTAGGATATCTAATTTTTTGGCTGTAGGTTCAGTTTCAGAGGCTACTGAAATGGACAGGCCTTTGGCCACCTCCCTAATGACGTCCTGAAAAGACAAGTCTTCAGGAGGAGACATTCTCCTTTTTGGAGAAGAGGGTTCCTGAGGAAGGATCCCTGATGCTTCAATTGAGGCCTCTGATGTATCAGAGTCTTCAGAGGAATCGAAGTATCGACTGTCTGGATGCTCTCGCAGAGCCCGATACGCGTACCGGGAGGTATCGACATCGGGAGTAATCGGTATCGAGTCGGTACTGATAGGCATCACTGGATAGCGTACCGCTGCCATCGATGCTGATGTCGATGCAAGCGGTACAGGTATCGGAACCGATTTCGGATCCGGTACCAGAATCGGTACCGGTATCGACAACGGGGTTTGTTGCGGTACCGGAGGCATCGCAGCTTGTATGAATGCCGTGATGGCACGCTGCATGGTCAGAATATTCTGATCCATCGACGCCACCAATGTCTGGATGTCGGTACCGGTGTTAACCGCCGGTACCCCAGAACATTGTAACAGGTGATCGGTCGAGGCCGAGCCATCGATGTCAACCTGTGACCCCATAGGTAGAGCTTTGGAAGCCAGAGCCTCCCGCCGGGGTAATTTTGCCGGTGTGGATTCCTCAAGAGTAAGCCCGGGGGCATCTCGATACTTAGAGGGAGATGAACTCTTTGAGGACCGGCCAGATTTAAGTTTGGTTACCTGAGATCCATGGGATGAAGAAGCAGCCCTGGAAGACGTCGATGCCACAGAAGCTGCATCGGAGGGAAACAGGGTACTGAGCTTGGCTGCCCGATTTTGTAACTCTCTCTTAGACATCATAGAACAGGACTCACAATCCGCTATGGAGTGGTCAGGACCTAAACATTTTAGACACCAGTCATGGGTGTCTGTGGCAGAAATAGTGCTGCTGCACTTAGTGCACTTTTTAAACCCGGAGGCGGGTTTTTCCATGAGGAAAAATATATCTGTAGGCCTAAGGCCCCAGAAGAAAAAATGCACTGTAGTATTTTTTTGTTTTTTTGTTTTAAAAGAAAGAAAAAAGACCGGTGGTACCGGTCCGGAATCGATAAGGCAGACATGCGACTAAAGAAAAATAAAAGAAAATAAGAAATTCTTCAGCGGTGACAGGAAACACGACCTGCTGGCTCCGCGGAAAAGAAGAACTGGAGAGAGGCAGTTAGGAAAGGCGGGAAGGCAGCGCGCAGGCGCTGTGGGATGCTCCCAAAAGCTTTCCTTTTTGACGCTGGGGAGCGTTCCCGCGCAGGCTCCGTCGGTACCGACGATACCCATATGTGAAGACTCATTCCTGCTTGTTCCTGGAGATAGGACTAGCAGTCAAGAAATCTGATGACATATTGCTCTTGCTAGAATGGCTTTGAAGGACCTAGTTAAGATTCTCAAGAGCTGAGATGTCTCTCTCCATACAAAGATTCGACTTGTCCAGGCCATGGTATTTTCAATAATATCATATAGATGTGAAAGTTGGACAGTGAAAAAGATAGACAGAAAGAAAATAGATGCCTTTCAATTATGGTGCTGGCGACGAAAACTGTGTATATCATGGACTGCCCGAAGAACAAACCAGTCAATACTAGAGATCAAACCTAAGCTTTCCTTAGAAGCTCAGATGACAAAACTTTGACTTTCATACTTTGGACACATCATCCGAAGAGAGAGATAATTGGAGAAAGACATAATGCTTGGCAAGGTAGAAGGTCACTGTAAGAGAGGAAGGCTGGCAATGAGATGGAACGATACAATAAGATACCACTCTATCAACAATGAGCCGCTTGGCTGAAGACCAAACAAAATTTAGGTAGACTATCCAGAGGGTTGCAGGAGTCGACATTGACTCGACAGTACTTAACAACAAAGAGAAATTAGACTTACCTGCTAATTGTTGTTCCTTGAGGAACTCCAGTCCAGTCTGGCACCTCTGGGTAGTGCACCTCCTCTCGCAGCATGGAGACTGGGCATGTCAGAATTCTGAGGCCACCAGCACATATACTGCTGGCACCTCCCACCAGCTTCCAGTGACCTATTGACAAAGCAGACTAAGAGGAGCAACAAATAAGTAGCTAATATTTGCACTGACAGTTATTAATCAAACAATGATACTAACAGTTCAACATGAACATCAACTTTAAAATCCTCTCTCAAACCCCGAGGAATTCCTCCTTCACTGCCCCAAGGGTTGAGAAAATAAGAAAAAAAAGAAGAGAAAGAAAGCTAGTGAGAACAACTAGCCCGAGACGCGTAACTTCGTGCCTTCCCCTTTCACCGATTACACTGATGCAACCGCAGAAGTTCTACGTTGCTCGCCTGTACTGCAAAAACCCCGGGTGGGATTCGGGACTGGACTGGAGTTCCTCAAGGAACAACAATTAGCAGGTAAGTCTAATTTCTCTTTCCTTATCGTCCCTCCAGTCCAGTCCCACACCTCTGAGATGTATCAGAGCAGTAAATCAACGGGAGGGACCCGCCAGACCAGCTTGCAACACTGCCGATCCAAAACAGGCATCCCCCGCCGCCTGAATAGTCAGACGATAATGCTTACTGAAAGTATGTAAAGAAGACCATGTAGCCGCCTTGCAAATTTCTACTGGAGGAACTAAGGTACACTCCGCCCACAAAGCTGTCTGAGCTCTGGTAGAATGAGCCTGCAAGCCTAAGGGAACTTGACGACCATGCAACAAATAAGCTGAGGAAATCGCCTCATGGACCCATCTAGAAATAGAAGCCTTGGCCGCTGCTTCTCCCTTATGCAGATCTCCAAATAGAACAAACAACCGATCTGTCTTACGAAAAGACTCCGATCTTTTTAGATAAAGACAAAGAATCCTCTTTAAATCTAACGAACACAAACCACGCTCCGAACTACAATTCCCTGAAGGAATCAGTACTGGTAAAGAGACCGTTTGGTTCACATGAAAAGGAGAGACCACCTTTGGTAGGAACGACGCAATGGGACGCAACACTACCTTATCCTTAAAGAAGGTATGAAAAGGCTCCTGACAAGACAACGCCTGTAACTCCAAGACTCTGAGCGCTGAGCAGATTGCTACCAAAAAGACTGCCTTCAAGGTCAAATCCTTCAACGAAGCCTGACATAAGGGTTCGAAGGGCTCTTTTGTCATTGCATTCAGAACCAAATTAAGATCCCAAGGCGAAAGAACCACTCTTTTGGGTGGCCGTAAACGAGACACCGCCCTTAGACATCTGGGTGAGAGCCCAACCCGACACCCTGAACCTTTCCATGATAGCAAAAGATAGCTGCCAACTGCACTCTCGAGCTTGCTGCTAGATCCTTGTAAAAACCATCCTGCAGAAAACTCAAAATTTCCAGAACTGAAGCCGCGGAAGGACGTGCTTGTTGCGCCGCGCATCAATCTTCGAAAACACACCAGACGTGAATATACGCCAGCGAGGTTGATCGTTTTCTGTCGAAAAGCAAAGTAGAGATCACTGCTCGAGAGTAGCCCTTCTTCCTTAACCTTGCCCTTTCAAGGGCCAAGCCGTAAGCGAGAACCGATCCACTTGTGGCATCCGAAGAGGACCCTGTTGCAGGAGATCTTCCACGCCAAGGCGAAACATCGAGCAAACGCACCAGGTCGGCGTACCATGGATGCCGAGGCCAATCCGGGGCGTTCAAAATCACCCGCCCCTGATGAGCCTCTATGCGTTGCACTATTCAAACTATGAGCGCCCACGGCGGGAAGACATATGGGAGACCTTCTGCAGGCCACAGATGCAACAATGCATCCAGCCCCTCGGACATTCCTTCTCTCCTCCTCCTGAAGAAGCGATCTACCTTGGCTGAGCTGAACGTGGTCATTAGATCTATTATGGGCATGCCCCATTTGTGTACTATCTGCGCAAAGACGTCCGCATGAAGCTCCCATTCTCCGGGATCTACGCAAACTCGACTGAGATAATCCGCTGTTACATTGTCCACCCAGGCAATGTGCGCCGCTGACAGCACCTGAAGCTGACTTTCCGTCCAGCTGAACAAAGCCGACTCTTCTTCTGCCACAGCCGCGCTGCCTGTACCCCCTTGCTTGTTGAGATACACCACCGTGGAAGCATTGTCTGACAGAACTTGAACTGCTCAACCCTGAAGATTGGATTCAAATGCTCGGAGTGCTAGAGCCACCGCTCTCAATTCCAGCCGATTGATCAACCACTGCACTTCCAGTGCATTCCAGATCCCTTGCACAAAGAGTCCCTCGCAATGGGCTCCCCAACCTGCTAGACTGGCATCTGTTAGGACAGGAACCCACTGCGGCTGTTCGAGAGGCATGCCCGCTGACAGATTCTCCGGAAGCAGTCACCACTGAAGAGACTTTCTGACTCCCTCCAGACAAGGAAGTTGTTTGGACAGAGAATCCTCCTGATGGGACCAGCGGTGCAGAAAAGAGCTCTGCAGAGGACGCATGTGTGCTCTCGCCCATGGAACCACCTCTAGAGTTGCTGCCATTGTACCCAGCACTTGGAGATACTGCCAGGCCGAAGAAGCTGGAATCCTCAAGAACGTGCTCACCAAGAGACGAAGACCTTGAGCTCTATGATGCGGCAGAAATACCGAACCCCGTCGAGTGTCGAGGTGAACTCCCAAATACTCCAGAACCTGAGAAGGTACCAAACGGCTTTTGGCCAAGTTGACCACCCAGCCGAGGCCCTCTAGAAGCTGAACAACTCTGGCCGTAGCTCGTACACTTTCGTCCCTGGACTTTGCTCGAATCAATCAATCGTCGAGATAGGGATGTACCAATACCCCCTCTCTGCGCAGAGCCGCAGCTACTAGTTCCATCACTTTGGTGAAAGTGCACGGTGCTGTTGCCAAGCCGAAAGGTAATGCTTGGAACTGAAAATGTCCCCAAGGCACTGAAAACCATATAAAACGTTGATGTTCTGGCCTGATCGGAATATGCAAGTACGCCTCGGTAAGATCGAGGGACGTCAAAAACTCTCCCTTTCTCACCGCCACGATAACCAAACGCAAGGTTTCCATCCGAAAATGAGGCACCCGTAGACAACGGTTTACCCCTTTTAGATCTAGATTTGGATGAAAGGACCCGTCTTTTTTGGGAACGACAAAATAAATTGAGTATCAACCACAGCCACATTGGCCTGGAGGCACCGAAATCCCTGCTCCCAACTGGAGTAAACGAGACAGCGTCTCTTCCACTGCTACTGCCCTCGCCCGAGTCCTGCCGGCAGAAAGAACAAACGATTCGGCCAGTGGCCTGACGAACTCGAGGGCATAACCCTCGCGAATGACCTTCAACACCCAACGGTCGGATGTTATCTGAGCCCAGGCTGGAAGAAAATTATGAAGCCAACCCCCCCACAGGATGTTCCACGGCCTGGACTCCCCTGACTTCATTGGGTCTTACGAAATCCCAAGGAAGAGGGGCTAGCGAAACCTCTGCCCGCCCCTTGAAATCCCCTGAATCCCTGCCCCTGAGAGGGAAAACGCCCTCTTTGGAAAGCTCCCAAACGTGAAGTACGAAAACGCCTGAAATCCCGTGTCTGGCCTCTCACCGATGGCACCGCCTGACTGGGCTTTGGCTTATCCTCAGGCAAGCGACCACCTTTGGATTCCCCCAAATCCTTGACTAACTTGTCGAGATCTTCCCCAAACAACAGTTTGCCCTTAAATGGAAGCTTGCTGAGTAGAGACTTGGAGGAACTATCTGCTGCCCAATTTCGAAGCCAAAGATAATGCTGGGCGGATACCAGAGACGCCATGCTATTGGCCAATGCCCTAATGAGGTCATAATGTAAATCTGCTAAGTAAGCCGCCCCAGATTCTAATCTAGTAACATCGGCCACCTGATCCAGCGCCTGGTCGACCGGATGCTGCAGGCGCTGTGACCAACGAAGGCAGGCCCTAGCCACCCAAGCTCCACAGATAAATGCTTGTAAGGATAGTGCATTGACCTAAAAAGCTTGTTTCAACAAAGAGTCAAGCCTGTGATCCTGCCCATCCTTGAGGGCCGCACTACCCTCCACCGGAATAGTAGTCTTTTTGGTAACAGCCAAGACAGCTGCATCCACGCGTGGAGAATGAAATGTTTCACGTTCCTGATCAGACAAGGGGTAGAGGCAGTTCATAGCCCTTACTCCCCGGAGCCCTGCCTCAGGCAGATCCCATTCATCCTGAATCATCTGTCTGACCACGCGATGAACAGGAAACACCGCATGAGTTTTCTGTACTGCTTGAAGCCGGTGGTCCCACCGACAGATTAAGTGCCTGAAGCGACTCAGTAATTAAAACTGTAAACTCCTCTCAGCGAAAGACATGAATAATCCTAGCCTGATCTTCCGGCTCTGGAATTTCACCTTCCTCCAAATCTTCTACACCCGCTTCTGGTTCGATGTCCAACTCCTCCTCTTCAAACCAATCCACTTGCGCTGAATGCTCTTCTAAGGAACGAGCTCTCTTAGCTGGTCTCGTACCTGAGAACTCCACAGTTTCCGCTGTAGGCCGACCCGCCGCGGCCCCGACCATCGAAAGTCCCGCAGTGGCCCCCTGCCGACGCAAACAAAAAGCTTGGTGCAACAACAGTAAAAATTCTGGGGAAAACTTCCCCAGAGCAGCAGAACCCAAAGCCGTCGAGGTAGAGGGACCTGGTATGGCCTGTAGCAAGCTTTGCGATGAAGCAGGGGCTTCTAGCAGGGGAGTACCACCCAAAGGGACTAGTGTCTCCTGCGCAGGTAAGGACGGCACCTCTTAAGCTTTATCCTGGAGCTCCTGCTCCATGGTTAGCACCTCGGACGCGCAACCACGGCAAACCCTGGCATCAGAGACTGTGCCACGCTGGGTACCGCAGACAAGGCACTGAGAATGCACCGGCATAAGCCCAAAACCCTGCGCCGTGCCCCAAAAAACTATATCTAGAGCTAAAATGGCAGATCTACAGCCTGATCTGCCTTTTTGTTTTTAAAAAAACTCAAAATCAAACGTCCTGTCTTTAATGAGGGAGGAGTAGCCTAGTGGTTGGGGCAAGGTACTTCAGGCCGGAAGGTCGGGGGTTCAAATCCCACTAGAGGACAGCAACCTTGGGACGGAAGGACTGGGGTTTCTAGTCCCACAGATGCTCCTTGTGGTCTTGGGCAAGCCACTTAACCCTCCATTGCCCATGTTCCCTGTAAGTATTAGTGTATGTGTCTCATATCCCCGCGTGTTAAATGTATCCCCCAATTGTGTTGTGACCGCTTTGATTGAAGGATAAGGCGTTATACAAAAACTGTCTAAAATAAAATAAAAATTAAACCATTCAAATACTCAGAAAGAAAATGACTGCTGAAAAAAATAGAGAAAGACTATGAATAAAAAAGAGCCCCGACGAAGAAAAAACCGCGCCGAGAAAAACCGTGGGAAAAACGGGCCATTGCGTGAGGAGAGTAAAAACATGCAAATCTACCCCCACGAGGCTGTAGGCTGTAACGGTAGACTGACCGGAGCTCTCCCGCCAATGGGCACTCACCTCCGAGGCAGCAGCAGCCTTAAAACTTCTTTTGTTCACCGCGTTGCTGAAACCGTCGGTCTGAGTGCTTTCCCCCGAGGCACTGAGAACTGCCGGCAAGCAGCCTGACAGGCACCGCCGAGTAGACGTTCACTCCCATCGAAATCGCGACCCAGACAGGCAGCAGGGAAGTCCTCTATCAATCAACTACCCTCTGTACAGACAAGGAGGGGAGTGAACGAGGAATACAGAAGCGGCAGCTGAGAAACTCTTTTGTCGGTTCAAGCCCCAGTCTGAATTAATTAATAATTCATTTTTTTAAAACTAACTTTACTACCCCAAACAAAACTAAATTTAGAAAGGACCCCAAAAATTAAAGATCAGAAGCTAGCTACTCTAAAGGGATTGCTCCTTATTTGTCCCTCAGTGAGCCCAGCACCTAGGCTCACCACCTCCAGCTGCAGGGAGACTAAGCACACTGGAAGCTGGTGGGAGGTGCCAGCGGTATATGTGCTGGTGGCCTCAGAATTCTGACATGCCCAGTCTCCATGTTGTGGGAGGAGGTGCACTACCCAGAGGTGCGGGACTGTACTGGAGGGATAATAAGGAACAAATGGTTTTCACCATTTTGCCTGGCACTGTTAGGCTCATCGGTCTGTAATTTCCTGGATTAGCCCTGGAGTCCTTTTTAAAAATAGGCATCATGTTGACAACCCTCCAGTCTTCTGGTTCCATAGACAATTTTAATGATAGGTTAAAAATTACTAATAGTACCTCTGCAATTTCATATCTTTAAGTTTGCCCAGCGCTTTTGGGTATATACCATCTGGTCCAAGTACTTTATTGCTCTTTAATTTATCAGTTTATTCTACTACATATTCCAGGTTCACTGAGATTTCATTCAGCTCTTCTGACTCATCATTGTTAAATACTATGTCTGGCATGGGTAGATTCCCCACCTCTTCCTCAGTAAAGACCGAAGCAAAAAATTCATTTAGTCTCTCAGCTATAGTCTTGTCTTTCCTGAATGCCCCTTATCTAATGGTCCAACTGACTCCTTCCCTGGCTTCTTGGTTCAAATGTACCTGAAAAAGGTTTTATTGTGAGTTTTAGTCTACATGGAAAGCTTCTTTTCAAATTCTAATTTTGCCTTTCTTATCAGTGCCTTGCATTTAACTTGCCAATGCTTATGCTGTTTCCTATTGTCTTCATATGGTTCCTTTTTCCTTTCTTTGAAATTTTTTTTGTCTCTAATAATTAGCCTCTTTCACCTTACCTTTTAATTATGTTGGCTTTTGTTTGGCCTTCCTTCTGCCTTTCTTAATGCATGAGATACTAATCTGGTCTGGGCTTCCAAGATTATATTTTTAAACAACGTTCACGTATGATGTAAAGTCTTGACCTTTGCAGCTGCTCCTTTTAGTCTTTTTCTAAACATTTTCCTCATTTTATCATAGCCTCCCTTTTGAAAATTAAACACAACAGATTTATTTTGCATGCTCACTCCAATTATTAATTCAAATTTGATCATATTATGATCACTAGTGTTAAGTCACTTTACCCTCCATTGCCTCGGAAGAAAAGGCCTGGCAATCTACTTTCAGTGATACATTGCCAAGAAACCCAGAGGCAGGTGGGTCACCAAGAGTCAGCACTGACTTGATAGCACAAAAAAAATGCCAAGTGGTCTCAACATGAGACCAAATCCTGTGTTCCACAAATGACAACATGCCTGTTTTACTAAACACTTAGCACATGCTATATGCTGCAAGGCCCATTTTATTCCTATGGGCTCTGTAGCAGATAGCAAATGTTAAGTGTTAGTAAAACAGGCACGTTGTCATTTGTGTAACACAGGATTTGGTCTCATGTTGAGATCACTTGGCATTTTTTTTGTGACCCACCTGCCTCTGGTCTAAAATAGTTCCTTCTCTAGTCAATTTCCAAACCAACTGCACCATGAAGCAGTCATTTATTTCATCTAGGAACTTTACCTCCCTAGCATGTCCTGACATATTTATCCAATCAATAATAAAGTAACTGAAATCACCAAATATTATTGCGTTACCAATTTTGTTAGCGTCTCTAATTTCTGACATTTCATCATCTGTCTGCTCAATCAGCCCAGATGGATGGTAATAAACCGCTACCATTATTTTCATCCCCTTCACAAATGAAATTTCTATCCATAAAGATTCAATGGCATATTTTGTTTCCTGCAGAATTTTTGATCTATTTGATTCAATGCTCTCTTTAGCATATAGCCCCACTCTTCAACAAATTTGATCCATCCGATCATTGCAAAATAATTTGTACTGCTAGGGATCAAGCTGCCAAAATTTGACTACAGTAGTGGTAGTACTGCAAGACTACCACTAGGGGGTCAGAACTGCCATTTTGAATGCAGGCAGCAACAGGGGCCGGGGGACTGAGGGATCACTCCATCCCGAAACTATACCACCAGGGAAAACCCAATAAATCCTGGAGGGTGTGGGAGAGGGTTGAGTGCCTCTTTAAGGGTTTGGGGGGCCTTGATGATGATGATGAGAGTGGGGATCTTGTTGTTCTTGGGGGAGATCATAGGGGGTGGGTAGAGATGCTGATGGGGTGGATTGGAGATGGTAATTGCAGAGTTGAGGATGGAGATGGGGGGATTGGGGGTTATATTTTAGCATAGCGGGTCATGGAAACTGCATTGGCAGGTAGCGTGGATGCACTTACTACACTGTCTGCCAAAGCATTTATCCTGCAGTTCATGTCTACCCTGGTGGTAGACAGAGGGAAAATGCTGGCCATATCCCCAATATTTATGGCACAGACTTTCCACTTGCCATGTTAATTGTTGCACCTAACATGAGCAAGTATAAAAACTTGCCACATTTTAGTAAACAGGCTCCAAAGAGTTATTTCCATTGCCCAGAATGGGAAAAAAGTTCTTTTCCAAAAATACCCAGTGATGGGTGATAGGATCGCATAAAAAAACAAAGTTTAATCAAACGGTGCTTTTAATTCTGCAAGGGATGCATACCCCATTGTGTGCTGCCTGATTAGAGTCTGAAATTAATTCCTGTCAAATTTTCCCCAACTTCTGCAGGAATACAATGAATAGTGAGACTTAAAATGCAAGGTATAAAAGCCCCTGTGCAATTGAGAAGGGTACACTTGAATTCAGGAGCAAGCATGAAAAAAAATCTGCAAGAATCTTACTGGGTGATTTTATGCACTTCAGTCTCTTATAGACGCTGCATGAAAGAGACTTTTCTATGAACCCAGAGCAGTCAAAATAGGGATGAAAATGCTGGTGTTTCATAAAAAAAAAGAGATGTGAGGGTGCCTGTAAGTGCCCTTTTATTTCTCAGTGAGAGGATAAAGTGTTTTTTCCTACATAATTTTTGATGTAGAGGGTAAATTAAGCCAGAGAAGAGGGACAATGTAACTTTAAACATCATTAGTATTCTGGCTACATAAGCCAACCAACAGCAGTTATGTATTTTTGCAAGTATGCATATAATTTATTGTGGAGAGCACAATTTACATGGGTATTCGATGCCTGTTTTATAGCCTCACAAATAGATGTATGAACTCAAGCATATAATGGCTCAACCAGCGGGCGCAAATATGTCCTAAATCTTCTAAATGTGCTTCACAAAAATGTAACTGAGGAATATAAAACAGATCAATTCTTGCATGTTATATATTGGTTTTTGATTTACAAATCTAATCTGGGAAATTTCTTTAGAAATGAGTGGATTTTCTACTGAACATGTTTTTCTCAGATTGTGCTAGCTAATCCTATATAATATATACATCTTTATAATTGCATATATAGGATATATGTGCTTGTATACAAATATATCTATATAAACACACAAAAATACAGGTGTATGTATATTATATATATATATATATATATATAAATATAAATAGAGAGAGATCTGGGGTATAAATTCCTTGATCCTTTATGCCTGTTGGTCATTATAGGGATGGTGGGGTAGGATTAGGTTAAATGCCTTTTCCTCATTAGAATGATGGATGATTTGGCTCAAAATGCTAGAATGTAAATGTATTTATTGTATTTGCTGTTGTTTATATATTGAATAGATATTTTATTTACGCATTGATTTCTATGTATTACTTTGATATGCTGTATACTGTACTTTATGATTATGTATTGTAACACATACTGAGTATACGTTTACCAATAGAAAGGTGTGATTCAAATTAAAATTAGAATTAGAATTATTTAAAAAATACTTTTTTCCCATTCTGTGCCTAGAGAAAATAATCTTGATTGAATAATGTCCCGTATATATCATAGATACATCTCTTGACGTTAATTCCCAACTTCTATTGAAACAGACTTTCTATTTTACATCTTTTTATGAGCCTCTACTACCAAATTCCCATCACAAACAGTAATCTTAGACTGTCCAAGGTAACATGCATGTCTGCCCCCCCCCCCCCCCCCGTCAACGACAACCACATTGATTAATTTAGGACCTCTGAAGTGTACACTGTAGCTATCCTGCATAGCTTGTCGCTCATTTCTCAGTCAGACCTCAAAAAGGTCTAACATAAACAGAAATTCTGTGCTGGAGCTCTAAGATATGAACCTATCTATTAGGACACAATCTGAAAATAAGAATGAAATAAAATATATTTCATTACTTCTAAGCTCAGAAACAGATTATAAATGCAGGGATGTTGGTGAATCTCTTAGGGGCCTTTTACTAAAGTGCGGTAAAGTTTTACATTTACCACACAGTAAGTGCAAAGTTTGGTGGGGGCATTCCCAGCATGTTCCCATACAGTTATGGCACAAAAGAAAGCTATACCACGCAGTACTGTAAATGCAATTGCACATACTGTAGGAGGCAGTAAGTGCATCCGTGCTATCTGCATTGATGTCAGTAAGGGACAGTATGCTAATTGCAATGCACAGTTCACACCCATTCCCACCCATAACTTGCCCCTTAAAAGGGTATGTGAATTCCCTCATTCTGTCATGCCAGCGCAGTCACCATTACCGCAGCCATGTGCTAATAGTTACTGCATGCTAAATGTATGTGCTGACTGCTAAAACCAAGTTAGTAAAAGGGACTCTTAGCCTTGCTTGCACTCATTAGTTCACAAAATAAAACAATGGCAGGCAAAATAAGTTTTAACATTTTGTTCAGATTATTCTGCTGTCCATCCTTACTAACTAAAATTGCCAGTCAACCTTTCCATCCCTGAGATGGCTATTTGGATATTTCAGAAGCACTAAGCTGTACTGGGATTTTTTAGGATGAAAGGTGTAGCACAATTTTTGCACAGGGCGCCTTTTATCACAACAGGGAAAGATTTTGGTTTCATCTCTCATAAAATTGTTAACATCTTAAACCATCTCTTGTAAAATATTTAGAGGATGGGAAAAAGCTTCAGATTGCTTCTTGCTATTTTCCTCTTGTTTCAAACACCAATCTCTTTCTTGCCTATTTTCATAAAACATGGTACAAAATACAAATCACTCGCCTCTCAGGGATAATTTTAAAGAATGAGTCTGTCAATGTTTCTAAAGAGAATTCCGCCGAAGCTCAGCTAAAGCAACAGTGTTGCCAATTATACCCTTTGGCTTTGTCAAGTCTTTAAGAAAAACGAGTCAAAATAGTAGATTCAATTCTTTACATCCATTTTGACAACACCAGCACAGCAGGAAGAAAAATAATTGAAAGTTTCAACTATGGCAGAAATTAATATGGAAATGTTTTATATGTTTTCCAAAAGACATCTAGACCCTGAAGGCAGGGCAGTCACAAGGGTTGGATAAGGAGGACGACTGTCCGAGACTCTAAATCAAGAGGGTACATGGGCCTCTTCTGAGTGAGTCTCTGAGTCTACAAAAATGCAAGCCAGAAACGGAAGGGGTCCACCTGCAACTGCTCTACCTGAAGGCATCAGAACACACACAGAATCAGAGAAATAAATGGCAGGTAAACAGCATATGGCCTAGTCCAAACCTTGACAAATTTTCTTGAAATCTAGGAACCAACCGAAAAATCTAAGAGCCGGCCACTGAAACCTAGGTCACAGTGTACGCCCCGTCCCCAAAAAGGTGTATTGCAGTTACATTTTTAGGTTTTAGGGCCTGATTTACTAAGACTGCTTTCCCATTTTCTATGGGAAAAAGCTTAATAAATCACGCTCTTAATGGGCCCCATTCCTCCTCCCTCTCTCTTCTACCACCTCCACTGACCCTTTAAGCTACACCTGTGTGCATGTGTGTTTGAGATATATAGGTCTACTTCACAGGCAGAAGACATGGACAGAGATTTAATTGAAGACATCCACATTATTGCCATGAAAGAAGAAATGCTACTGATAGATGATTTCAATATGCCAGATGTTGATTGGCACATCCCTGCTGCATTATCATCTAGAAGTAAGGAGTATTCTCTACAGGGAGAACTATTCTAGCAGCTGGTAACAGATCCCCACACGTGATGGGGGTCATACTGGACCTGGTGCTTACCAATGGGGAAAGTGTTTCTGATTTTATAATGGGTGATCATCTTGCATCCAGTGATTACCAGATGGTGTGGTTCAGTATTAGGACTAGGGCTAATAAAGTCCATTCAAAAGTGAGGATCCTAGAATTCAGGAAAACTAACTTTGCCAAGATGGGCCAATACCTCAAGAAGTTGTTAGTGGGATGGGAACAGCTGGGGGATGTAGAAAAGCAGTGGGCAAAACTAAAAGAGAATATTTTAAAGGCAACAAACCTTTTTGTTAGGAAAGTAAGACGTGTAAAAAGAGGTGTGCACTCACACGTTGTCCGGACCGGAGGGGCAAGAGGGTGGCCAATGGCTCTCAGACCCTTAATAAAGCCTGCCATGACCCGCCCTCCTGCCCATCCGCCCCTCCACCATACGTTTAACCCCTGCCTGACGCCCCTGCCATCTTGTGCCAGGCGGCTGCCAATCCAGCCAGACGGGTTTAAGATACAAATTGAAGAAAAAATAGCCAATGCTGTAAAATGAGGGAACAAGACATTTTTCAGATATGTTAGTGTGAGGAGAAAGTGCAGAAGTGGTATTGTCAAACGCAAGGGTGAAGGGGGAAATATGTAGAAGCCAATGAGGATAAAGCGGAATTACTTAACAAATATTTTTGTTCTTTCTTCACAGATGAAGGGCCGGGAGCAGGACCTCAGAAAACACCCACAAATAGGAAAAGAAGTATAGGGGCTCTTGAACAATCTTCAGAAGACTGTGTTCACGAGGAACTAACTAGACTAAAAGTAGACAAAGTGATGGGGCCACATAGAATACATGTAAGAGTGTTGAAGGAACTACGGGAAGTTCTAGCAGCTCCATTATCTGATATTTTCGATGCTTCTTTAGATTCGGGTGTAGTCCCAATGGACTGGAGAAGAGCGCATGTGGTCCCTTTACAAAAATGCGGAAGTAAGGATGAGGCTGGGAACTACAGGTTGATTAGTTTGACCTCTGTGGTGGGTACATTAATGGAAACACTGTTAAAACAGAGGATAGTGAGGTTTCTGGAGTGCAATGGATTGCAAGATCTGAGGTAGCATGTTTTTACTAGAAGCAGGTCTTCTTTGACTGGGCAACCAAAGAGTTGGACTGAAGGAGAACTGTAGATGTGGTGTACTTAGATTTCAGTAAAGCCTTTGCCACCGTTCCACACAGGCAATTTATAAATAAATTGAGCACCCTAGAGATGGATCCTAAAGTGACTGGCTGGGTTAGAAATTGGTTGAGTGGGAGGCGACAAAGGTACAGGTAAATGTAGCTCACTCTGGGGAGAAGGATGTTACCAATGGTGCTAAAGAGATCTGTTCTTGGTTCAATTCTCATTAATATTTTTGTTTTTGATATTGCAGAAGGGCTGTCGGGTAAGGTTTGCCTCTTTGCAAATAATACCAAAATCTGAAATAGAGTAGACACCCAGGAAGGAGTAGCTAAGCTTGGAAAATGATCGAGAATTTGGCAGCTCAGATTTAATGCTAAAAAATGCAGGATCATGCATTTGGGCTGCAAAAAAACAAGGGAGCAGTATAGTATAGGGGGTGAAGTACCTCTGTCCACAAAGAAGTGCAGGACCTGGGCGTGATTGTTTCTGATGACCTTAAGGTAGCTAAACAGGTAGAAAAGGCATCGGTGAAAGCCAGAAGGAAGCTTGGGTGCACAGGGTGAGGAATGGCAAGCAGGAAGGAGATGATAGTGCTTCTGTATAAATCTTTGGTGCGACCTCATTTGGAGTATTGGAGACCACATTTTCAAAAGGACATAAACAAGATGGAGACAGTGAAGAAGGTGGCTACCAAAATAGTCAGTGGGCTTTGTCATAAGCCATATGGAGGCAGACTTAAAGATCTCAATAAGTATTCTTTGGAGGAAAGGCAGGAGAGAGGAGATATGATAAGAGATGTTTAAATACCTTCCTGGCATAAATGCACAGGAGAGCCTTTTTCAACTGAAAGAAAGCTCTACAACAAGGGGGCACAGAATGAAGGTGAAAGGGGATAGACTCAGGAGCAATATGTGGAAATATTTCTTTATGAAAAAGAGTGCTAGATGCATGGAATAGTCTCCCAGTGGAGGTAGTAGAGATGAGGACAGTATCTGAATTCAAGAAAACATGGGACAAACATAGAAGATCTCTAAAAGAAAAAAATTATAGTAGTTGATATGGAAGGTCAGACTGGATGGTCTTTTTCTGCCATCATGTTTCTATGTATGTATGTATCTGTTTATGTGTGGTACTGGGGAGGAGGTGTCGCTGGGGAGGAGGTGTCTGCATCTGTGTGTGGAGCAAAGGTGGGGAGCCTACCTGAGTTTGTGTGTGTATGTGTGGTGCTAGGGCAGGATGTGGTGCTTCACCCTCAAACTGCTGGCATTCTTCCCCCCACCCCTTCCAACCCCTCTCCTGCTGTCCCTCCTCCACCCCCAACTCTCAGTTCTATTCCCAGATTCTCTTCCCTTCTTCGTCCCCCTTCTCCAACCATTCTTTATTAAATCAAGCCTACTGCCCCCTTTAAATTTCTTCAGCCACTGTGCACTTTTTATTTTTGCAGTCTCCAGCATTGCAGTCCTTCTGCCTGTGGGATTCCCATCTCTCGTGGGCAGACAGTGCTGGTCTCAGCTACAATCACAGCCTTTTGCAGCCCTTCTGCCCAAATATGTTCTGAGCCCCAGGTGCCAGGTTCTATTTTTCAGTCGCCATGGCAACCTGGCACCTGGGTTTGTTGAGCCCTGGCCTAGTCAGTCTGCCGATTCATACCAAATACTACATTCTACAATCCCTCTCCTTTCCCTCAGAGATTGTGTGTTTGTCCTATGCTTTCTTGAATTCATATACAGTCCTTGCCTTAACTACCTCCTCTGAGAGGCTATTCCACACATATACCGCTCTTTCCATAAAGAAATACTTCTCCTTTTTATTCTATGTTCCCTCATTCCAAAGCTTCCTTTCAATTGAAAGAGGCTCTCCTTCTGGAAAGATGATATTTTCAGGCATTTCTACACCTGTTTATCAAAGTATTTTTATCAAAACTGAGACACCACTGTGCCCTTGCACAGAGTCACTCTCATTTAGCTGGAAAGAAGTGTGCCCACTGGAAACCAGCCAACATACCACTAGTATGTGTGCTTTGTCTTGACTCTCATCTATCCCCCCAGAAGTGATTCCAGCTAGTTTAGAGTCCTGTGCTTCAGGGCAAGGCACCTGTGAAGTGGCAATTTAGAAAGGGCGTCCAAGTGCAATCTGGGATGACCAGGGCAGAATCTGCAGAAAAACATCAGGGACATCTATATTTCAGCCTGATTTTAGGAACATAGACACCCCCAGCATGCACGCTCATACTGGCATCTATATAGGTGTCCCCGCTATGAAACCGTAGGGTGGGGATATGACAAAATGAAAACATGAGCCCCCATTCCCCATCAGTGTTCACTGTCAAACTGTAAAATAAAGGGGACATGCGTGTACCTCCTTCTCCACACCCTCCAGATATTTACATAACAAAATGAGCCCTTTTCAGATGTTTATTCATGCTTGAAACAGGTATTTATTTATTTATTTATTTTATTTTATTTAACAATCATTTATATCCCGCATCTTCCAGAGTTCAAATGCGGCTTACAATTGAACAACAGTCAACAAAGCAAGGGCTTGTTTTACATGGAACAATTTTTTGACAGTAAACAATGTAATAGTTAAATACGTAACAGAACAATGTAATGGTTAAATACATAACAGAACAAGAACAATTTAAGAACTATGTACAGATACAGGTTTGTAGGTTCCTTAGATTTAAATCATGGTTATTTACAAGGGGGTGTAAATCTGTTAAATTATGCGGTTTAGCTTTACTCAGATTGAGTTTAGCTTTACTCAGTTGGGTGTTATTTAGCCTTTTTCTGGGATGATTAGTGGATTATTAATGTTGTTGTAGTGCATGGCAAAGAGGTAGGTTTTCAGTTTTTTAACCTTTGATGTGGCTTGGGACATCCAAACATTTCTGAAATCGAGCAAGAAGAGCAGCGCAGTAACAGAGCACTCTACTAATTGTTGTTTTGCCATTTAATTGCCATTGCTGCCACTGCAGGTCCCAGAGAGGGGCAACAACAGCGGCAATGAACATCCTGGGGAGTTGGCATTCTAAATGACCACGCAGTTCACCTATTAGGTTGTGCCAGCCTTGGATGACTCACAGGCCTCATGCTGACTGCTATTACTGGTCTTCAGTCACAAAAGAGGTCCAGAGAGAGAGAGAGAGGAAAAAGCTCTGCTTCTGTGACCCCATCCACTAATGATGTAACCCCATTTGTAAGGTTACCAGATTTTTTGCAGGCAAATCTGGGACACTTATCGCAGTGTGGTGGGTGGGGGGGGGGGGGGGTGGGAAGAGGGACACCTAAGTTACAAGTTTGACAACAAGGTGTGAAGGAGGGAAGAGAAGTCATTACCTTGCTTCACCGCCACCGCCCCCCATCTATTCCATGACAGCAATAATATCAATTACAAGCAGGTAAATCAACAGAAATATAGAAACAGTGATGCATTTCCTTCATACTGTGCAAAATATAAAGATAATGGATGTAAATTCTAAAAAATTACATATTCAAATCAGTAAATTGAAAATATACTTATTTTCTAACCCTCCGTCTGCATTGCTAGAATCGGGGACAGGATGCTGCCAAACAGGAAGGAATTGGCGACACAGCTCTAAAATCAGGGACAATCCCCAAAAATCAGGGACATCTGGTAACCTTACCCATTTGGGATCCCAATCCACAGTTTGGAAACCATCATGCTAGGACTTTTGAGGGGAAGGCTAGCAGGCAGAGGGAGGTCTTGTGAGTTATGTGCATGATATATCAATTTGGGTAGCTATAAGGAGGGCAAGATTGGATTGTTTTAATATGGGATGTTGGTATTTTATTCATGTGTGGGTGTATTTTATTTTATTGTCAAGTCACTTCATGTCATCAGATTGTTAACGATCTGTCAAGTAAACAAATTAAATCAAATCAATGTTATCATACTGTAAATATCACAAGGTATAATATAGATTTTTCCTCAGTGAGTTTTCAGTGATTATTTCATTACTATTTTGCTATGCTTACACAATGGTATCCCACCCCTTCTGGATCTCAACTCAACCCAAGTGTACAAAGTTTTCAAAATCTACTCGGGGATAAGAATGCTACAATAGGGAAATGCTGAGCACTTTATCTTCAACAACACTACACAATATAATCTCTCCATCAAGGAGATTTTATTGTCTGTGTGTTCGTATGTACAGACAGATGACTAGCCACAAATATCTACATACAGCCCAGTGATAAAAGAGAAAAACACCAGAATGGCATTGATAATAGAGGTGTCGGTTCCAAGTGATTATTCTGTGAATCGCGTGGAGAGGCATAAGATCCTGAAGTATGAAGAAATGCATTCAGAAACTACGAAAATGTGGCA
Organism: Ichthyophis bannanicus; assembly: GCA_033557465.1. Taxonomy (NCBI): domain Eukaryota; kingdom Metazoa; phylum Chordata; class Amphibia; order Gymnophiona; family Ichthyophiidae; genus Ichthyophis; species Ichthyophis bannanicus. The sequence goes on along the minus strand of CM066042.1, from coordinate 193,363,454 downwards.
GAAAGATACAGAAATATTTCCCATCGTATTGGGAGCCACAGGCTTGAGACAGAAGAATTTCCAAGTACATTTTGTCAAACTACCCATACATGTTATATCTTACGAACTCCAGAAGGAAACTCTCTTTGGCACAATCCAAGTGCTACAGCAAACATTAGCAGTAAATTTGAGAGACAGAGATCATACTCCACATACTTTGCCTTAGAAGTGAGGTTCATGAATGTCATGGTATGTGCAAAACTAACCCATTTGGAGAAACTATCCCATCAGAGTAGCCTCCTATGTATGTTAACAATGTAAAATACTACACAATTCTGGCTATGGAAGAATATAAGAACACCCATGTAGGCAATTCCTATTCATTATGAGACCTCAGCTTGCACATTTTAATACAAGACTCAGAATGCATTAAGAAGAAGGGAATCCAAAATGGCATTTTCATGCATAAGGCAATATTTTACCTGCAGAAGTAGGCTCTTTGATTACTGCCCACCCTGTCTATAGGTAAAAGCACACACATTTCTCAAAAACATACATAATTTTACCCAAAGATAGCAGAGATGATCCCAGAGCAGGAAGAGGGTGGGAGATTGTATTATACACAGAGGGAATTTTAGAAGAGATATCTAAGTGCAATCTGGGACATCTAAGCCAGAATGAAAAAAAAGCAGGCACTTCCAGTTGCAGACATGATGTCACAAACATGGACGTGATTGATATGGACGTCTGCAGAGGCGTCTATAGAGACATCCTTAGAACTCTATCTGAGAACCTGTACCTATAGGATAGCTGAATGATTAGAGTAATGGGTTAAGAACAGGGCAGCCAGGGTTGAAACCATACTGCTGCTGCCATTTGACATTGCGCTGAGTACTAGGGATGGTGGACTGCTATCTTCTCTTCACCCTCTGGATGTTTTTCAATTAAACAAGCACTGTTCATGCCTGGAATAGATTCAATGTCAGACTTGATGATGGACGTCCATGATTTATTTATTTAAATCTTTTTTTATACCGCGCTCTTTAGAATCAATGCAGTTTACAAGTAACATAAATTTGTACAATGCAGGCTGAAAACATACACTGAACTTTACAAAAAACAGGTATTACAACTTGGGGTTCAACAGGGGTAACTATATACAAACTGAGCAAGGATATGTTTCTGTCAATATGACATGCTCTGTTAACTATTTACATGATGAGTACGTCAATATGACGTATGTGTGCTTGTGGTGTCATCATGATGGGTGGGAGGGTGTGCTGGGTTGTGTTAAGTCACCGGTATGGACATAGTGTTGAAGGAATAGATGGTGCTTTAGTGCCTTCCTGAATAGTTCGGATAATGGTTGTGAGGGCATTCCAGAATGTAGGTGCATAGTATACGAAGGCTATTTCTTTATTGCAAGGGAGCATTTTGTTATTGCATTGGGGATTGCGAGTGTGTTGGTAGCGAGTGACCTTCTGGATCTGTTCAGAGGAGTGGGGTGGACAAGGTCTGTGAGGGAGATGAAGGACAGTTTGTTAATGGCTTTGAAAGTCAGCAGTAGTACTTTGAAGGTGAGCCTGCAGTGGATCGGTAACCAGTGGAGGTGTTTCAAGATTGGGGTTATCTGATCTCTTCTGGAGGCTCCATGCAGGATGCAGGCAGCGGTGTTCATTGCTAGTTGTAATGGGTTCAGTATGCTCTTAGGGAGTCCATGCAGAATGGCGTTGGCATAGTCGAAGTGGGGGGTTACCAGTGCTTGGAAAATCGTCCGGAAGTCGTCAGGCTCCAGTAGGGGTCATAGGTGGCGAATAGTCCATATTTTGTGATAGATTGCCTTGATGCTGTTGCTTATATGTGCTTTCATGTCGAGCTATTGGTCTAGGGTGATACCCAAGTAGCGGATGGTGGGTCTGCTCGGGAGTTCGGCGTCTCTCAACTTAATCGAAAGGGGAGGGGTAAAGGATTGATTTCTGGTGATGAATAGGACATCCGTCTTATTGAAATTGATTCTGAGGCTTTGCGTGTGGAGCCAGTCAGTGACAGCATCAAAGCATTTTGTTAATGGCGAGAAGTCAGGCTGGTCAATAGAGAATGGTGTGAAAAGCAGGACATCATCGGCATACACCAGGCAGGAGATATTGAAGGAACGGATCATTTCACAGATGGGCTGCATATATATGTTGAAAAGGAGAGCCTAGAGTGAGAAGCCTTGGGGGACACCTTGCTTTTGTTGAAAAGGTTCCAAGGACCTGGAGTCAGTTCATACCTGTTGCCATTTGTCTGATAGGTATGACTTGCACCAAAGAGTGGAACCATGGATTCCCTTCTTTTGGAGGCGTGTAAGGAGCGTCTCGTGGTTGACTGAGTCGAACGCCGTGGCAATGTCCAAGAAGATTAGAGCAAAGCCTTGTCTGATGTTATCAATCCCTGTGATTAAGGTGCTGAGTAGAGTGGTGAGAAGTGTCTCGACGCCGTGTAATTCTCTGAATCCGTGCTGGCATGGATCGAGAGGAGCAGTGGTCTCGATATGGTGCTGGATTTGGCATTGAACGACCTTCTCAATTATCTTGGCTAGCATGGGGATGCTGGAGATTGGTCAATAGGATTCTGCCTTCTGGGGGTTCAGCTTGTTGTTCTTTAGGAGGGTCCGGATGGATGTTTCTTTTAGAATCAGTGGGAATGCCCCTATTGAAAAGGAGAGTTCCATGATCTTGGCTAGGAATGGGCTGAATTCCGCCTGCATCAATCTTATCCAGAATGCTGGGCAAGGGTCATTGGGAGCTGTGGTGGTGTTGATAGATATGATGATGTCCTTGATGCATCTCACGGAAGGGGGCGTGAAGGAGGTCAGCGGCGTTAGATGGTGTGGTTTGTGGCCTGATGTGGAGTTAGTGGCCGTGTTGGTTAGGCTGGTTTTGGCTCGTAGGTAGTCAGCGAATTCCTGAGGATGTAGCAGGCTTGGTTGGATGGGAGAAGGCTCTTTGGTCAGGATCTTGACGATGTTGAAGAGGTCATGAGGTTTATTTAGGAAGCGTAGCAGGAGTTCAGAGTGATATTCTTTCATTTTCTTGGAGACTGCTTCGCAGTGTACTTTTAAGTGGGATGTATAGGCTGCCTGGTCATCTGAGGACCGTGAACGTCGCCATTGTCTTTCGAGCTTCCTGAGTAAGAGTAGTGATTTCCGTATTTCTGAGGAGTACCATCGTGCTGATTTTCTTCTTCCTGGTGGCTTATTTGAGGCAGGTAGACGTGCGAAAAAGCTAAGGCTGTTGTTCTAGGTGAATATCAGCGAGTCAAGGTTGGGAGATGCCAAGTTGAGGTTTGGTATGACTTTTTTAACGATTTCATTTTTGTTGAAGAGCCGAAATCGTCCCTTGGGTGCTGATGAAGTATCGGTTGCCTTCCGCGGGGTGCTGATGCCTTGATTCATGGGCATGTGGAATTTAATTAAGCTGTGGTCGGACCATGGGACTGGAGTGATGGATAGGTCGGGATTGTAGTTTGGGCTTATGGCTGGTAGTGGAGCGAAGACAAGGTCCAGTGTGTTTCCTTTTAAGTGGGTAGGGGCATCAATTATCTGTTTGTAACCTAGCTCATTGAGTGCTTCGAAGAAGGCTACGGAGTGGGTGTTTTGGAGAGCTGGCAAGTTAAAATCACCCATTACCCAGTTTGGTATGTGTGGGTTCTTTGGGTTGCAGGCGAGGTCTATTATGGTAGAGAGGTTTTCGGGGGAAGAAGATGGGGATCTGTAAAATAGACTGATGGAACTATAGTTGTTGGTTATGGTGACTGAATCCAGCTGTGTGGTACTAGTGACAGTGAGTAGTTGAAATTGGAGCTCCGTCTTTGCGAGGATGAAGGTGCCCCCGCCTCTGCGGTTAGTTCTGTGGCAGGTGTGAATTGAGAAGTTGGGGGGGATGAGTTGGTTGAGAAGGACTGAATCTGAGTCTGATAACCATGACTCTGTGACCAGTAGAATGTCTAAATCATAGTTGGTTATAAGGTCAGAGATGGCTGGCCATTTCTTGCGTACTGAGCGTGCATTTATGACGCACATTTCAGGTTGCGAGGATTTAGGTGCTTCTCTACTTGGGGCTTTGTAGTGTGCTGGAGGGATATGTAGAGCAAGTGTGGGTGTAGGTTATGCTTAGCTTCTGATGGTGGCCGACGGGGCCGCCTGAGCATCTGTTTCCTAGGCCTTGTAGGACTGGGATGGGGCTGTAGTTGGTGGTGAGAGTGAAGGTACTGATAATGATGTTTCTGAGATCAGGTGGGGATGCCCAGAATCCTGGGAACATCCTAGTCATGCTTCCAGGTTCCTGGAAATGCCCCAGTCATGCCTCTTCCACATCCCCTTGGATGTCCTCATGCTGGGGACATCCCCTTTGCTGGCTTCTGAAGGGACTATGGAGATATATCTGTGCCATTTTCAGATGTCCAAAGCACGAATAGGGTTTGTAAAATGGCCCCCAAAGTTTCATGGCAAAGATTTACACACAGTAAAAGCAGGTGAAAATGTCCGCATGCAATTTTTTCTTGAACAATAATCAAAGTAAAAATACAGATGTAATTTTATTGGTGCTGACCCACAGGTAAAACTAGTTTTGTAACAATGAGCCCAGATTTTACTTGCCCAGAAGAATTACAAAAAAGCTAGAATGGGCCTAACACCTCATTAAAGAAAACTGGAGAGTCAAAAGTTAATATATGTCTCCTAATCTGAAAGCTGAAATGTATTTAGAATATAATGGCAAGGCATATTTTACTGGTTAAGGCTACCTGTACTAAACAAAGCTAGCAGTATTTCTTTGAAATTGATTTTTTGTAAAAGTAGATGCCACAGGACACAGTTTTGGTAGCAAGGAATATTATTTCTTCTCATAAGCTTGTTAAACAGGTTGAAACAATTTGCGGGGGGAGGGGAGGAACCAAAGGGAGTGTATAGTATTTAAGTCATATTCTGTGTGTTCATTACAGTAACAAATGTGTCCTACAGTAATTATCCAGAAGGGGATCATTCCAAATCTCTTCATTTCACTCTCTCCTAATTAATTAATAGTTTAAATGTCATCGTGATGGGAAGTGCTCATCAGAAATGGAATTTGCTGCCATGATTTACAGCTCTGCTGCCAACGGCCCCAAAGCACAGGCACCCCAGGGTTAAATTTAATTTGAAATGCAAGACACTCATTGTATTCTGGCAATTTTTGCACTGATACTCTCCTGTTGGGAAAGTGGTATGAAGCATGCTGGGGTGTCAGAGTATGGAGAGAGTGGGGGAAGGAAGGAGGAAACAGGAGGGGGTTTGTGGAGCACTTCCTTACCCCAATAGATAGATAAATAGATACACACACATATATAGGTCATTAGTTTGGAAACAGAAAGATTAAATTAAAATTAGCCATTTGTCAACTTGTTACAGATTTGTTGTATATGGCAACTGAGGGGCTTGACCCACTGTATTTGCCAGCAGAACTGATCCAAAGAGAGATGCCCCACAGCCTCCCCCCCCCCCCCCCCACCCCCTAGGCACTGATCAAGAGCCCATCATCAGAGCTCTGATAAAGACTGGAAACAGAGCTGAGTGCACAGGCTTTATTACAAACAATGAATAGAGATTGCTAATGACACAGCCCACCTTCATCAAAAACCCTCAACACTGCTGCACCCATTTAACTTCACAAACACATCCTCATCCTTAAAATCTACCTTGCCTTTCCAATTATTCCCTCTCTTTAAAAAGCCACAAGGAACTCCCAATAATTAATTGTTCTGATTATTTCTCATACAACGTCTCTTTCTAAGCAGGTTTTATTTATCAGAAGCGGCAGATTCCCTGCAGGCGATGACACCTTTTATTACAGAGAAGTAAGAATAATCTAAAGATGTTGTGCGGCATGAACTTTCAAGACCACCCACATCCCTTCTTTGGATGCTAGGAAAAGAGCAATGCCCAGCACTGGTGCAATCCCTTAGGTAGCATAACTGAAGAGGTGTTAAATATTGACCTTCACCTTACCCTAACATACTGCTTCTCCCTTTCCTCAGTGTTCTCCATTCCCCCCTTCCCCACTGCCCCAAAGCTACTAAGTTGTGCCACAGTGGCCCTTCTTCCTAAAATGTGAGCTTCTTTTATGAACAGAAAGCCACTCTGGAGGTACTGTGAACACAGGCTGGCTCACTATGCACCACACTTAGGAAGTTCTATAAGTAGCGACTAGATGTACAAAACATTAAAGATACCTATTCTATAAAACTGAATCTGCGGAGATTTGACTTTATAGAATACTAGAAGGCATGTAAAGTATTGTTACTCACCTGTAACAGGTGATCTCCAGGAACAGCAGGAATCAGTCTTCAAATATGGGTGATGTCTGGTAATGACGGAGTCTGCATGGGAACGCTCCCCATCATCCAATTGGAAAGCCTTTGGGAGACAGACCAAAGGTTGGTAACAGAGGTTGCCATAGCCCATACCTAGTGTGCAGTGACGTGACCGTCAAGGGAGAGGGCTGCCTGAACATAGGCAAAAGAAATGCAGTCTGCAATCCATTTGGATAGGGTGTGTTTCGACACTGGACATCCAAGGTGACTTGAATCAAAGGAAACAAATAACTGAGAATATTTCCTGAAATTCTTGGTTCTGTTCAAGTAAAAAGCCAGAGTGTGTTTGGAATCTCGTGTGTGTAGTGCTGCTTCAGCTCTGGAGACATGAGGTCTGGGAAAGAAGATCAAGAGTATCACAGACTGATTAATATGACAAACTGAGACCACCTTCGGAAGGAAGTATGGATGGGTCTGGAGAACCAATTTGTCATGGTGGAAGCGAGTGTACGAAGGATCCAACACTAAGGCCTGCAATTCACTTATATGGTGAGCAGAGGTGAGGGCAATAAGGAAGATGACCTTCTAGCAGAGGAATTTCAAAGAAGTGGTAGCTAAAGGTCCTATGCTACTGGCGGAGGTCTGATAGATGGACTGGACAGTAGAAGACTCCGCATGAAGCATTGCACCAAGGGGTGCAAGGAAATGGGCTGCCTGTCCATCGGCCTATGGTAGGCTGCAATGGCATTAAGATGCACTCGGACTGAGTTGTCTTAAGCCCTGCAGTGGGTAAGTGGAGGAGATACTGTAAAGCACAGTTACTTACCTGTAACAGGTGATCTCTGGGAACAGCAGGAATAAGTCTTCACATATGGGTACGTCGGTACCGACGGAGCCTGCGCGGGAACGCTCCCCAGCGTCCAAAAAGAAAGCTTTTGGGAGCATCCCACGCGCATGCGCGCTGCCTTCCCGCCCATTCACTTCCCTCTCATCAGTTGGGTTTGTAGCCGAGACCGAAGGAGAGAAGTAGACAAATTAGAGAGAGAAAGAAAGAGAAAGAGAGACAACTCCTAGGGGAGGTGGGTGGGTTGTGAAGACTTATTCCTGCTGTTCCCAGAGATCACCTGTTACAGGTAAGTAACTGGGCTATCTCCAGGAACAAGCAGGAATGAGTCTTCATATATGGGGACTCCCAAGCTAAGATGCCTGGAGGAGGTCCCAGCATGTTGCCATCTAGTTGATGGGCCATGTTATTTCCCAGAACCTGAGGCATCCAAGGGATGGAGGGTAGGAGTTGAACTAAAAAGGGGTGTGCTGTGGAACAGCTGGACTAAACAAGGCGTCTGGAGAGGAGTCCTTGTGTAGATCAGAAAAGTTAGTGAAAATTGGATTCCAATTCTCTAATGTGGACCTCAGACAGAAGTATTGCGAAAGTATTTGTTGAGACTAGCCAGTCCTTGAGTGGTAGATCTCCTTCCCAGTATCGAGATGGCTCTGGCCTTGCCCTTGAGGACATTTTGGCAATAAAGACCCGGCGGGAGTCTTCGGGCTCCAAAGCATTAACGGGGCTTCAGGCTGTTCCCGGGGTTCTTACCTCGATGAACATACCTGGGCCATGCTCGGTGGTTGTGGCCGCTTCGAGCGGTACCGACACCCCGGTATCGGCTATGGTGATGGATGAAACACTCCTCACCGATGAACGTAGTCTAGCACTAGTCTTGGGGAAACTGCTAGGTACATATGACCTAGATTGGCCACTGTTGGAAACAGAATACTGGGCTTGATGGACCTTGGTCTGACCCAGTATGGCATATCTTATGTTCTTATGTTCTTATACAGACTTTTGTTTGGTTACCTGATCCTGTGGAGATATTGTAGCTGGTGACATCGAGTGCGATGTGAACCGGGTATCGAGTTGTGCTCGATTCTGAAGATTTCTTCTATTTGAGCTCCAGCAGGAAAGACTCTCCAGTGGGAGATGGTCAGGACCCAAACATTTTAGACACCAAGTATGGGTGTCAGAAAAAATATCTATACCGCCACACTTTGAGCATTTCTTAAGAGTAGTGGCTGGATTTTCCATAATGGAAAGGTGGAGGACTACTGGCCTAAACCGTCAGACACTAAACAGGAAAAATTTCTGAGGAAAAAAGAAATTCTTTAGAAAAAAGAAAGAAAAGCACCGGCAGTACCGGTGGCGTTGAGGGAAGGCAGACGCGACCATAAAAAACTAAGAATAAAAAGAAGAATTTTCTGCGGTGACAGGAGTACGTCCTGCCGGCTCCACGGAAAACTGATGAGAGGGAAGTGAATGGGCGGGAAGGCAGCGCGCACGCGCGTGGGATGATCCCAAAAGCTTTCTTTTTGGACGCTGGGGAGCGTTCCCGCGCAGGCTTCGTCAGTACCAACGTACCCATATGTGAAGACTCATTCCTGCTTGTTCCTGGAGATAAGAAATTCCACTGGGCAGCAGAAGGATCAATGTCTGGTAGACAGCTTGTGTGATGCAAGTAAAATGTCTTTGACCTGTTGAGAAAAGTTGAGGTCATCAAACATTATGCTCTCATCAGCCATGCCTGAGACGGAGGGCCCATGGATTGGGATGGAAGAGCGTCCCGCATTCCTGAGAGAGGAGATTGGGTGCATGACCCAAGCTGAGGGGTGGCATCTGTGCTAGACAAAGCACCAGAGGAAACTATGGCTGGCAGGGCCAGTAAGGGTCTATTAGAATCATAGAGTCCCTGTCGGCCTGCAGCTTGAACAAGGTTTTAGAGATTAGAGGGGTGGGTGGAAATGCATAAAGTACGTCCCTGCCCCAGTAGAGAAGGAAGGCATCCATAGCCTGGCTGCAAGGGAGGGAAGCCTTGAGCACAAGAGCGGCAGTTGTGCATTCTCCTGTGTGGCAAACAGATCTATTCTGGCCATCCCCCATAGGTGGAAGATCCAGGAGACTATCTCCTGATTCAGAGTCCACTCGTGTGGACGTAGGATGCAGCTGAGCCTGTCCAACAGGAGGTTGAGTTTCCCGGGGACATAGATCACCCTGAGATGGATGCGGTGTGCAATGGAGAAGAGCTAGAGACGAAGGCAGAAGGCATAAGAGCCCTTTCCCCCCTGCTTGTTCACATAGAACATAGCCACCTGATTATCCATCTGAACTAAAACTCGATTGCCCGAATGTTGGGAGTGAAAAACCTGAAGGGCATTCATGAGAGCACAAAGCTCGAGGAGACTGATCTGCGTCTGAGATTCCTGTTGTGTCACTGTCCCTGTGGAGTGAAACTGTCCAGATGTGAAAACCACCAGAGTTTGGAAGCATCCGCCATTACGGTGTATTGATATGGAGGCATCCAAAAAAGGTGACACTCCGAGTAGGTTTTGAGGGGTGCACCACCACTGAAGGGAGTTCATCAGAGGAGGTGTGAAGCAAATCTTGAAGGAGAAATGCCCGACTGCTTAGGTCCATTGAGACAATAGTGTCCACTGAGCCTGTCGCATGTATAGCAGGCATATAGAAACATAGAAATATGATGACAGAAAAAGACCACATGGCCTATCTAGTCTTCCCTTCCATATCAACAACAGTCCCCTTTTTTCCTTTAGAGATCCTCTGTGTTTGTCCCATGCTTTTTTGAATTCAGATACTGTCCTCATCTCTACCACCTCCACTGGGAGACTATTCCATGGATCCACCACTCTTTTCGTAAAGAAATATTTCCGCATATCACTCCTGAATCTATCCCCTTCACCCTCATCCCATGTCCCCTCATAGCAGAACTTGCTTTCAATTGAAAGAGGCTCCCCCCCTGTACATTTATGCCACGGAGGTATTTAAACATCTCAATCATACTATCACTATCATATTGGGAGATGAGTGGCCTAGTGGTTAGGACATGGTACAGAGGGCCAGGGGTTCAAGTCCCACCTGGGAACAGCAATCTCAGGTCAGAGGGACTGGGGTTTCTAGTCCTATAGGAATGCCTTGTGGCCTTGGGCAAGCCACATAACCCTCAGTTGCCTCAGTAAAACCACTTTGATTGAAGGATAAAGAAGTATAAAAAACTGGTTAAATAAATATTACCTCTATCCCACCTTTCCTCTAGGTGTACATATTAAGATCCTTAAGTCAGTCCTCATATGCTTTATAATGAAGACCACTAACCATTTTAGTACCCACCCTCTGTACTGACTCCATCCTGTTTATATCCTTTTGAAGGTGCGGTCTCCAGAATTGCACACTATACTTTAAATGAGGTCGCACCAAAGACTTATACAGAGGCAATATCACCTCTTTTTTCTGCTAGCCATTCCTCTCCTTATGCACCCAAGCATCCTTCTAGCTTTTGCCGTCGCCTTTTCTACCTGTTTAGCTACTTTGAAATCACCAGACACAACCACGCCTAGGTCCCGCTCTTCTTTGGGGGACAAAAGTACTTCATCCCCTATACTATATTGCTCCCTTGGATTGCTGCAGCCCAAATGCATGACCTTATATTTTTTAACATTAAATCCCAGCTGCCAAATTCTAGACCATTCTTCAAGCTTAGCTAGATCCCTCCTCATGTTATCTACACCTTCCTGGGTGTCTACTCTATTGCAGATTTTGGTATCATCCGCAAAGAGGCCAACCTTACCTGACAGTCCTTCCGCTATATCACTAACAAAGATGTTAAAAAGAATCGGACCAAGGACAGATCCCTGGGGCACACCACTGGTAACTTCCTTCTCCTCAGAGTGAGCTCTATTTACCTGTACTCTTTGTCGCCTCCCACACAACCAATTTCTAACCCAAGCAGCAACTTTAGGGTCCATCCCTAGGGTGTTCAGTTTGTTTATAAGTTGCCTGTGAGGAACTGTGTCAAAGGCTTTAGTGAAGTCTAAATACACCACATCTAGGGCTCTCCTTCGGTTCAACTCCCTGGTCACCCAGTCAAAGAAATCAATCAGATTTGTCTGACAAGACCTGCCTCTGGCGAATCCATGCTGCCTCGGATCCTGTAATCCGCTGGACTTCAGAAATCTCACTATTTTCTCTTTCAGCAGCGTTTCCAATAATTTACTCACCATCAAAGTTAAACTAACCGGCCTGTAGTTTTCAACTACATCCTTACTTACGCTTTTTTGTAAAGGCACCACATGAGCCTCTCTCCAGTCCTTTGGCACCACTCCCAACTCCAACAAGGCATTGAAAAGGTCAGTCAGTGGAGCTGCTAGAACGTCCCCAAGCTCCCTCAGTATTCTAGGGTATATCCCATCGGGTCCCATCGCTTTGTCTACTTTAAGCTGAGCTAGTTTCTCACGAACACAGTCTTCTGAAAATTGTTCAAGATGTCCCTCACTTCTGTTCCTGTTTGTGGGGGTTTTCTGAGGTCCTGCTCCTGGTTCTTCATCTGTGAACACAGAACAGAAATATTTGTTAAGCAATTCCGCTTTATCCTCATCAGCTTCTACATATTCCTCCCCTTCACCCTTGAGTCTGACAATACCACTTTTGCCCTTCCTCTTCTCACTAACATATCTGAAAAATGTCTTATCCCCCCATTTTATTGCATTGGCTATTTCCTCCTCTTTTTGAATCTTTGCTTTCCTACTTTGCTAGCTCTTCTAAGTTTTTCCAAATATAGATGCCTGTCTTTCTCTCTCTGTGATCTCTTGTATTTCCTGAAGGTCTCCCTCTTTTTCTTACCCTTTTCAGCTACTTCTATCGAAAGCCATAGCGGTCTCCTTTTCCTTTTACCTTTATTTACCATTTTAACAAAAAGGTTGGTTGCCCTTAAAATATCCCCTTTCAGTTTTGCCCATTGTTTTTCTACATCCCCCAGCTGTTCCCATCCCACTAACGACTCCCTGAGGTATTGGCCCATCTTGGCAAAGTTAGTCTTCCTAAAGGTCTAAGACCCTCACCCCTGAATGGATTCTAACAGCCCTAGTCCTGATACTGAACCACACCATCTGGTGATCACTGGATGCAAAATGATCTCGCACTATAATATCAGAAACACTTTCACCATTGGCAAGCACCAAGTCCAGTATGGCCCCTTCACGTGTGGGGTCTGTTACCAATTGCCTGAATAGTTCTCCCTGTAGAGAATCCAGGATCTCTTTACTTCTAGATGATACCGCAGCAGGAATGTGCCAATCAACATCTAGCATATTGAAATCCCCTATCAGTAGCACTTTCCCTTTCCTAGCAATGCTGTGTATGTCTTCAATTTACTCTCTGTCCATCTCTTCCTCTTGTGAGGGAGGTCTGTATATCACGCCAATGCAAATAGATTTTTCTTTCCCTCTTTCTAGTTTAACCCACAACGCCTCCTCTCTCCCTTTTAAGCTCTGTAATTCCAAAGCTTAATAGTATTTTTTACATATAGTGCCACTCCTCCTCCCCTTCTTCCTACCCTGTCCGTTCTGAATAAAGTATAGCCAGGTATAGTTACATCCCAGTCATGGTTTTCTGTGATCCATGTTTCTGTAACTGCCACTAAATCCAAGTCAGCCACTCCCACCAAAGCTTCAACATCAGGGATCTTATTTCCCATGCTACGGGCATTTATACACACTGCTTTCCATATGTTACCACTTTTACCCATTTCCATAAAGGTATTTAATGTATCACTTACCTGGAGGCTTTCACTTACCTGGGGGCTTTATTCACCCATCCCCAATCTAGTTTAAAGCCCTCTTCAGTAGAATAGCCATTCTACTACTGAAGACACGTCAACCTTTCTTGGACAGATGGATGCCATCTCTGCTCTGCAACCCTTGGGAGACTATGTGACCCTGAAGATGCAGCAACTCTCAAGCGGTGACCACTGTGTGGCTTCTTATAGGTTAGGCCAGCTCGATGAGACAGACAAAGCAATCCTGTGAGAGAAAAGCTTGTGCCTGACAAGTGTCTAGAAGCTCCCCAATGAATTTGAGCTGCTGGGATGGCACCAGGTGGGATTAAGGGACGTTTAGAACAAATCCCAGACTTTGGAGCACCATGATGGTACAATGAAGAGCTACATTTACCTCTTCTGGGGATTCTCCCCTTATTAACCAATCATCTAAATAGGGGAAGACAAAGATCCCCAAATTCGAAGGTATCCTGTGACCACCACCATGCACTTTGTGAATACTCGGGATATGGATGCTAGCCTGAAGTGAAGCACCCAATACTGGTAGTGGGTTTGCTGAACCCGGAACCACAGATAATGTCTGTGTAGAGGGTGGATCAGCAAATGAGTGTATGCCTCCTTGAGGTCTAGAGAACATAGCCAACTGTTCCTCTGAAGGTAAGGCAGAAGAGTTCCTAGGGAAATCATCTTGAATTTTTCTCGAACAAGGAACTTGTTGAGATCTCGAAGATCTAGAAAGGCCTGGACCCATCTGTCTTTTTGCGAATGAGGAAGTAAGGAGAATAGAAGCCCTTGCCATCTTGGGCAGGAGGAACTGTATCGACAGCACCCTGAATTAACAGGGCAGCCACTTCTATTGAAAGGAGGTTGGCCTGTAAGGAGTTGGCTAGATAATCCTTCATAAAGGAGGTGAGGGGAAAGCTTTGGAAATGCAACAGATAGCCCCTTTGGATGATGTTGCGAGTCCATTGTTCTGATGTGATGAGATGCTTCCTGTGGGTGTAAGAACAAAGTCTGCCTGCTATGTGAAGGGGCTGGGGACCCTGCAGAGGCAGAGTGGCTATGCTCTCCAGAAAGGAGTAAAAAACCAGATGCTGACTGTGGTGGAGCAGCTGGCAGGTCAAAAGGCCATTTTGAAAGACTCCTTCTATCCAAGCAAGGACTGTTAATCACCCAGGAAGTTGGTCACAGCTTACCTCGGCAGCACAGGACAGGGTACTGTGTAGCAGCCCTCTTTTAATAAGTGTTATTTCCCTCCCTCCCTACCCAACACCCACCCACCCATGGGATAATCGTAGCTTTATAGGTACTTACACATCTTAAAGGAAAGGAGGTGCTCTCAGGTGCAGCTTGTTATCCAAATCAGCCATACACTAAGGACATGAGATTAATTAAACTTCAGGTGAACAAGGTATATTCAACCTATTAGGTACAATTTTATTAGCATAAATATGGATAGCAACCCTTAGTAAGTAAAGAACTTAAAGATCTAAACACAAGCTTAAAACTAAGATGCAGACAGCAGTCCAGCAGCAAGATGGGGACTTTCCAGTCTTTTGCATTGAGTGTCACATGTATGATTTTCTCCCAGTTGGTGAGAGGTCTTACGTGTGCACTAGGTGCAAGAGCTCTTTACTCTCAGGGAACGAGTCCATTCTCTAGATGCTACAGTAGCAGACTTGGAAGACGTAAGAAAGACAGAGAGGTACATAGACAAGACCTACAGGGATATAGTCCTGAAGTCTCACCTCCAATCTGACAGCAGATGTTCCGCTTCTGCTTTGGCCTGTCTTTTTGCGGATACCCTCTTCTCCTGTGGTTGTTGGTACATGTCGGTACCAATGACATAGGAAAATGTGGTAGGGAGGTTTTGGAGGCTAAATTTAGGCTTTCAGGTAGGAAGCTGAAATCCAGAACTTCCAGGGTAACATTCTCCGAAATGCTTCCCGTTCCACACGCAGGACGCAAAAGGCAAGCAGAGCTTCGGAGTCTCAATGCGTGGATGAGACAATGGTGCAAGGATGAGGGTTTTGGGTTTGTTAGGAACTGGGGAACATTCTGGGGAAAGGAGGGGCTCTTCTGAAGGGATGGGCTTCACCTTAACTGGGATGGAACCAGGCTGCTGGCATTAACCTTTAAAAAGGAGATAGAGCAACTTTTAAACTAGATAATAGGGGAAAGCCGACAGTCGCACAAGAGCGCATAGTTCAGAAGAATGTATCCTTGAAGAATACTACCAAAAGCAGAGAGGTTCCAAAAAAGAGTAAAGTAGCCCAAATGCCCTCAAGTATGGAGCAGACAGAGCATAAAGATCCCAAATTACCCATGCCTACCAATAGCCAGATTAATATGAATAAAATACAGTCTCTAAAATGCTTGTATGCAAATGCTAGAAGTCTAAAAAATAAGATGGGAGAGTTAGAATATTTAGCACTAAATGAGAGGTTAGATATGATTGGAATCTCAGAGACATGGTGGAAGGAGGACATCCAGTGGGACACTGTGATATCTGGGTACAAACTATATCGTAATGATAGAGCTGATCAAATTGGTGGAGGGGTTGCACTCTATGTTAGAGAGGACATTGAGTCAGAAAGGATTAAAGTTTTTCAGGAAGCAAAATTTGCTGTAGAATCTCTATAGACTGGAATTCCATGTAAAAAGGGGAAGGCGATGGGAGTGGGTGTGTACTATCGACCGCCTGGCCAGAATGAACAAATAGATGATGAAATGCTCAAAGAAATCAAGGAAGCTAACAAAAGTTACAGCGCAGTAATAATAATGGGTGATTTCAATTACCCCGGTATTGACTGGGTCAGTGTCACGGCAGGACATGCTAGGGAGATAAAGTTCCTAAATGAAATAAATGACTGCTTCTTGGAGCAGCTGGTTCATGAACCAACCAGAGGGGAAGCCATATTGGAGCTAGTCCTTAGTGGAACACCAGATCTAGTGCAAGAGATAAGGTTGTTGGGGCCACTTGGCAATAGTGATCATAGCATGATCGCGTTTGATTTAATTAGTGGAGGAGGGATAGTAAGGAAATCCACAGTACTACCTTTTAACTTTCAAAAGGGAGACTATGATAAAATGAGGAAAACAGTTAAGAAAAAAACTAAAAGGAGCAGTTGCAAAAGTTAAAGACTTACATCAAGCTTAGGTGTTGCTGAAAAATACTATCTTGGAAGCCCAGGCCAGCTGTATTCCACGATTTAAGAAAAGTGGAAGGAAATCCAAAAAACTGCCAGCATGGTATAAAGGTGAGGTCAGAGAGGCTTTACCACCAAAAAAGCATCTTTCAGGAAATGGAAAAAAGAGCCAAACGACAAAACCTGGAAACAGCACAAGCACTGGCAAGTTAAATGCAAGGCATTGATAAGGCAGGCAAAGGGAGAATTTGAGAAGAAGCTTGCTGCATAAGTAAAAACGTGAAATAAAGACTTTTTCAAGTACATTCGTAGCAAAAAATCTGTGAGAGAGTCAGTTGGTCCATTAGATGATCAAGGGGTGAAAGGGGCACTAAGAGGCGACAAGGCAGTAGCGGAGAGACTGAATGAATTCTTTGCTTCCGTCTTTACTGAGGAAGATGTAAGGATGTTACCCATGACTGAAGTGGTATTTAAAGGTGCGGAAGAATTGAAGGAAATATTGATACATTGGGAAGATGTATTACAACTATTAGATAAACTGAAGAGTAGCAAATCATCTGGGCCGGATGGTATACATCTAAGGGTGTTGAAAGAACTGAAATATGAGATTGCAGACCTGCTATTAGTAATCTGTGAACTTTCATTAAAATAATCTGTAATACTTGAAAATTGGAGGATCGCCAATGTAATGCCAATTTTTAAAAAGGGTTCCAGGAGTGATCCGGGAAACTACAGACCGGTGAGCCTGACGTCAGTACCGAGGAAAATGGTAGAAAACATCATAAAGAACAAAATTACCCAACATGTAGATAGTCATGCCCTAATGGGAGACAGCCAACATGGCTTTAGACAAGGAAGATCTTGTCTTACTAATCTGTTATGTTTTTTTGAAGGTGTGAATAAACAGGTAGACAAAGGTGAGTCATTTGATATAGTGTACCTGGACTTTCAGAAAGCCTTTGACAAGGTCCCTCATCAGAGACTTTTGGCAAAACTAAAGAGTCATGGGCTAGGAGGCAAGGTACTATTGTGGATCAGGAATTGGTTAAAAGATAGAAAGCAGAGGGTAGGGCTAAACGGGCAATTTTCCCAATGGAAAAAGGTGAATAGTGGAGTACCCTAGGGATCTGTGCTGGGTCCGCTGCTTTTTGACATATTCATAAATGACCTGGAAAAGGGAATGACGAGTGAGGTTATCAAATTTGCAGATGACACAAAACTATTTAAAGTTGTTAAAACCCAAGAGGATTGTGGAAAACTGCAAGAGGATCTTGATAAATTGGAAGACTGGGCATCAAAATGGCAGATAAAATTTAATATGGACAAGTGCAAAGTTATGCACTTAGGGAAGAGCAACCCAAACTATGGTTACACGATGCAAGGTGCCACATTAGGAACCACCACCCAGGAAAAAGATTTAGGCATCATTATGTATAACATGTTAAAACCCTCGGCCCAGTGTGCAGCAGCAGCCAAGAGAGCAAATAGGATGCTAGGTATCATAAGGAAAGGAATGGAAAATAAAACAAAAGATATTATAATGCCACTATATCGTTCCATGGTGAGACCGCACCTTGAATATTGTGTAAAATTCTGGTCGCTGTATCTTAAAAAGGATATAGCGTTATTAGAAAAGGTTCAGAGAAGAGCCACCAAAATGGTAAAGGGGATGGAAGGATAGCCCTCTGAAGAAAGGCTAAAAAGGTTAGGGCTCTTTATCCTGGAATAGAGACGGCTGAGGGGAGATATGATAGAAGTCTATAAATTAATGAACGCAGTGGAACGGGTAAACGTAGATCGATTGTTTACGTTATCAGACTATAGAATGACTAGGGGAAATGCAATGAAGCTACAGGGTAAACTACTTAAGACTAATAAAAGAAAATATTTTTTCACTCAACGTGTAATCAAACTCTGGAATTTGTTACCGGAGGATGTAGTAAAGGCTGTTAATGTAGCTGGGTTTAAAAAAGGTTTGGACAAGTTCCTGGAGGAAAGGTCCATAAACCATTATTAAGAAGGGACCCAGGATATCAATGCTTGACCCAATACAAGCATTGTGGAACCTGTGTCTTTTGGGGAAACTGCTAGGTACGTACGACCTAGATTGGCCACTGTTGGAAACAGGATACTGGGCTTGATGGACCTTGGTCTGACTCAGTATGGCATATCTTATTTTCTTATGTTCTGGTTGTGGCTTAGGTGCCCTAGGCTTCTTGGGCTGCGAGGGCTCTGTTGCCTCTGTTGTTGCTGCTGGGATTGATAAGCAACCTGAGGTGGAAAAAAAGGGTAATATCTCTTCTTTTTAGAAAAGGAAGACTTCTTGGAATTGGCCTTCTTTCTGGAAGGGTCATTAGTCTTTCAGGAGAGCTTTAGTCTTTCAGGAGAGCTTTCTGAGGATGAGATCATCACCCTCAAGCTCCCCAGTCTTCTCTCTCCAACTCTTTTCACGGAGGTTTTCTCCAGAGCAGGGAATATTGGCTAATTTATCTTGAACCCATTGCTCGAGATCCGATGCCTGGAGCCAGGTCATCCTACAAGCATCAATGCAGATTGCTGAGGCTCTGCTGGAAGACTCAAAGGCATCAAAAGTTGCCTTTATTGAGAACTTGGATATATTCTGATTTTGCTTGACTAAAGCCAGGAATACATCTCGTTTATCATCAGGAATGAGAGGAGGAAGATTCTCCAAATCTCTGGAGATATTCTTGAGATACATGTACGAAGTGATCCTGGACATGAGTATGCATGCCTGAAAACATCGATGCCTTTGCTCTATCATCTTTGCCTGGAGACATGGAGGAATGATTCTTCAAATTATTGATG
Source organism: Ichthyophis bannanicus (assembly GCA_033557465.1). Classification (NCBI taxonomy): domain Eukaryota; kingdom Metazoa; phylum Chordata; class Amphibia; order Gymnophiona; family Ichthyophiidae; genus Ichthyophis; species Ichthyophis bannanicus. The sequence goes on along the minus strand of CM066042.1, from coordinate 193,344,550 downwards.
CTTCACATGGCTGATTCCTCTACTATGGAATGATGTGGTAACTGAGGCATTTGAAAGCCAGGAGATGGCGTAACTCGGTACATGGTATCGAGCCATTGGCTGATAGGCGGAACCATTAAAGGGGCCTCCCACATAAGTAGCATAAAATCTTGTAGGATTCGATGCATCAGTAATATGGCCGCCTCCTTGGGTGCCGAGGGATAGTGGAGGATTTCCAATCCCTCTGCCCTCGGTTCCATCTCAGATGTCACAGTTATTTGGAGACCTGCCGCCATATCCCTAATGAAGTCTTGAAAGGACATGTCCTCTGGTGGAGACTGATACCGCTCATGAGGAGGGAAATGGTCAGAAGGTATGTCCTGGGTGACCCTGGAATCCTCCGATGTATCCTCAGAATTGGACAAGGAAGAGTTAGATTCAAAAAGAAAGTAAAAGTATCGACGATCCTGTGCCGATGTTGAGGCCTGATGTCGATACTCATCCACAGCTGTATTGGTACCAGGAACTGAACCGACAATGCTGGTCGGTTCCAACACTGGCATCAGAGGGAGAGGATCTCCCAAAATAGTCTCGAGGGCTGGCATGGGACCGGAAGGTATCGATCTCGAGGTAAGAACCAGTGATTGTGTTGCTGGAGCTGTCGTTACCACTGGTACAGAGGCTGCCAGGAGTGCTGCCAAACTCCTCTCGATAGCGAGGATACACTAATCGAGGGAGGAGACCAATGCCTGGGTGGAATCACATACGGACTTCAAGCCACCATCCCCAAGCATGATACCAGTAGCTCTCCAGAGGTCACGCCTCGGGAGCATCCTGGAGCCTCTGTGGTGCTTTGGAGTGTTGATCCTCTCGCCAGGGCTGTTTGGCAGGCCGGTCAGCATCGGATGCACCTTTTGGTGAAACCCGATGACGATGTAGGGACTTATCTTGATGATCGGTATTGGACTTCAATGCCAATGCTTTAGTTTCAGACTTATGTTTGGACTTTGAAGACACTTGAGAACCAAGAGAGGAGGTAGACGTCCCCGACGATGCAGAAGCAATGGAAATCGAGTCCGGGGCGAACAGAAAATCATATATATTGGCCCTCTTCTTTAGGCCTCATTTTTTCATTTGTTGGCACAAAAGACATTTTTTTGGTAGATGGTCTGGGCCCAAACATTTTAAGATAGTACCAGAAAATTTGGTACATTTTTTAAAATCACTGGAGTGTTTTTCCATTGGGGCCAAAAAATTGGCTAAGGCCTAAATTGGCAGTGAAACCACCAATTAGAAAAGTAAAAAGAAAAGAAAAGAAAAGATTAGAAAATATAAGAAAATGAAGGGGCAGTATCAGGGAAGGTACCGGCCTCAATGGAAAGGCAGAGAACAGATAAAATACAAAAAAAGAACTTTTTTCGGTGGTGACAGGAACAAAACAACCTGCTGGCTCCACGGAAAATGAAGAAATGAGGAGAGGAGTTTGGAAGGCGCGAAGGCAGATGCGCAGGCACAGTGGAGTTCTCCCAAAGGCTTTGCAATTGGATGCTGGGGAGCGCTCCCATGCAGGATCCGTCAGTACCATTGTCACTCATATGTTAAGACTACATTCCTGCACCATATTTAGTAAATGGAAACACTTGACTTTTGTGACGTACATTGTTTTAGAACTGCAAACAAGGATTTACGAGTGGGCTAAGTGCCAGGATTGTGCACTTTCCTTGTCATTCAACATTTATTTCTTTTCTATTAATGTTTTATAAATCATATGAACACAGCCAGGCGAATGTAGAGATGAAATTAAGTATATCAAAGAAAAACAGAAAAGAATGAAAGATATACAAAGACACATTTTAGATAGTACGTGGACATTGAGGCCGAGATGTTCACAATTCCAATAGTATTTAAGAAAAGACTGCCAAATGTGGATTCTTTTCAAAAATACGAATAAGGAGGTGCAGGAGTACACATGTATGTGTGGAGTACACATGTATATGGAACCAGAAGACCCATTTTACAAATCTATACATGGGAAAAATCAACTGAGAAAATTCAGCAGCTTACACGTGTTAAGTGCTGCCACTTACACGCATAAATTGGTATTTCACAGCTTACACCTGCCCAGTTCATATCATTCTAATGTTCAGTTTATCTTTTCTAGAGAAGCGAGTAGAGCAGACAGTATTATTACAGCTTCAGAGTTATACTGATTTGAACTATCTATCAGATAGTCAACAGCACGGCTTTTGGAAGGGCTGTAGAGACCTTGATGATTTCCTTATTTAATCAGCTAATACATGAGGCCAATGTCAGCTTACTTAATTTTTTTTTTGGATATCACTGCAGCTTTTGACTCAATAGAATTAGGCTTGTCTGTATTGTCTTGGTTTTGGTCAAATCTTAACTCAAGGATGCGGCAGGTGAGAGTTGAGGAGCAAGAATCATAGTAACATAGTAACATAGTAAGTGACGGCAGATAAAGACCAGCATGGTCCATCTAGTCTGCCCAGCAAGATGGCAAGAGTAGGTGCACCTGTCGCTCTGTGCAGGCCACCCCTCCCCATGTTTTTGTTTCTGTTTAGGGGTGAACCCACCACTCCATGTAGGACACCCTTATTTGTTCAGATGCTAGATAGTTCAGAAGTTAGATGGTACTGTTTATTTTGCTTTTATCCTGTTGCTGTAAAGGGATCCACTGTGTTTGTCCCATGCCGTTTTGAATTCCATCACCGTGTTTGCCCTCACCAATTCCATCGGGAGGGCATTCCAAGCATCCACCACCCTTTCAGTGAAGAAATATTTCCTGACATTGCCTTTCAATTTACCACCTTGCAGCTTCATGTTATGCCCTCTAGTTTTACAGCTTCCCCGTCTTTGGAAGAGGTTTGTTTGTTCATCATTTCTCTTTAAGTATTTAAAGGTCTGAATCATATCTCCCCTGTCCCTCCTCTCCTCCAAAGTGTACATATTTAGGTCTTCAAGTCTCTTCTCATAAGGCTTCTGACGCAGGCTCCAAATCATTTTGGTCGCCTTTCTCTGAACAGTTTCCAATCTTTTTACATCTTTTGCAAGATATGGCCTCCAAAACTGAACACAGTATTCCAAGTGAGGCCTCACCAGTGACTTGTACAGTGGCATAAGTACCTCTTCCTTTCTGCTGGTAATCCCTCTTTGAATGCAACCCAACATCCTCCTGGCTTTTGCCACCGCCTTGTCGCACTGTTTTGCCACCTTGAGATCATCAGAGATAATCACACCAAGGTCTTTCTCCTGAACTGTGCATACCAACCTCTCACCCCCTATTGTGTACTTTTCCCTTGGATTTCTGCTACCCAAGTGCATGACACTGCACTTTTTCACATTAAATCGTAGTTGCCAAGCATTAGACCAGTCTTCCAGCTTTTGTAGATCTTTCCTCATGTTATCCACTCCCTCTGGGGAGTCCACTCTGTTGCAAATTTTTGTGTCATCTGCAAAAAGACAGACTTTTCCATTCAGTCCTTCAGCAATATCACTCACAAATATATTGAACAGTGCCGGGCCCAGGACCGAACCCTGAGGCACCCTGCTAATCACCTTCCTCTCATCCGAGTGAGCTCCATGTACCATCACCCTCTGTTGTCTGTCAGTCAACCAATTTCTAATCCAGTTTACTATCTTGGGACCCATCCCCAAGCTACTGAGTTTATTGACAAGCCTCCTATGAGGAACAGTATCAAAGGCTTTGCTGAACTCCAGATAGATGACATCCATTGCATGCCCCAGATCTAGTTCCTTGGTCACCCAATCAAAGAACTCAATCAGATTTGTTTGGCAAGACCGTCCTTCGGTAAAACCATGTTGCCTGGGATCTTGCAACTGTTGGTTTTGAGAAAGTTCACTATTCGCTCTTTCAGGAGCGCCTCCATTACTTTTCCTGCCACCGAGGTAAGGCTCACGGGCCTGTAATTTGACACTTCTTCCCTTTCACCACTTTTGTGTAGAAGTACAACATTAGCCATTCTCCAGTCCTGAGGAACCACTCCTGTTTCCAAGGATCTGTTGAAGACATCCTTTAACGGTCCTGCAAGAACCTCTCTGAGCTCTTTCAGTATCCTGGGATGTATCCCATCTGGTCCCATGGCTTTGTCCACTTTCAGTTTAGCAAGTTGTTCTAACACCTCATCTTCTGTGAATGGTGTGGTATCTACTTCAGTCCTATTTTTATATTTGGGAGTCACAGCTGGTCCATCTCCAGGATCTTCTTTAGTAAAAACAGAGCAGAAGTATTTGTTTAGCAATTTCGCTTTTTCAGTGTCACTTTCCACGAGTCCTTTCCCAGCACTTCTGAGTCCTGCAATTCCAACTCTGATCTTCTTCCTTTCCTGAATATACCTGAAGAAAGTTTTGTTGCCACCCTTAACATCTTTAGCCATTTTTTCTTCTGCCTTTGATTTTGCTATCCTTATTACTCTTTTAGACTCTTTGAGTTGGATCCTGTATTCATTTCTGTGTTCTTCTGTTTGCAAGCTTTTGAATTTTGAAAAAGCAGTGTTTTTTGCCTTTATTTGCGCAGCCACCTCTTTGGAAAACCAAATAGGTTTCCTTCTCCTCTTGTTTTTATTTATTTTTCTTACATATTTATCTGTTGCCCCTTTTATTGCCGCCTTTAGTTTAGTCCATTGCAATTCCACTTCCCTTATCTTCTTCCACCCCGTCATCTCCTCCTTTAAGTACTCGGCCATTTTATTGAAGTCAGTGTTTTTGAAGTTTAGGACTTTGAGCTTGCTATGATTGGCCTGTACCATGGCTTTTATCTCAAACCACACCGTGTGATGGTCGCTGTTGCTCACAGGGGCACTCACGCAGACATTCGACACGTTATCACTGTTGGTAAGCACTACATCCAGCGTTGAGCTTTCCCTGGTTGGTTCCATCACCATTTGTCTAAGTAATGCATCTTGGAGAGCATCCACAATTTTTTTGCTTCTTTCCAGATGTGCAGAAGGAGTAATCCAATCCACATCAGGTAGATTAAAGTCACCTAATATGATCGCTTCCCCCTTTGCTGCTATCTTGGCAATATCTATAATCAATTCGTTATCTCTCTCTTCAATTTGAGTCGGAGGTCTGTAGACTACAGCAATATGGATGACAGTGCCATCTCCTCTTTCCAACGCAATCCAGAGCGCTTCTTCTTTTCCCCATGTTCCCTGCATTTCAGTAGCTTTAATACTGCTTTTGACATACAAGGCTACTCCTCCTCCTTTTCCATTTTCTCTGTCTCTTCTGAATAGATTATAGCCAGCTATGGCTATATATCCCAATCATGCGATTAATTAAACCATGTTTCCGTAACGGCCACGATGTCCAAATCCGTTTCCACCATTAGGGCTTCCAGGTCTGGAATTTTTTTGGCTAAGCTTCGAGCATTTGTGCTCATTGCTTTCCAGCATTTACCTGGCTTGTGTGTATTTTGCATTGATTTTATTCTGCCCATTTCTTCCCACTTGTTTTTGATGTGTGGTTTAAGAGTATGGCTGTTTCTGATGTTGTTCTGCTTTTGCAGGGGGTGGCATGCAGATGTTGACCTTCCACATCCGTCACCCCCTTTTCCTAGTTTAAATGCATATCCACATACTGCCTGAATTTTTCACTTAGGTTTCTTTTCCCTGCGACAGAGAGATATAGTCCATCAGCACAGTATAGTCTCTTGTTGGTCCATCTATTGTCCCAGTTGCCAATAAATCTGAATCCTTCTTGTTTGCACCAGGTCTGGAGCCATGTATTAAAGTTGTTAATGCGATGCAGCCTTTTTGTCCCCTTACCAAGAACAGGTAGAACTTCTGAGAATGCAACAGTGTTAACAATGGGCTTGAGTTTCTCTCCCAGAGATTGGAAGTCCTTTTGGGCTGTAGAGGCACTGTTTCTAGCCAGGTCATTTGTGCCCAAGTGGATAATAACATCTGGTTTGGAGTGCTCACTTTTTGCGCTAAGTATTTCAACAACTTGGTTTGTATTCCTGCTGGCTGAAGAGCCTGGTAGGCACATGACTATCTTCTCTCCTTTGAACTGTGTTCCCAAGTTGGTGCCTCTGATGATGGAATCTCCAAGTAGTAATAGTTTTCTGTTTGGTGAGGTTTTCTTCATATTTGGTGCTTTAGCAGGAGATTGGGCATTGTCTGACTCATTTAAGGGCCCTTCAGTTTCCTTGGGTTGGGCATCCTCATTAGCCAAGGCAGAGAAGGCATTTTGCAGGGATATCTCTTGATGTGTAGGATGTCTCTGCATTACAGGTCGCGATCCTCCGGAACCCACTGTGATTCATTTGTTCCTGGGGTGTTTGATTCTTTGTGGGAGTGGTGGTGGACTTTGTTCAGTTTGTATCCTAGAAGAGGTGCGCTTCATTGCAGCCAGTTCCTCCCTCAGTAGAGAAACTTCTTTATGCATGGCTGCTAGGTCTTTCCTTAGTATAGTCAGTTCTTCATGCATGGCAGCTGACTTTAGGCATATAGGACAAGCTCTTAGGCTCCAAATGATTCTTCTTTGAATGAAAGTACCACAGTTATTGCACTGAATACACGACATGTTGCTTAAGCAGTCCCAGAAGAGGAAGAATAATAAGAAAAGTTGAAGATGTGGGCGTTACCCAAGTTAGGAACGACAGATGGCACGTATGTGACCACTATATAGGCAATGTAGCCCCTGGGGTGGGTGGGGTGAGGGGTAGGGTGGGCGGGAACCTAAGTGTCTCTGGCCAGTAGGCTGTTCCTGAACAGTGGGCACACAGCAAGGGAGTAGGTAAGGGAACCCACCAAGAAGGGCAAATAGATAGATAAATATGTGGAGACAAACAGACAAAAAACTCACAATTTAGCAGCAAATTCAGCAAAAATCACCTTTTGGATGAGCTCTGGAAAGCACTGCTCTTCTCAAGAAACACAAGGGCAGTCTGAGCAAGCCCACATGCACAACAGGAATGGAGGTTTACAACAATGCCTCAGCAGGGGGGGAGGGGCAGTAACTCAGGTAGACTAAGAGAAAGATAGTTTAAAACTCTACAGCAATGGAGGCTGGTCCTGAATCGAATTGGTTTCACCTTGGAAAGGGAGTTCCACAGGAACTGGTTCTCTCTCCACTCTTATTTATCATCTATCTTCAGCCATTATATGATGTCATTAAAAACTATGATGTACTATATCATGTGTATGCTGATAGCATCATAATTGATTGTTTCGTTCATCGCTGGTTTCCAAGTAGCTATTGTGGATTGTTTTATAGCAGTAGTAATGTGGCTTTCCAACAATGACTTAGCCTTAAATTTAAAGAAGACAGAAGCCTTGATTGTTTGTGATTATGTGAGCTATACTCCAGATGGGAGGAGTAGCCTAGTGGTTAGAACACTGGCTTGGTAACCAAGCAACCAGGGTTCAATTCCCACTAGCACTCCTTGTGGCCTTGGGCAAGTCACTTAACCCTCCATTGCCTCAGAAGAAAGGCCTGGCAATCTACTTCTGGTGACACTGCCAAGAAAACTCAGGAGAGCTTCTGGGTCACCAGGAGTCAGGACTGACTCAAAGGCACACATTGCATTTTTGAGTTATACTCCTCCCATAATGGTTAAGTTGAAGGAAGTTATACTGCCTGTTTGAAATGAAATATGCTATCTAGGAATAATTTTGGATAATTATCGCCCCACAAATAAAGTGGTGCAAGCAGCATTTTAAAAAATGCAAATTTTATACAGGATGTGCCCATTTCTGGATCCAGGTGATTTTAGAACAGTTTTTCAATCCTTAATTTTTCCTTATTATGACTGCTGCAGTGTGATTTATGATGGGTTGCGAAAATCAGCAACAAAGTTATTACAAGCAGGATAAAATGTGCTCTGAGGATTGTACTTCATAAGTCACGATTTGACCATATTTCCCCTGGTCTGCAGGGACTTCATTTGCTCCCTCTCGAGTATAGAATCCACTTAAGAGTTTTATTGATGGTTTTAAAAATAAGAAGTGATCAATTGCCATCAGCTTATTTTGTGCCTTTACTCCAATCTTAAAAGTTTGAAATAATACTAGACAAGTATTACAAGGCTCATTACTGTTGCTATCTGTATTAAGGGCATGCATCAGATGTACTGTATAATAGGCAAGCACTTTCAACTAGCACTCCTAGTCTATGGATTACCCGTCCAGCTGAGATTAGTATGCTTGATGATCTGTTGTTGTTTTGGAGAAAACTGAAGTCTTTGTACAAGATTTTAATTTATAATTCTAATTATACCAAAGTGTATTTATGATGTCGAATGTTTAAAGAAACGTGTATGCTTTTTGTAATTTGCCAAGAAGTGAGTTTGTGGCAGGTGAAGGCCTGTGATCCACAATGTCTGACATAAGCAAGCAGGCCTAATTAGCTTGACCTGTAAATGAAGTCTGTGGAGAGGCTAAAAGGAATTGCACATCCCCCAACATGCTGCTATTGTAGAATTAGAACTCAGTAAAAGTATTGAATTAGCTTAGACAAGCAGAACTGAAAGTTGGAAAAATACAGAAAAATATGTTTGAATGCCCCTGATAAGAAAATACAGCTGTAAGGGATTTAATTAAAACTGCTGACAGAAAGGTTATAGAGCCTTGCTTCCCTGCACGTACTAACTAGCCCAATGGCCTTGGAAGTAGGAAAGTAACAAGTTGGTGAACTGGCCATTGTAATTGGGACTAGAAGGGGGTGAGCAGGTGCTGGGCCCACTCCAAGAACCTAATTGGATAATCATATCAGTACCGGGACCAATAGAGGAGGTACGGGAGGTTACCGGGACCAATGAAATGTTTTCCTATGTCTAGAATGGTGAAAAAATCTATAAAAGTTGTTGTATTGCCAGAGAACATCGCTCAGCCATTTTGAATTTGATTCTGCTTGAGACTTGTGCACAAATAAATGATTTGGACCTTCTGAACAGACTCCTGGTATTATTGGTTTGTCTGCGCTCTGCTGCTACATATTCTTGGTGCGTTGGCTGGGAAGGTGTGGTATTAGAGGGTATATAGGGCAATATACCATGACTTTCCGCCTCTACAGGTTTGGTCCTGCCGGGATCGCGCCCTTCCGACGGGGGCTCGCTCCCTGGCGCCACCAGTCCCTTGCATCGGAGGGAGCTAGTCGGACCTCGGCGGGTGCCGGACCCGGCTGGAGCCAACACCTCGAACCCGAGTGAGGGGAGTCCGAGGTCCAACTCATGCGCTTGCTTGGGAACTTTGAGGACCGGATCCGGTGAGTAGAGTTTTGATTTTAGCATGTGTCTAGACAGATAAGAAAGAGCAGTACTGCCAATCTTGCATGAATTTGGCATGAACTTAGCACTAGCACTCGCATGAAAGAGAGCTTGATCAACTCTCCAAGACGGACCGACTACCCCTGCGTAAGTAAAGCAGGGCGAAACTCCCATCTTCTAGCATTTGGAACTCGCATGAGACTAGTCAGAATAGATAGCAATGAATGCATTCTGGGATACGTTGCTAGCATGATTGTGTGAATGGAGTGTGAATGAGAGGTCTGGCAGCACGGACCAAGCGAAGGCGGACCCCTGAGTAACGCAGTTCCTGACCGGGCGACCGCGTTCAGGTCGTAAAAAGGGGGAAGCGATTGTCGTCTTGTCTTGTTATTTGTTTCCCTTATACGTTTCTAGGGCCGTGTGGACCCCTTACCCACGGTCCGCCCTCCTTTTCCCTTCTGTCTGTTGTTGCGCGCACACATCGAAATGGGAGGGGCGGGGTCTACTAGGAACACTCCATTAGAATGTATGATCGCACATTTTAAAGAAGGATATTCCGGAGATTATGGTATTAGAATGACTGCAGCCCGTATACAGATTTTATGTACTAGGGAGTGGCCCGATCTAGATCCTACCTGGCCCCGAGAGGGAACCTTTAATGTAGGAATTATTCAGTTAGTGCACCATAGAGTGCGGATAGCGCACCCCGATCAGTACCCTTATATAGATTCCTGGTTAAGTATTTGTGAAGATCCGCCCCCTTGGGCGAAGCGCTGTTATGAGGAGCAGTGCAGAATAATGTTAGCAAAGACAGATTATAGTCAGAAAATAGAGCAGCCTAGAAGAAAAGGGAAAGGTGAGAAGTCCAGGAAGAAACCCATCCTGGTAGATCTTGATTCCCCAGAAGTGATTACCCGACAGCCCCAAACCCAGCGCCCAGTGAGAGTAGCCCCACATCCTGCCCCAGAGCCCCGGAGACAGCGGGAGCGGGACCCAACCCCTGAGCCATCATCCGAAGAGCAGGTAGATGAGCTCCCTTTAAATGAAGAAGATGATTCTACCGAGACTGAAAAAGGAGAATCAGAGACAGAAACAGAACAGGAAGAAATTGAAATTTCCCAGAGTGATACTGACAGTGTAAAAGCGGCTGCCAGTGTTAGCTCACCAGTCAAAAGAAAACCAAGAATAAAGCATGTAGAGAAAAAGATAACCCCTGACAGGAAAGCTACGAAAATATCCCTCAGATCCCAAAAGACATCTACTGCCAAGATGATGCCTTTACGGCAAGTCCCGGGAATACCCGTAAGGAATGAGGATAATGAGGTGGTGGCAGGACCCCTAAGCTATGTGTATGTCCCCTTCTCTACCACTGATTTGTTAAATTGGAGGACACATTATGCCTCCTATACCAATAAGCCCCAGGAACTTACAGAATTAGTGAATACTATTATGGAAACTCACCAACCAACATGGGCAGATTGTCGCCAGCTCCTGTCCACCTTATTTACTACAGAGGAGCGGACACGAATTAGAAAAGCAGCTATAGACTGGCTGGCGGATAACCCTGTAGCGCCAGGAGAAGGGGAAGACAGAATAGATAATCGGGAAGTGGCCCAGAGGGAATTCCTGAATGAAGACCCCCGATGGGATCCAAATACAGAAAGAGGATCCAGAGCCCTAGCCCGTTTTCGCCAAGGCTTTATACAAGGCCTGAAAAGGGGGGGCCAGAAAGCTATGAACCTTTCCAAAGTTACTGAAGTTACCCAAGGTACAGATGAGAGCCCAGCAGTGTTTTATGAAAGATTAACTGAAGCATATAGAATGTATACTCCCTATGACCCAGATGCGCCAGGAAGCTTATGCATGGTGAATTCTGCTTTTGTAAATCAGTCTCAACCAGACATTAGACGGAAATTACAGAAATTAGAAGGGTTTGCGGGCATGAATGCAACTCAGTTACTGGAAGTCGCTCATAAAGTGTATGTGAATCGTGATAATGAAAGGCAGAAAGAATGTGATCGAAAAATGAAGAAGAAAGCTGATTTTTTGGCTGCGGCCATAGTTGAACAGAAAAGGGGAGGTATCCCTAGTCGACGGAGCAGAGGAAGGGGGCGGGACCGAGGCAGAAGCCAGCCCCAGCTAGGCATAAACCAATGTGCCTACTGCAAAGAGGAAGGACATTGGAGAGATGCATGCCCGCAACTCGAAGACGCTCACCAAGATGACGAAAACAATCATCAATGGAGAGAAGGAAGACGAGGCTGTCCCCGAAATCGCGGAGCAGCCAATCGAGAGCAATACCAGCGAGAAAGAGGAGAAGCCGTACAAGCATTGGCTGCGACAGCCCATGATGAAGATGACGTGGATTAGGACAGACCGGGCTCCGAGTTTGCTTTAGGTCTCCAGGAGCCTATGGTCGGAATACAAATAGGAGACCAAGTTATGAACTTTATGGTTGATACTGGAGCAGAACATTCGGTAGTAGACAAAAAGATAGCCCCATTTTCCACAAAAGCAGTTACCATTGTAGGAGCAACTGGTGCCAAAGCTACAAAACCTTTTCTTCAGAATCGCATATGCAGTCTAGGAGGACAACAAATAACTCATCAATTCCTTTACATGCCTGAATGTCCAGTGCCACTACTGGGACGAGATATGTTAGCCAAGCTACAAGCCCAAATATCCTTTACTGAAAGAGGAGAAATGCAAATGACAGTAAATTCTCAAGCCAAGCCAGCAGGAATAATGCTGCTTACAGTTCCCCGAGAAGAAGAATGGAGATATTACAGTGATGAATCTGCCCAAGACACCTATTTTGAACAAACTTTGAAAAGCATTAATGCGCCACCTGGAGTAAGGGCAGAAGGCAGTCCTCCAGGCCTAGTCAAGCATATAGCTCCAATAATTGTAACCCTCAAGACTAGTGCTACACCAGTACATGTCAAGCAGTATCCTCTCCCAAGAGCTGCAATTGAAGGCATCCACCGCCACTTGCTAAGATTACTAGAACATGGCCTACTAAAAGTATGTCAATCCCCATGGAACACTCCACTTCTGCCAGTGAAAAAGCCTGGAACAGATGACTATCGCCCAGTGCAAGATCTAAGAAGAGTGAATGAAGCAGTTGAGACCATACATCCAGTTGTACCAAATCCGTACACACTTCTAGGACTGATACCTGCTGAAGCTACCCACTTTACTGTTCTGGATTTAAAAGATGCATTCTTTTGCATAAGATTAGCCCCCATAAGTCAGATATTATTTGCATTTGAATGGCAGGACCCTATCTCTGGAAGAGGGGGCCAACTTACTTGGACACGATTGCCCCAAGGATTCAAGAATTCGCCTACCATCTTTAGTGCTGCCCTAAATCAAGACCTTTCAAGCTATCCAGTGGCCCCGGGGAAGAGAGTGCTTCTCCAATACGTGGACGATCTGCTGATAGCTGCTATATCAGAAAGTGAGTGTATACAAGCCACCAAAGACCTCTTGCAGTTACTAGATGAAGCTGGATACAAAGTCTCCAGAGCAAAAGCACAACTATGTCAAAAAGAAGTGAAATACTTAGGTTTCCGCATAACTCAAGGAAGCCGAAGATTAGGCAGAGAAAGAAAAGAAGCAGTATGCAGAATTCCAACCCCAACTACCAGAAAGCAAGTCAGAGCCTTTCTGGGAACAGCAGGATATTGCCGAATCTGGATTCCCAACTTTGCCCAAATCGCCAAACCATTGTATGAAGCCACAAAAGGAGAAGAAAAGTCGCCACTGGAGTGGGGACCTGAGCAGGATACAGCCTTCAAGACGTTAAAGGAAGAATTGATGTCATCACCAGCCCCTGGACTACCAGATGTTCACAAGCCTTTCCACTTGTTTGTAAATGAAGCGCAAGGAAATGCCTTGGGCATGTTGACTCAGAAATTGGGAAATTGGGAGCGACCTGTAGCATACCTATCGAAACAATTGGACACTGTGGCCAAAGGATGGCCACCTTGCCTGAGAGCAGTTGCAGCTACAGCATTGTTAGTGAGTGAAGCAGACAAGCTCACACTAGGTCAGAATATACGAGTCACTGTGCCACATGCAGTCCTTGCCCTTATGGAACAAAAAGCAAATCATTGGCTCACCAATTCCCGAATGTTGAAATATCAGAGTATGTTATGTGAGAACCCACAGATACAACTGGAAGTAAGCCATGCCTTGAATCCAGCCACATTGATACCTGTTAGTGAAGAACTCCCAGAACATGACTGTATAGAAGTCATGGACACTGTATTTTCAAGCCGACCTGACCTGACAGATGTGCCCATAGACAATTCTGACCAAATTTATTACGTAGATGGAAGCAGTCTCATCATCAATGGACGACGCTGCGCCGGATATGCAGTAGTCACTCAACATGAAGTCGTTGGGTCATCAGCTCTAGCCTCAGGTACATCAGCCCAGAAAGCAGAATTGATAGCACTTACTCGAGCACTACTGCTAGGTGCAAAACTTGTGTTAAATGTATATACAGACTCTAAGTATGCCTTCACTACTCTGCATGCCTATGGAGCTCTTTATAAAGAACGAGGGCTCATCACGTCTGGAGGAAAATCAGTCAAATACGGCCCAGAGATACTGATGTTACTTGATGCAGTATGGGCCCCAACTCGTGTAGCTGTCATGCACTGTAGAGGACATCAAGCAGGAAAAGGAGAAGTTGCTCGAGGTAATAGGTTCGCAGATGCCTCAGCACGACAAGCAGCCATGACAGGACAAATTTCGCCACAAGCCATGCCAATGCAGGCAGCATTGTTTCCAGTACCCTTGGGCCTATGGACACCACGATATACCACCAAAGAATTAGATTACTACTGTAATAAGGAAGATGGAGTACTGAAAGATGGGTGGATTGAGCTGCCACCAGCAGAGGGCAGTCAACCCCCAGGACGAATAGCAATCCCTGAATTGTTGGGTCCAGCCTTTGTCAAAGCTTTCCACAAAGCCACCCACTATGGAAAAAGTGCTATGGAAAAAGCACTCAGACCACATTTCTGCATTACCATGTTAGCAGCCCTATCAGCTTCAGTGGCACGCCAGTGTCTAATTTGTGCCAAAAATAATGCCAAGCAAGGTCCCACACCAGCACCCCGAGTTCAGTCAGGAGGTGTAACCCCCATGCACCACCTGCAAATTGATTTTACTGAAATGCCAAAAGCCAATGGATATCACTACCTATTAGTATTAGTTTGTACTTTCTCTGGGTGGGTAGAAGCCTTCCCAACCAGAACTGAGAAAGCCCGAGAAGTCACCAAGGCTTTACTGAGAGAGATTGTTCCTAGATTTGGAATTCCAGCAGTAATAGGGTCAGACAATGGGCCCTCATTTGTTTCTCAGATTACTCAGCAGTTAGCAAAAGCCCTACAGATACAGTGGAAACTTCACACTGCATACAGACCCCAGAGTTCAGGGAAAGTTGAGCTAATGAATCGTACCTTAAAAGCCCAAATGTCTAAGCTTTGTTAGGAGACTCGCCTGAAGTGGCCCCAAGTACTCCCAATAGCTTTACTCAGAATACGCTCAGCTCCTGTAAAGTCAACAGGATTTTCCCCTTTCGAGGTTTTGTATGGTAAACCCCCACCAATAGTGCAGGGAATTAAAGGGAGTTTAGCCCAGATTGGTTCAGAAATAACCAGGCAAGAACTCCTAGCTCTTAGTTTTGTTCTGCAGACTCTCCATGCGTGGATCCAAGACCAGTTGCCTATCAACTTGACGGAACCCTTGCATCCCTACCAGCCTGGTACCTTGGTGTGGATCAAAGATTGGAAGAAGACACCGCTGGAACCTCATTGGAAGGGACCATACACTGTCATCCTGTCTACCCCAACTGCAGTAAAGGTAGCGGAGATCGATTCCTGGATCCACCACAGCAGAGTCATGCCCGCAGCTGATCCAGAACCCGAGCAGTGGACAACAGAGCAGCATCCTGATGCACCTTTGCGAATCACCTTGAGACGGCAACCGGCATCCTAGACACTCTTTGGGATCATCCCAACAACTACAGTGCCTTGCAGTAGCCAAGTCTTTCGAAGAGGATTGCTGTTTCCCAAACAGCAAGAGTTTGTTTCAACGAACCTCATGTGTGTGTGATTTTACACACTACTTTGATGCTACATTGATTGACCATATTTTGGAAGCCAACTGAAATTGATAAGTTGGTTAATGTGTGATGGACAACTTGAGGATCTTCAATCAACACTCAGCACCCGTTGAATTGCTTCATTAGCAAACGGGACGAAGAAAAGAACGTCGTGGTCAAGATCTGCAAGCTGAGGATTCAGAAGAACTCCAATCAACATGTATTTTTGTTTTTACTTTGCCCTGGTTGCCTGTTTTGGAGGCTTTGAACTAATTCATGCCTTGCCTCCATGCACTGCTTGCATTACTTCTACTCGGACTGGACTGAAAGTAACTCAGACTTTGATTTATCACTCTTACTATTCCTGCACTGGTAAAGTGACTCGGTGTATTTATAACACCACTGAACTGAATGTTTGTACCAAAGGTAAATCTAAAGTATGCTTTAATCCGCATCAGAATCCATCCTATTACACCTTAGAAATGCGATGGAAAGATGCAGATGGACCTTTGATCAATGCCACACGCCCACTCACAGATCCTAGTAAATATGCTGTTTTGTATTTTGATGCTTGTGAAGTAATCAACAGAGATAGTCGTTCTAAGTGTGGTAATTGGGAAAAAACATACTCAAAGAATGACAAATATATGTGTCCAGAAGGGACCACTGGATGGGGAGCATGCACAGGAAAGAAAGTCTTAGCCGATGTATATAGTACAGCCCCAGAGTCAGATTACTTCTGCCCAAGATGGGAATGTGTCTTTTATGCCACCTGGATTGGAATGGTAGAGAATACCAACGATAATCGAATGGCTGCATTGCGAAGGCCATATGTCAAAGATCTAGACAAATGCAAGAAAAATGCTTGCAATCCCTTAGAGTTGGTTGTTCTGAGACCTGAAAATTGGAAACGAGGATTCCGATTTGGTCTATGAATTGCGGGGTCTGGATCAGATCCAGGAACCATAATATATATAAGATTAAATACCCAAGCCCATAAATCATCCAAGTACCATATCCACGACACATTCTATGAAGCCATGCATGTGAATAAGTTTGAAATTCCCCATCCCTCTCAGAACTTATTTCTAGAATTAGCTGGAGCAGTAGTATCCAGTCTAAAAATCTCAGATTGTTACTTTTGTGGGGGGACACAAATTGGTGACCAATGGCCATGGTGTAACCAAAGATAAGTGACATGGTGTAACCAAAGATAAGTGATTTAACTCTCACACCTTATTAAGTAATAGGGTGAGATTAATCAAAGGGGGGAATGTGGCAGGTGAAGGCCTGTGATCCACAATGTCTGACATAAGCAAGCAGGCCTAACTAGCTTGACCTGTAAATGAAGTCTGTGGAGAGGCTAAAAGGAATTGCACATCCCCCAACATGCTGCTATTGTAGAATTAGAACTCAGTAAAAGTATTGAATTAGCTTAGACAAGCAGAACTGAAAGTTGGAAAAATACAGAAAAATATGTTTGAATGCCCCTGATAAGAAAATACAGCTGTAAGGGATTTAATTAAAACTGCTGACAGAAAGGTTATAGAGCCTTGCTTCCCTGCACGTACTAACTAGCCCAATGGCCTTGGAAGTAGGAAAGTAACAAGTTGGTGAACTGGCCATTGTAATTGGGACTAGAAGGGGGGTGAGCAGGTGCTGGGCCCACTCCAAGAACCTAATTGGATAATCATATCAGTACCGGGACCAATAGAGGAGGTACGGGAGGTTACCGGGACCAATGAAATGTTTTCCTATGTCTAGAATGGTGAAAAAATCTATAAAAGTTGTTGTATTGCCAGAGAACATCGCTCAGCCATTTTGAATTTGATTCTGCTTGAGACTTGTGCACAAATAAATGATTTGGACCTTCTGAACAGACTCCTGGTATTATTGGTTTGCTGCGCTCTGCTGCTACAAGTTGATGAGAGATAAATATCTTAAATAAGTAAATAAATTCATGTATAAGTGCAAGCACTTACACATGTATGTGGGTCATTTTGCAAGCTGTGAAAGTAGAGATGAAATTAAGAGGTGTATCAAAGAAAAGCAAAACAAAGAATTTAATGACCTATGAAAACATATTTTAGGCAGTATGGGATCTATTTCAAGCCATGAATAGCGGGGATGTATGCCCTTCTTGGACAAACATCCCCGCTATTCGTCCCCCTGGCCATTCCCGTGCAAGGACCCCAGTATGAACAGTGGAGTTAGATAGGGACAGGAGGGGCAGGAGTAAGGCAGAACAAGGATGGTGCATGGGCAGGCGCTGCTACCCCAGTTACAGGACAATCTCAGTGGAAGGTGGCATTTGCGTCTCCGTAATGGAGCCAGGGTGCCAAAGACCATGTAACACTTATACTGATGAAACTTCATTGGTTCCTTGCCAGCTGCAAAATCAAATTCAAAGTCTTGAGCCTGACATTTAGAGCCCAGTTTACTGAATGATGCAGGTAATTAACTCACCTTTCGGTACCCTACTCTGCAATACACTCTCTGAGGTCTTCCCAACTTCATCTTGTCACTGTTCCTCTTCTCAACAAAGATGCAACTTCAGTCCACTCACCATTCATCATTTAGTTACACAATACCTTACTGCAATTCCAGACCCATAATGCACCTGAATATTAACTTCACCTATCTGGCTTTCAGATCTGTCCGAAAAACAAGGCTATTTGAGCAGGCCTTCAATCTAATATCTGGAGGTATCAGAAGTAGATACATCTTCTGATTGGCTGATACCTACAAGACTCTTCTTGGGATTGCTAGAGGAACTGCATTACCTCTTACATGCCTGAACTGACTATCCTTCCCCTGGTTCTTCTGTTTTTGTAGCCTTTTCTACTCCTCTACTACTACTACTATTAATCATTTATATAGCGCTACAAGTTGTATGCAGCACTGTACGGACACATATAATTAGACGGTCTCTGCTCATTAGAGCTTACAATCTAATCAAGACAGACAGTACAATAGATGAGAACAAAGGTATAATAGAGAAGGGTAAGGAGACAGAAGGAGAACAAAGGATTAAGATCCAAAAGCAGCATGAAAGCATAGTTACTCACCTGTAACAGGTGTTCTCCAGGGACAGCAGGAATCAGTCCTCACATATGAGTGACGTTGATGCCGACGGAGTCCCCGTGGAAGCATCTCCCCAGCTTTCAAAGAAAAATACCACCACGCATGAGCAGTCCCCTTCCCGCTCAAGGGTGCCATCGTGGTCAGTCGGGTGCCATAACTAGAGCCCAATCAAGAAGATGGCCAAAAATAAACAGCAACTCCAAGGGAGGAGTGGGGGTTGTGAGGACTGATTCCTGCTGTCCCTGGAGAACATCTGTTACATATGAATAACTACGCTTTCTCAAGGAACAAGCAGGAAGTCAATCCTCACATATGGGACTCTCTAGCTCCAGGTTACCGAGGACCGGTGGAAAAAATACGGCCCAGCCATGAGCAGCCGCAAGCAAATCTGAGGACAGACTCTGAGGATCCCAGTTTCCAGGGAGAACCATGGCTCCAGTAGCTTGAATAAGAAGGGTCAGAGGGCAGGAGTTTCCTAAACCCCGAAGAGGTTACGGAGTATGGCCTGGCTAACGGCACTGTCCCATCGGGACTCCCAATCCAGGCAGTAATGGGCTGCAAAAGTGTGAACAGAAGACTAGATGCAGCCCGGCAGATGTCGGCCATAGGCACTGACTGGAGATTCGTGACCGAGGTTGCCATCGCCCTGACATTATGTGCTGTGATTCAGTGCTCCAGGGGAACATCGACTCGGCTGTGCACAAAGGCGATGCAATCCGCCACCCAGACAGATATGGTCTGCTTAGTGACAGCCTGCCCCAGATAGCTGCAAGACTTTAAGGTGGCCCTGGGTCTGCTGTAGATAGAAGGACAGGCTCGTTTGCAGCCCAAGATATGGAGAACGGCCGAAGCCACATCGGCATGAGGCCACGGGAAGAAGGTAGGTTCTGATTGAGGTGGAATTCGGACACTATCTTCTGGAGAAATTTGGGATGAGTGCAGAGCACCACCCAAAGCCTAGTGTAGGGGAACTTGGCCACCAGCGCCTGGAGCTCACTGACTCTGCGAGCAGAGGTGAGTGTCACAAGGAAGGCAACCTTCCAGGACAGGCGGCGCAGGGAGCAGGTAGTCAAGGTCTCAAATGGCAGCTTGGTGAGCTGCAGCAGAACCACATTAAGATCCCATACCACCAGAGGCAGCCAAATGGGAGGTCTAGAGAGTAAACTTTTTTTTTAGTGCCATCAAGTCAGTGTTGACTCATAGCAACCCAGCTACCTCTGGGTTTTCTTGGCAATGTATCACTGAAGGTAGATTGCCAGCCTTTTCTTCCAAGGCAATGGAGGGTAAAGTGACTTGCCCAAGGTCACAAGGAGTGCCAGTGGGAATTGAACCCTTGATTTTCTGGTTACTAGGCAATCGCTCTAACCACTAGGCTAATCCTCCACTCCTTAGAGAGTAATAGGCCCCTCATAAACCTAGTGATGAGGGGCTGCTTGAGGAGGGGTTTGCCCTCGATAGGGTGATGATTTGCTGAGAGAGTGCTCAGATGCACCCTGACAGAGTTGGACTTAAGCCTAGACTGAGACAGGTGAAAGAGGTACTGAAGGAGAACAGGCAGGAGAATGGGTTGATCCGGTACTCCGTGCACCACACGGCAAACCGCCTCCACTTGAAAGCATAAGCCCATCTCGTGGAATCCTTGTGAGAGGCCAAGATGATTTCTTCCACTCCCTGGGGAGGTTCAGTGGGGCTAGGGTGACCCTTTCAGCCGCCATACTGTGAGAGATAGGGATCCCAGATTGGGATGGAGGATCAACCTCCTGTGTCAGGAGTCCCAGAGAGCTCCAGAGGGGAACCGGGGGCTCCACCAAGAGATGGAGCAGTAGGGGAAACCAAGGTTGCCTAGGCCACCATGGGGCTGCAAGGATCACCAATGTCTTGTCGCGCTGGACCTTGACAGGGTCTGTGCTATCAGAGGCGTGGGGGGAAGGCGTACAGGAGGCCCGGGAGGGATGGGGCTTAGGGCCGCAGAACTGAGGCAGCTGAGCGTTGGTCGGGCTGGCGAAGAGGTCCAGGCTGGGGGTTTCCCATAGCCAGAAGAGCCGGAGTGCCACCTTGGGTCCAGATGCCACTCGTGCGGTTGAAGGACCCTGCTCAGCCTGTCCACCAAGGCGATGTCCTGGCCCAGGAGGTAGACTGCTCTGAGGAGCATCCCCTGGCTGATCACAAAGGAGCAGAAGACCACGGCCTCCTGGCAGAGAGGTAGGAGCCTGTGCCGCACTGCTTCTTCACTTAGAACATCGTGACCTGATTGTCTGGACGAGCACCGACTGGTGCTGTAGGCGATGCCTGAAGGCCTTCAGGGTGAGGAAAACAGCTCTGAGTTCAATTGATCTGCTGATGGCTCTCCTTGGAGGACCAAGCCCCTTGGGTGCACAGCTCCTTGCAATGGGTGCCCCAACCCACCACGGAAGCATCCGTCATGAGAACCCTTTCGGGGTTTGGGAGCTGAAAGGGCATGCCCGCTTGCAGGTGCTGGGCATCCTGCCACCAGGTGAGGGACTCTGCGAGTTGGCAAGAGACTGTGATTCGGTCCCGAAGCCAGCCTGTGGCCTGGGTCCACTGGGACCAGAGGCACCCGCATATGGAGGCATGCGTTGAGGACCATATGGACCGTGGAGGCCATGTGGCCCAAGAGACAAAGTAGCGCTCGAGCTGACACGGTGCCAGGCGCTGCTGAACTTCGGCCACGAGGGCCATGAGGCGGTCTGCCCTGTCGAGAGGAAAGAAATCCCTGGCCTGGATGGAGTCTAGGCGTGCCTCAATAAACTCCAGAGCCTGCAATGGAGTGAGGGTGGACTTTGGCTGATTTATCACGAGCCCAGGTGTCATAAGACCTGCATGTGACCTGTCTGGCTTCTGAGGCCGTGTCCCTCTTGACGAGCCAGTCGTTGAGGTAGGGGAAGACGAAGGCTCCGTGGAGGCGGAGGTGGGCCGCCACCACTGCGAGGCACTTGGTGAAGACTCTGGGAGCAGAGGCGAGGCCGAATGGGAGTACCCTGTACTGGTAGTGGTTGCCTCTGACCACGAACCAAAGGTACTGTCTGTGACTTGGGTGGATAAGGATGTGGGTATAGGCATCCTTTAGGTCCAAGGAGCATGGCCAATCGCCCTGCTGGAGGTAGGGCAGCAGTGTTCCAAGGAAGAGCATCCTGAACTTCTCCCACACCAGAAACTTGTTGAGATTTCTCAGGTCCAGGATAGGCCCCTTGTACTTTTTGGAACCAGGAAGTAGTGTTTGAAGTAAAATTCTTTGCCTCTCACGTGATGGGGCACAGGCTCCACAGTCCTGTCCTTGTGGAGGGCTGTGAGTTCTTGCCTCAGCAAGGTCTGGTGCAGGGAGACTGAGGGGGCTCCCCAGGAAAGAAGGGTGGAGGGGCCTGTTTGAGGTGGAGGAGGTAGCCCTCCTTGACTACCCGAAGAGCCTAGGAGTTGGTGGTGATGGAGGAACATTGATGGGCAAAGTGAACCAAGCGCTCCCCTGTCAGAAGCTGGTCCTGCAGTGGAAGAAAGGCTATGCTGATGGCGTCAAAATCCTGACCCTGGCTGGGCCGGCGGCTGGGGTTTGTGGCCCTTGGGCTTGTGCGGGGCCTGGCCTGTTCCCTTGCCATGAAAACCCTACTGAGGGGTCTGGGCAGCAGGGTATGGGGGGTAGTCCCAGTAAGGGTGACCCTTTCGGAGGAAAGGGAGTTTCTTGCTCTGTGGCTTCTTCCGAGGTACGGTGGAGGTTTTCTTCAAGAGCCGGGTACGAGTGACGTACTCGGTCTTGATTTTCACTGCTTTGTCCTCCATAGGCTTACCAAAGAACTGTTTGCCGGGGCAGGGTCGTCAAGAAGCTTTCTTGTACCCACTGCTCGAGATCAGATGATTGGAGCCAGGCCTGGTGTTGAGCGCCTATGCCCGCAGCCGCCACCCTCACACTGGACTTGAAGCCATCATAGGCGGCTTGGGACAAGTACTTGGAGCACTCCGAGACAGACTTTGAGAGAGTCTGGAAACGCCAGAGGTGGTCTTCATCGAGGCCAGCCACAAAACCCCTGATTTCCTTGGCCAGGTCCCGGAGAAACATGCCAATATAGAGTTGGTATGTCTGGATATGGCATGTCAGCATTGAGCCCTGGTAGCATTTACGCCCGAGGGCATCGAGGACATGGGACTCCCTGCCCTGGGGCACTGAAGAGTATGACTTCGGACTTCTTTTGTGCATACGGCTGACTACACCACCATGGAAGTGTGGGGGAATTGCACCTTACGGAAGCCTGAGCTATGCTGGACCTGATACTTCGTATCCAGCCGACGGCTGCCGATGGGTACCGATGCAGGGGTCTCTCCATCCTGAGGAGGAGCTGGGTAAGGATGGAGGGGATGGGGACCATCAAGGTCTCCTTCGGTGGTGCCTCGTACTGGAGGATGTCAAGTTCCTCCGTACGAGGGTCCTCCTCCGACTCTGTTGCGAGCGAGAGCACCAGAGCCATGTCCCTGACGAACTCAAGGAAAGAGATGTCCTCGGGTGGGGATCGGTGCTTGGCAGGCAGCGGAGATGGGTCTGAGGGGGAAGTCTCAGTGGGCTCGAGTCTCCAGGGATGTTTCAATGTTGGACTCCCAGTCAGAGTACTCTGAGGAGGACTCCAAGCCTGCCGGCTGCAGGAATGCTGGCAGCTCCGGTCTTGGATGCTTCGAGGCTGAGGCATGGCCAGAGCCAGAGGTGATCACCTGAGAAGACCTCAAGGCTCTCAGCGATCGCTTAGGCAGCCTCTGCGGGGCTGGGCAGCACCCACTGGGAGGCAATGAATGCAGAAACGCTTTGTTCCAGGGTCAACATACGGACTTCCCACTCAGAGGCAACAGTCATTGACACTGATGCTGGAGTGACCAGGTCAGGCGTCGAGGAGGGGTCCTCGAAGGGATGGCTCTTGGGAAACCGAGATCCGTCGCCAGAGGCCATGACATCCATTCTGGGCACCTCTCAGGGGACGCTCCCGCTCAGACTCCTCGGGATCTTGCCGGGGGCTAAGGGACTGGGTGTGGGACTTCCCATGCTTGTCCACATCTCAGGAAGAGGCCCTCGAAGTCTTCTTCTTCTTCTTACGCTCTCGCTTTGGAGAACCTTGTTCGGAGTGCCTGTGGTTCAGCTAAGGGGCCGCGGGAGCCTTGCGTGGCTCGAATGAGCCGTGCAGGGCCTTCGAGCATGAGGCTACCAGGGATACTGGGGTAGAGTCTGACTTGTGGAAGATGTTGTCCTGCTTAAGCCAGTGGCTCTGGATGGTCTTCGTGGACATTTTCTTGCACAAGGGGCATTCCTCCAGGTCGTAGTCAGCGTCCAAAAACCAGAGGCAACAATCATGCGTGTCGGTGATGGATATGTTTTTTGAACACTGATCACATTTTTTAAAACCGGTGGCCATTGGGTTGAAAAGGACCCCCACGAGGTCAGAGACCCTCCCCGCGGCCAGCAGTTGAAAAGGGCGCCAAAGCACAGAAAACAAAAATATGGCAAAAAAGCAAAATTTCGAGGCCTGATGCCGCAGCAGTGGGTCCCAAGGTGGGAAAGGGCCGGCGCAAGCTGGAAAGTACAGAATGTACGAGTTAAAAGAAAACTTTTTTTCCGGGGACAAGACGAACATCTGTAGGGCATCGTGGAAAAAGGGAGTGACCAAGATGGCACCCTTGGGTGAGAAGGGGACTATGCATGCGTGGTGGCATCTCCCAAAGGCTTTCTTTGAAAGCTGGGGAAATGCTTCAATGAGGGCTCCATCGGCGTTGATGTCACCCATATGTGAGGACTGACTTCCTGCTTGTTCCTGGAGAAAGAGGTGAGCCTTTGGAGGAAGAGATGAAACCTGACATAAAGATACAGGTAGATTGTTCCAGGCATAAGAAGCAGCAAGGTGAAAGGATCGAAGTCTGGAGTTGCAGTGGAAAAGAAGGGCATAGAGAGAAGAAAGCCAGACGAAGAGTGGAGTTCACGAGGAGGGATGTAGGGAGAGAGGAGAGAGGAAAGGTAGTGAGGAGCAAGAGAACGAATAAATTTATAAGTCAGAAGGAGAAGTATGTATTGGATTAAAAAAAACAGAAGGGAAGCCAATGAAGTGATTTAAGAAAAGGGGTTATATGAGTATAATGGGACTGGCGGAAGATTAGCTACACAGCAGAGTTTTGAAGGGGACAAAGATGACTCAGAGGGAGACCAGGAGGAGGTTGCAATAATCTAAGCGAGAGTGATTAAAGAGTGGATAAGTGTTTTAGTAGTATGTTCAGAAAGGAAGGGACGAATTTTGTTTATGTTATAGAGAAAGAAACAACAGGTTTTTGCTATCTGTTGTATATGTGGGAAGAAGGAGAGGGAGGAGTAGAAGATTACTCCAAGGTTATGGGCTGAGGAAAGAGGAAGCAAAAAAGTGTTATCAACAGAGACAGATAAAGGAGAAAGGGGGGAAGAGGGTTTGGGGGAAAAATAAGAAGTTCAGTTGTGGCCATGTTCAATTTCAAATGGCGGTGAGACATCCAGGCATTGATGTCAGATAGGCAGGCATATATACGGGCTTGGAGTGTAGGAGAAATGTCAGGTATAGATAAATAGATTTGAGAGTCATCAGCATAAAAATGAGTTTTGAGAGGTATGCTGCATCTACATGAGAGTTTTCTCCATGAGATTAGCTGCAGATTTAAGACCTGAGTGTTACTGGTCTCGAGTCTGACACATTATTTTCACAGTGATTTCCTCTGATGAAGGCACCCAGCTGAAACATGGCTATGTCGAGGTTTTAATAAAGACCTGCTGTTTTCCACCAAGCTGTTTTAAGGGTGGTTTACACAGACCTTTCTACACCTCGCCCTATTTTGATAGTGCTCTTTTTGCGAGGGTGTGTGCTTCTGCTTTTTGACCCCAGGTTTTCAGGATATGCATAGTGAATATGCATGAGTTAAATTTTCATAAACATATTCATTGCATCTATCATGAAAACCTGACTGGCTGTGAGGGTCCACAGGACAGATTTGGAAAACCCAGGAATAAGTCCTAAAAAAGATAAGGCAAAATTCACAAGTTTTAAAATAAACAGAACACCCCCCTTATCAAAACACTGCATAAATATGACAAGACAAGATTAGAATTTAATGTACCAAGCCAACTTCAAAGAAGAGATATAAACAATGACAAAGGAAATGAACAATATATATTGTCCATTTGTAGTTGTTTACTTTATATTTACAATGATCCTAAGTGCCTGTGTACCTAAAACCTAATACTCGCGACACACCCATCTTGTCTGATTTTCAGGATTCCAGTGCATGCCAGTGGAGGCAGGGCATGTAAATCTCCATCATGCATTTTCATTGTAGATATCCTAAAAATTCAATTGGCTTGAGGTATCCTGAGCTGAGAGCTCCTGGCCTAAGGTGATACAATGGGGAGATAGATCATTGTCAACAGATTCATCTATCCTGTCTTTTGGAGAGAACTATAAATTTATTTATTTATTTATTACATTTTCTTTTATACCGCGCTATTTAAGATCAGTGCGGTTTACAATAAACATTGAAACTACACATCTCAGTTTAGTGATTTGTGCTTACAATAAACATTTAAAATAACTCGGGTATACAAGGAACAAGTTTCTTAACAGGGAGAACAATAACTATATACAGGCAAGTTAATGTAACTATATACATGGTTACGTGCACATAAAATGCACATAAATGCCCCTACTTAGGCTGGGGATAGGGACTGTGCCACTGCAGGGCAGTGTCTGAACTCTCAGGGACTGGAGAGAGCTGAGGAGTAGCCAAGGTAGTTGCCTTTTTGCATGGCCAGCTAGGCCTTGATATAATGAGAGGTGGTTCCCTTCGCCAGCTTGGTCTAACAGAAAGAAAAAGATTAGAGTATAGCCTAAAGAGGGTCTGGAGTGGCGTATTAGCTGCGAGCAGCTTCTGAAAAGCAGCAAAGGTATGAAGGAACAGCCAAATTTTCCTGACAGAGTCTATCTGCAGGAGCAATGTTTTCTGTTTACCTCATGAGGTGAGTGGAACAAGCGCAGTACATCCCACCTTAGTTACTGAGAAGCCCAGTCTGTTGCATGAGGGATCAAATGCCAGTGCATCATAATCATACAGAGAGGAAGAGTTTGAGTATTTTTGGCAGTGTATTTGCCAGTAAAGAGTAGTTACTCACCTGTAACAGGTGTTCTCCAGGAGCAGCAGGAATCAGTCCTCACATATGGGTGACGTCGGCGCCGACACCGTGCGGAGCATTTCCCCAGCTTTCATAGAAAGCCTTTGGGAATGCAGCGTGCATGCGCGGTCCCCTTCCCGCCCAAGGGTGCCATCTTGCTCAGTCTGATAACATAGCTAAAAAACAGCAAAATGGAAAAAAATAAATCATATGACTGCAACTCCAAGGGGAGGAGGGAGGGTTGTGAGGACGGATTCCTGCTGCTCCTGGAGAACACCTGTTACAGGTGAGTAACTACTCTTTCTCCAGGACCAAGCAGGAAGTCAGTCCTCACATATGGGACTCCCTAGCTTAGGGCTACCAGAGGCCCCAAATGGAAAAATGAGCTCCCTCTAGAGCCTCAGCATGCAAGAACAGAATCTTCTCTGATAACGTCCCCGACAGGTAGCCCAACACCAGGGCCGGAGGGTAGGAGTTGCCTAGACCTCAAAGAGATTATGGAGTACCGCTTGCCCGAAAGCACTGTCCATGCGGGACTCCCCCTCAAGGCAGTAGTGGGCCGCAAAAGTCTGGCTTGAAGACCAAGTAGCGGCCCGGCAGATGACTGCCAACGGAACAGAGCGGAGATGAGCCACTGACGCAGCCTTCGCCCTGACACGGTGAGCCATAACTCGACCCTGCAACGAGAGGCCGGCTGCCCTGTAAGCCCAGGCGATGCAGTCAGCTACCCATATGGACAAAGGACGCTTGGAGCAGCCAACCCCA
This sequence comes from Ichthyophis bannanicus, assembly GCA_033557465.1. Taxonomy (NCBI): domain Eukaryota; kingdom Metazoa; phylum Chordata; class Amphibia; order Gymnophiona; family Ichthyophiidae; genus Ichthyophis; species Ichthyophis bannanicus. The sequence continues at coordinate 193,317,184 of CM066042.1, read as the reverse complement.
ATTTATTGGGGTCATAAGAGATGAAGAGCTGAACCGCCCTCCGGTGCTCCCGCGTACGGTCAAGGTGGAAGGACAACGCCCTCCTACAGTACATGGTATGCAGGACCATCTCAGCCCGGCTAGCATGAGGCCTGGGAAAGAAAGTCGGAAGAACCACCTCCTGATTGAGGTGGAAGGAGGAGACAACCTTTGGAAGGAACTTAGGGTGGGTCTGTAAGACTACCCTGTTCTTATAGAACCTAGTATAAGGTGCTTCTGAAACTAGGGCCTGAAGCTCACTCACTCGCCTAACTGAGGTAAGGGCTACCAGAAATAGCATTTTCCAAGACAGAAAATGCATAGGGCAAGTAGCCATAGGTTCAAATGGTGGGCAAGCAAGCCATTGCAAGACCACATTTAAATCCCATTCAGGGGCAGGTGGACGCACTGAAGGCTTAAGCAAAAGCAGGCCTCTGAGGAAGCAGGCCACCAAAGGATGACTGGAGAGAGACTGACCCTCCACCTGTGAGTGGTGTGCTGAAAGAGCACTAAGATGTTAATTAGACTTAAGGTCTAGGTTGGACAGGTGAAGCAAATACTGCAGCACCACTGGTACCAGGCATGAGAAGGGATTCTCGTTGTGTTGAGTACACCAGGCAGAAAATCTACGCCACTTAAGGGCATAAGACTTTCTGGTGGACTGCCTCCTAGAGGCCAAGACTACGTCCTCCACTTCCCTAGGCAGTAGTAAAGGCGCTAGGACTACCCTTTCAGTAGCCAGGCCATCAAATTGCGGGACTGGAGATTGGGGTGCAAGAGAGATCCCTGCTCCTGAGACAGGAGATCGGGTTGCATCCCTAGAGGAAGAGGAGTGTCCACCGCTAGTTGCAACAGTAGTGGGAACCAGGGTTGCCTTGGCCACCTGGGGGCCACCAGAATCACTGAGGCCTTGTCCCGAATCACCTTGAACAGTGTCTTGGACACTAGAGGCGTGGGAGGAAACGCATAGAAGAGGCCTGTAGACCAAGGAATGAGAAACGCATCCGCTGCTACTCTGAGAGGATGCGGTTGTCTGGAGCAGAACCGGGGGAGTTGACGGTTCAGAGGACTGGCAAAGAGATCTATGGTTGGAAGACCCCATCTCAGGAAGATCTGTTGAACCACTAAAGGGTTCAACTGCCATTCGTGGGGCATCAGAATCCTGCTCAATCTGTCCGCCAGGTAATTTTCCTGACCTGGGAGGTAGACTGCTTTGAGAAGAATGCCATGATGGACTGCCCAGGAGCACAATTTCTGCGCTTCCTGACAGAGAATGCGGGACCCTGTGCCCCCTTGTTTGTTCACATAGAACATGGCCACTTGATTGTCCGTCTGAACCAAGACGGACTGGTGAGAGATGAGATGAGAGAAAGTTCTCAGGGCTAAGCGGATAGCTCTCAGTTCTAAGAGATTGATCTGCTGTGCAGCCTCCCAAGGAGTCCACAGGCCTTGAGTACATGCCCCTTGGCAATGTGCACCCCAACCTTGTAGAGAAGCATCGGTTGTCAGCACCTGAGAGTGTGGAGGTGCCTGAAAAGGCATCCCTTGCACCAGATTCAGAAGATGAAGCCACCATTGCAGAGAAGACTGTAGTAGGTTGGACACCCTCACTTTGTCTGCGAGGCTTCCTGTGGCCTGGTGCCACTGAGTCCTAAGGCCTCACTGATCTGGTCTCATGTGTAGACGGGCATTTGGAGTCACATGGACCGTGGATGCCATGTGGCCTAACAGCCTCAGAAATTGTCTGGCAGAGACTAGAGAATTGCTGTGGAATAGCCTGGCTAGAGCCATCAATCTGTGGGCCCTGTCCACTGGTAGAAAGGCCTTTGCCTGAAGTGTGTCTAGTCGAGCTCCTATGAACTCCATGTTCTGGGAGGGATGCAAACTGGACTTTGCGAAGTTTATGACAAACCCCAGGTGCTGAAGCAGAGCGACAGTGCGAAGGGTGGCTTGATTGGCCTCTTGCGGGCACTGACCCCTGATGAGCCAATCGTCCAAATATGGAAAGACAAAGAGGCCCTGAACCCTGAGGTAGGCCGCTACCACTGCCAGGCACTTGTTGAACACCCTGGGGGCGGATGTAAGGCCAAAAGGCAGTACTCTGTACTGATAATGGTTTCCTCCCACTACAAATCTGAGATATTGTCTGTGGTCTGGATGAATAAGAATGTGAGTATAAGCATCCTTTAGATCTAAGGAGCATAGCCAATCTTCCTGCTGGAGGTAGGGCAGCAGGATTCCAAGGGTAAGCATCTTGAACTTTTCCCTCTCCAGGAACTTGTTCAGGTTTCGCAAGTCTAGGATGGGTTTGAGGCCTCCTGTTCTCTTTGGTACTAGGAAGTACCTGGAATAGAAGCCGTGACCTTTCAGGTGGTGGGGCACCGGTTCCACTGCCTGATCCCTTAGAAGACCTGCTAACTCCTGCAGGAGTAAGTCCCTGTGCAGAGGGAGTCTGGGAGGCTCCCCTGGAAAATAGGAGAGGGGTACCTGGTGGAAGTGGAGGAGATAGCCCTGCTGGACTATACTTAGAACCCAGGTATCCCTTGCGATGGCTGACCACCTGTGGGCGAACAGGGCCAGCCAGCCTGCAGTGCTGATGGGGGCCAGCTGAGGAGGAGAGGCTATGCCAATGCAGTCAAAATCCCCCTCCCTGCTGAGCAGGAGCCGGAGTAGGATGCTTGGGGGCCTTCTGCCTACGGGGCCCATGACCCTGCCCCTTGGCCTGCTGACCCTGTTGGGGAGCTACAGAGGCCTGATAATGAGGGTACTGTTTATAGGCAGATGACTTCCTCGGTCTTTTTCCCCGAGCCCTTCTTCTTCTGAGAAGGGGCAGAGGTTTTTCTGGACAGCCTTGTCCGGGTAAGAGTCTCGGTCTCGAGTTCTGTAGCCTTTTCGGCCATGGGCTTGCCAAAGAGGTTTTCACCTCGGCAGGGGACATCGACCAACTTGTCCTGCACCTATGGCTCGAGGTCCGATGACTGTAGCCAAGCCTGACGGCGTGCACCGATGCCGGCCGCGGCTACTCGGGCTGAAGCCTCGAAGCCATCATAGGCTGCTCTAGATATAAACTTCGAGCACTCACGAATACCCGAGGACAGAGCATTGAACCTCTGCAAAGGTTCCTCGGAGAGACCAGCAGAGAACCCGGCAATCTCCTTTGCCAGGTCTCGAAGGTACATGCCCATGTACAGCTGATAGGCCTGGACACGGCAAGCAAGCATAGAGCCCTGGAAGCACTTCTTACCGAGGGCATCCAGGTTCCGGGCCTCCTGGCCGGGAGGCACCAAGGAGTGCATCTTCTGACTCTTCAGACGATGCATGGCCAATTCCACAACCATGGAGTGGTGCAGTAATTGTGCCTTTTGGAACCCGGGGCTCTTGCGGACTCGATAGATGGAATCGACCCGCTTGCTCAAAACCGGCGTCGAGGCCGGCGCCTCCCACACGCAGAAGAGCAACCGTTCCAGCATCGGAGGAACCGGAACAGTAAAGGCCTCCTTCAGAGGAGAGTCATACTGTAGGGCCTCGAGCTCCTCGGCTCGAGGCTCCTCCTCAGGATCCACGGGGAATGCCAAAGCCTTGGCCATGTCCTGCACGAAATCCGAGAACCGTGTATCCTCCGGGGGGGACCTTCTCCGAGGCTCGGACCCGGGCGAGTCTGAAGGAACGCACCGAGTCCGAAAGGTGTCGGTCGACTCCTCATCCTCCGTCTCCCAGCTGGACTCCTCGGAGGAGGAATTGAGCGGCTCCGGTCGGGCAGGCATCGATGCCATCTGCCCCGAGGCCGAGGGTACCAGCGTCGACGACCTCGGTCCCGAACGGGAGGCCGAGGGGGACCTTGGCCGAGGATCGACTCGAGCTCGCATGGACTTGAGGATCGGCTCGGCCTCCGGGGTTGACTTGGACGTCGATATCCCGGTGGTCGGGCAGATGCACCGGTGAGACCGGCGATAAGTGCCCGCTGCTGTTCCATGAAGGCAGCCAAGCTGCTCTCCAAGGCCGTCAACCTGAGTCCGAGCTCAGGAGACTCAGCAGCCCCCGACTCGGGCCCCGGCGCACCGGACCCGACGTCGGCTCCCCTAGAGGTGAGTCTACGAGGACTACAGTACTCACGAGACCCGGGGACTCCATCTCCACACGAGGTTGCTTTGCAGGCCTCTCCGACTCCGAAGACCCGGGACGGCACTCAGGGCTATGCGACTTGGCCCTCGAGGAGCCAAGTGCGTCCACCGACACCGCCCTCGCGGGTTTTTTCTTCTTACGATGCTTCCGCAAGGGAGACCCCCTTTCAGAGGAGCCTCGACGCTGCTCGGGGCCGGAGTCCTGAGATGTCAAGGCCTCTGACGAGGTCCGGGCCTGACCGGACGCGGAGTCAGAGAAGATTCTTTCCTTTTTGTGCTGCCGACTCCGTAACGCCTTAGAGGACATTTTTCCACATGGACCACAGATCATCGGGTCACGATCGGGTCCGAGGCACCGGAGGCAGCAGTCATGTGTGTCGGTGAGAGACGTAAGTTTCTTGCAACGATCACACTTTTTAAACCCGCTGGCAGCCATTGGGGGAAAAAGGGCCCCTGCAAGGTCAAACGACAGGGCTGCCAGTGAAAAAAGAAAAAATGGCGCGAACGCTAGTCACTAAGGACAAAAACCGAAAAAGAGATCCGGGCTTGATACCGACGTATCGGGCCCAGGCGGGAAAGGGAAACCGGCGTCGAACCGAAGAAAACAGGTTAACGCAGAGGAAAATCAACTTCTTTCTCGGGTGAAACTAATACACATCCATCGGACTCCGCGGAAAAAAGAAGACTGAGCAAGATGGCACCATTGGTCGGGAAGGGGACCGCGCATGCGCGCTGCATTCCCAAAGGCTTTCTATGAAAGCTGGGGAAATGCTCTGCACGGGGGCTCCGTCGGCGCCGACGTCACCCATATGTGAGGACTGACTTCCTGCTTGGTCCTGGAGAAAGAGTTGCTATTTTGAATGAATTTTTGTTTTTGGGGAGGTGATGCACTTTTCCCTGTATTTTGCACCTTCTCCAAAAGTATTACATTTTGAGAGAAATTTTGGATTTTGGTTCAGCATTCGGGACACAACATTACTATATACTTAGCACATGTACTAAAGAGGTTTTATGGTATTTTGAGAAAGTATATCCTGTTAATGAGAGAGTATGCCTGAGAGAGACACTAAGGGGTATAAAAGTATATCCTGTTAATAAGAGAGTGTGCCTGAGAGAGACACTAAGGGGTATGTTTACTAAACCATGATAAAGTTACCAGCAGTAAGTGCAGCGTTAAGGTACCTGAAGCCATATAAGGCAGTGGGCAGGTAGGGTATGTTCCGGCGTAAAGGGAACAATGAGCTGTTTAACATGCGTTAAAGGGCGCCTTGGCATTTGGCATAAAAAGAGAACAAAAGGGAATTGAACCCATGACCTCTGCCTAGGGAGATATTAGTACTAAGCAGTAGGCTACACCTCCACAGCTCTCTGGACAGCAATGGCTGGATATAGAAAGATGATATGTTGGGACAGTGGCTTAGAGGGGTTTCCCCATTGCCGATGTGCAGTCCTATATTAATCTGAGACCTATTCTCCCTCTCTTTTTCTTTTTGTGCTCCAGTATTTTATACCATATGCATGTTAATGTTTGGATGGAGTGATCTTTTCTTATTTTGTGGATATAGAAAGACGGCCACATAGGTACAGTAGTCCCTGGGCCTACCTTGCTGTCCATCAGATAGACCTTGCCTGGTGCACTGAACACCATGCACTGGAACAGAGCATGGCCTTGGTTCGCTGCAGGCAGGTGCCACTGCCCCCTCCACCACCAACACCCCCTCCCCCGCTATGCTGACATGCCCATATGCTGTCAGTGCACAGTCCCAGGCCATCCAATGTGCAGGTAGGCGGGTGCCCAGGGTGCGGGGTCTGGGGTGGGGAGGCATACATGGATATCCACACATCCCCCCCATCACCACCTGCCAATGTTATGTCCCTTCCACCTGGGGGAGGTGTCAGGTTGGTGCTCTAGCAACTATTGGCTAGGATGGACCAGGTAAACGTAGGTAGATTGTGTTATGCCAGCAGACTGTGGACAGGCAAGGGCATGCAATGAGGGTACTGAGTACCTAGTTTGGACTACTGGATATTTACAGGGTGGCCCAAAAAAAGTGAGAACATCTCGTAGCATATAAGTTATTTAAAAATTCAAAAAGACAGATGCAAAAAAAAAAAAAAAGATGGCGACCGGAAATTGTCAAAATAAAGACGTTATATAGCTAAAAAAGGTAAATAAGTAAACTAAGCTTTTAATTTACGAGATGTTCTCACTTTTTTTGGGCCACCCTGTATATGTTTCAGACGACACATGGTCACACCCTGCACTGCCTTACCAGGGGCTGTAGTAAAAAGTGTTTGTTTAGCTGGGTTTACAAACAGTTTGGGATGCATCCTGGGGAAGGTCCATAGACCCTTCTTAGAGTGGTCCCCAGATGTGCACTGCTTGCCCCATTACAGGCATAGTGGTACCTGTGTGACCTTTGGGGTACCTGCTGGGTAGATGTCCCCTGGATGGGACACTGTGGAACACAGACTACTGGGCATACTTGACCATGGTCAGACGCTGTCTTGCTGTTTTCCAGTTTCTGTGTTCCTATTTGCCACCTAGGCGATGGCCTAGACCACCCTGTGCCCCAGCTGCCCCAACTGCATGTCCTGCCTGCAGCCCCTTGCCCTATTTGCACCATCACCATAGTGCCCTTTCATACCTGGGCACTATGCTGTTGCTGCAATTGGAACACTACTCTCACTTTTCTTGGACTCCCTGTCTGTGCTGTACATTGCTGACACTGAAATGGTCTCTCTCTCCTGCAAAAGTGCATTTACTGACATGTTTTCACGGGCGGTAAAGTCCTGGCGTTATTGTTCCAGCATTAGTAGAGCAGGGGTTTCTCCCCGCCCATTGACCCCTAATCTCCGCCTTCTCCCCACCCTCTGGGACATTTACCGCTGCCAGTAATGTTACCGCACGTTAATGTTACATTAGGTAACGTTACTGCGTAGTAACGTTACCTATGCTACATTACCACAGTTTAGTAAACATACCCCTAAAGATCTGAGAGAATGCCAGAGGATTCACTGAGAAACCTGCCACTACTTCTGAGTTAAAAATAGAACTGTTTGGTATGTGGGCTTTATTGGTTTGATTTTTGCACTCTGTTCTCCCTGCTCCTTGTTTGTAAATAACTTATTTGGGGGATAAACTTAATAAATGTGTTTCTAAGAAAATGTCTCCTGAACTGGACTTGAGTTTCTTTGAAGTGTGGACGAGTCTGGCGTTTCCATTGTCATCAGGCAGTCAGTCAGTCTACTCCACCCATCAAAACCCCTCTATTTGAATTTGTATTAATTCTTTGGGTATCTTCTGGGGTTGGCAGGTCCATAACCCTCACCCTACCAAAAGATGGGCTACTCATTCAAACTAGAATAAATTCACGCTGGTTAGCAAGCAGAACTTTCCTAAATAAGGTTAAACAACTGACCTGGATCCCAAAATAAGTAAAGCTCGTTTCTAAATTTAAGCTGACTCTTAGAAAACTCTTTGCGAGTTAGGGGCACCAGCCAAGAAAAAGATCTTGGAGTCATTATGGACAATACATGAAAATTTTCAGATCAATGTGCCACTGCTGATAAAAAAGCAAATATAATTCTAGGGATTATTTGAAAAGGAATGGAGAACAAAACTGAAAATAGCATTATGCCTCTGTATAGGCATCTTGAGTATTGTGTGCAGTTCAGATTGGAACACTTATCTTATGAAGGGAGGCTAAATAGGTTAGGGGTCTTCAGCAATGAAAAAAGACAACTGAGAGGGGGTATGATAAAAATTTATAAAATCATGAGTGGCGTGGAATGGTGAAATAGAGAACGGTTGTTTACAGTAACCTGTCAAACAACACAAAACTAATGATCAGCAAATTGAAAACAAATCATAATTCTTTTTTTGCGCAGCACATAATTAAGTTTATTGCTGGAGGTTGTGGTCAAGGTGACTAATATTGCAGGGGTCAAAAGACCAGTTCCTGGAAGAAAAGTTCATCAAAAACTTTTAACCAGGTAAACTTGGGAAAACCATTCCTTATCCTTGGAAATGAGCTATGAGAAACAAATCTGCTTTGGATATGTCAGGTACTTGTGACCTGAACTGGCCACTGTTGCTGGGCTTGATGGATTGGTCTGACTCACCATAACTTTTCTTACATTCTTATGTACTTATGTTCTGCTGGAACCCCACTCCCCATCCCTTCCCCAGACTCCAGTCTTGGTGTAGAGATAGTAGCAATACAAAAAAACCTGAAAATCCAGCAGATATTGCTGCCACTAGAGACATTCCAACTCCCATAGGTAGTTCTTGAAAAGAGGTATATGACTCAACGTGCTGCACCTTGAAAGGAGGCCTCAGAATTTGGTGAGTCAAGTCCTGGATCTGCTGCTTTCTATGTTGAAGCTGCCCCAATCCGTGAATCTGCTGCCACAGTGACATTCCCCTCCCATTCCTGCAGTCAAAATCATTAAACCATTCATGGGTCCAAACATTGCTGCTAGAAAAAAGTCAAAGATAGCTCTGCTTCAGCTTCAGCTAAGGTAGCAAGAAATATGTTTAGGCAAAAGAAAAACTGAAGGTTGGAATAGAAGTGGACAGGTTCACCACCCAGTAGCCTTCTTGCTCCCCTCCCACTCAGCCATTTTAAATTTTGATACTTTTAATTCTGCTAATCTGTCTGCGAGATATGAGATGAAGGACAACATCCTTGTCAACTTGCCTCTCTCTTTTTTTTATGATCCTTTATTGGAAGTTACATAGAAGAGAAAGTGCTTTATCTGTTGACTTCAGCCAGACAGAGAGGTGGCATTCCTTAATAGATGCAGAAATGTGTGCGCTGCAGAGAAATGAGTGCTCAGCAGAGAAAGGGCCTGAGCTTCCATGATGCCACAGCAAGCACGGAGTAACGGGTAACAGAGTAATTGATAACATATTGCACAATATATGTTACAGGAATTCGCCACACAATACAGAATTGCACGTCCTTGCAGTGAATGAACTGGGTTCTGCATATAGCATGTACTGGGAGACCTTTTATTGCAAATATAAAGAAAGTACAAATATATAAAGATAATAAAGAAGTATTAAAAAAAAGGACCCATGCACTCTTGAAAGCCATTGAACAATATCTTTGCATAATTTTCATATTGGTCTTAGAAAAGATAGAAATGTATTATTTTTCCTCGAGGACCGAATGCAGCTACTAGAACAGTGCTCTGCATCTATAAAGAATAACATAGTTCTTTCTCTTCATAGCAATCCTTAGCTATAACAAACACAAATCTAATTCCCACAATAATTCTTCCACATCCTTTGTGACTGTTTCCAAATCCTGAAATAACGGAACAAAGAGACAAGTGTCCATATTTATGACACCTGGACTGTGAGCCCATAACTTTGCAATAAAGACACAGAAGACAATGTCACACATAAGGGGTAAAAATTCAGAAGGCAAGTATCTTGATGTTTTGGCATGCATATTAATTTTCACTTTGATAAGCACAGCCTGATTACTCCTCCCAAACAGTGAGGGCACTCACCATCTTGGCACTCTATAGTAACTGTCCACAATTCTGTCTAGCAGCTATGATGATGTATCGCAGCTTGTTTGGGTATCAGGGAAGCTCAGACCCTTTCTCTGCTGAGCAGACGAACCGATGAGCATGAAAAATGGCACACTAGCTTCAAGGCAGGCAGGTATAGTGCAAGCTTCCTCTTCTGCTTCAGCTGTGCCATCATTCTGGGTTGCATCTTTAATCCAATCCATAAACCCTTAGGCTTCAGCTAAGAACTTTCATCCGGTACATGGACAAAAATGGAAGTAAATAAAACACGGCAACTTGAAAATTATTATTGTGTCTGTGATGTTCTATATTACACGCAACAAGATGCACCGAATAATATAAACTCACTACCAGACACTAAACAATGGAACTGATGTACAGGACTGTAAAATGGCACACAAAAATTTGGGGCATGCCTTTAATGTAGAGTAGACACTCTCTTTTTGGTTTCATGTTTCCATCTCTTTCCTTTGTTAGAAGCTAACTGCCTCTTTGCAAATCTTCCTAGTGTGGACATAAGGAAATAGGGATGCTGCTGTGCCGTTTTCTGACAATATTTTCTCTTAACACCACATAGAGAAATGCAAAATTTAGGTAGAGAAGGGTGACTCCAAGAGGTTTGGCAATTATTGGGCTAGATAAAATGATACACTCAGTTGCTACAGAGAGAACAGTCTATAAATTCCAGGAGTGTTTTCTTTCTTAATATAGTATGGATGATCCTAAAAGATGTATTATCATTTTTAATTCTATTTAATTATCTGTATTTATTATTATTTGTTGTGTTAATTAATATTTTTTCTGTATTAGTTTTATTTATAACTGATGTTACATCAATATTTTTTATCTTGCTCTAATCCGCTATGTCCAATCTATCAATTGAAATAACGGAATATAAATTCTTAAATTAAATGAAATTAAACAACTAGATATCAGATTAAAGGTAACTACAGAGTGATTAAACACCCTAAATTATGCATTTTATATTTCCTATATGGAAACTGAGTGCATAAGATAAGAACAGTTTTCAGAATTTAAGAAAGCATGGGATAAGTATGGAGGATCCTTACTTGAGAGAGAAGGTAAAGCAGGAAGTGAAGTCCTCTGCAGTTTAAGAATGAAGTTAAAATGAACCGGAAGAAAGTTTTTTTTCTATATCTGCTCTCATAGGCTGTGATCTAACAGAGTATGTCAATCAAAGGGTGCTTTTTTGCTCAGGCTTTAGCACACATGTTTTTTGTGTAGTTTATTCCAGTATTTAATATGTATGGGTTTTAGCATGGAAAAAATGCAATAAAATATGCACTTCAACTTTAGTGCACAGTCTATACAAATGCATGGAAAACACATGCATATGGGATTACTTCCAATGCAAGAAAATGCACTAAGCTTAAAGCAATCTTTTACTTCACCTCTTCCTCATTTTTAACACTAATGGAAGAGTAAAAAAAATGTATATATCCTGAGACCTGAGCTCCCCAATTAGGGACTGCAGGTATCAACAGACAAGTCACAGACTCCCTGACTCAGAACCCCTAAGCTAAAGAGCCCATGACCTGAGGCTACTGAGACAAAGAACCTCTGACATGGCACTCCGGAGCCATGAATTCTCTGACCAAGGATCACCAAGCTAGAGAGCTTCTGATTCAGGACCTCTGAGCCAGAGACCCCCTTACTCAGGACCTCTCAGTCAGAAAGCCCCTGGCCTGGGATCCTCAATCCAGAAATGTCCTGACCCTGGACCTGCAAGTCAGACACCTCTGACCAGAATCTCTAAGCCACAGAACTCCTGACCAGGGACCCCCAAGCCAGAGTTCCCCCTCCCCCTGCTGACCCAGGATCCTGAACCAGAAAGCCTCTGAATTAGGAGCCCCAGGAGCCTCAAGTCCCTGGTAGCCTAGTGGCTTCAATAATAGGCCTGCTCCATTCCACCCCACCCAGCCCCTTTTAAAAATGGTTCCCTTATTTGACAGATTAACCACTATAAATATATTCTTATGTGCTTTTAGGAATCAAGTGTCACCATTTTACAACATAGCAGTGGTGAGGCAGGAACAAGTGAGGACCACTTCTGTACCCAACTCGGGAGTTCCTGATCTAAGACCCTTAGGTGGGCCTGAAATCCCTGGCAGTCCAAAGTCCCCAATAAAAGGTCCACCCCACTATGTCCCCTTTAAAAAACTTCCTTATTTTGCAGACTGAACCTTAGCAATACATTCCAACATATTGGTAGTTTCAGGCACCGCTATTTTCCAACATGTCAGCAGCAAGGCAGGAATGAATGAGGATCATTCCTGCCCCTGATTTGGGGGCAAGATGGAGCCTTGGTTTGAGAGGGGATTCAGAGGTCCCTGGGGCTACCCATCGTACTACAATGGTTCCACTCCTACCTGACCAATAGACAACAGCTAATCCGCATAAGCACGGCAACCTCCCCCCCCACCCCTTTCGACAGCACCAAGGAGTACCACAAGGCTCCACACTATCAGCGATGCTCTTCAATATCTACCTACAGCCACTCTGCTCGGTAATACATGCTCACAACATCAACTACCACATCTACGTGGAAAACATAATGCTTTATGGACTCACCAAAGCCACAAACCCAACAAACAATCACCTATCAGACTGCTTTATTAATGTCTCCAACTGCCTACAAGAGAACAACCTCTCCATCAACATTAAAAAAACAGAAGCCCTAATTGTGACCAAGGACCCAAACTTCACCCCACCGCCACACCTCACCTTGGAAGCCACCCAAATACAAGTCCAACCCCACATAAGATACTTGGGAATCATCATTGATCAAGCACTTACATTTAAGCAACAGATCAAAAAGACAGCCAGAACAATATTTCACAAAGCAAAGACAGTACAACGGCTCAGACCACTCATCGATCCACAGGACTTCAGAACAGTCATGCAGGCCATGATGCTCCCCCACCTGGACTACTGCAATGCAATTTATCACGGACTACCAGCCACCCACACCAACCCACTACGAACTGCCTTAAACACCACTGCAAGAATCATCCAGAAGGCAAAAAAACACGATCACATCACCCCAGTCCTGAGAGAACTCCACATCCTGCCCCTCGAAGCAAGAATAAAATACAAATCCCTCCTACTTATCCACAAAGCCCTCCATCAAACCCAAACCACACAACTGCGGACCCTACTACCTCACCCTACTCTCAACAGACCAACCCGTCAAACCACCAACAACACTCTCACTATCCCCCATGAACGAACTAAGTTCAACCAGCAAACATGCAATAGAGCATTCGAACTATACGCACCCTCCCTCTGGAACTCCCTCCCGAGCCAGATCCGAAGCACCAGAGACCTCCCCGCATTCCGGAAACAGTTAAAAACCATCCTGTTTCATGAAAACTTGGACCTAACACAGACATCTCTCTATAACTGTTCACCCAAACCCTCTGACCGACCCCCCCCCCCCCCAGCAACCATCTAAGAGACTTCCGTAAAATGTCAACTGTCTAGTACTGTTACTTTCTGTGAAGATCACCTATGCTATACCCCTGGTGACGGCCCCCCCTCCCTCTCTCTGTCAACTTGATTAGTGTCCCCCCCCCTTTTTTATGTTAAACCGCTTTGACCTGGTGAAAAGCGGGATATAAATGCAGTTAAATAAAATAAATAAATAATTCTTTTTAAAGAGGACAGAGTGGTATGGGGAGGGCATAAGATATGCCATACTCGGTCAGACCAAGGTCCAACAAGTCCGCTATCCTGTTTCCAAACAGTGGCCAAAACAGTCAGAAGTACCTAGCAGTTTCCCAAAAAGCCACACAGGTTCCACAAATGCTTGTATATTTATTTATCTATCTATCAGCATTTCTATACCGCCTTTTCCAGAGATCAAAAGCAGTTTACAGGAAACAAAAATGAAATCAATAATATGGAACAGTTCAAATCAATTATAACATTAAACCCTGGAATGTACATAAGATTCTATCATGAACTATTTACATTAAGTAAAGCCTTCTGACTTTAACATGGAGATATAATGAGGGTATGGTTATGCGCTATTTACAGAACATGCGCTATTTACAGAACATATTTACAAGAGTAATTGAAATCTTACAGAATTATATAAAAAGTGAAAGATCACCTACTTGCTGAGGGAGGGGGATTGGGATGTTAGGTGGGATGCTAGGTTGGATAAATGTCTGATTCTAGTGTATTTCCAAAATGATCAACAAAAAGGTGCATTTTAATTTCATTACGGAAAGTGGAGAGATCTTTGAAAGATCTCAGTTTTTCAGGGAGGGAGTTCCAGAGTATGGGAGTAAAGTATGAGAAAGAGTAGTTACTCACCTGTAACAGGTGTTCTCCAGGAGCAGCAGGAATCAGTCCTCACATATGGGTGACGTCGATGCCGACGGAGCCCTCGTGCGGAGCATTTCCCCAGCTTTCAAGGAAAGCCTTTGGGAATGCAGCGCGCCTGCGCAGTCCCCTTCCCGCCCAAGGGTGCCATCTTGCTCAGTCTGATGGCATAGCTAAAAGACAGCAAAAAATCAAAATGAAGTATATGACTGCAACTCCAGGGGAGGACGGAGGGTCGTGAGGACTGATTCCTGCTGCTCCTGGAGAAAGCACAGTTACTTACCTGTAACAGGTGATCTCTGGGAACAGCAGGAATTAGTCCTCACATATGGGTACGTCGGAACCGACGGAGCCTGCGCGGGAAAGCTCCCCAGCTTCCCAGAAAGGAAAGCTTTTGGGGCCTCCCACAGCGCATGCGCGCTTGCCTTCCCGCCTTCCTGACCAACTCTCCTCAGTTCGAGTTTAAAGCTGAGACAATAGAGAGAGGAAAGGAAAGAGAGAGAGAGAGATACAACTCCTAGGGGAGGTGGGTGGGTTGTGAGGACTAATTCCTGCTGTTCCCAGAGATCACCTGTTACAGGTAAGTAACTGTGCTATCTCCAGGAACAAGCAGGAATGAGTCCTCACATATGGGGACTCCCTAGCTAAGATGCCGGGGAGATCCCCCCCCAAGGGTATGAGACCCAGAAGGGGTGCTCATCTTCCTATGGATCTCAGGCATCCATACAGGGAAGGTGGGCAGGAGTTGATTAAGAATGGAACAGGTGTCTGAGGACAGCCTGACCAAACAAGGCATCCCGGCGGGAGTCCTTGTCCAAACAGTAATGGGCTGTAAAGGTATGAACCGAGGCCCAGGTGGTTGCTCGACAGATCTGATCGATGGATACAGAGTGAAGATGAGCCATAGAGGTGGCCATGGCTCTCACATTGTGAGCTGTGACATGGCCCTCTAGAGAAAGGTTCTTACTTTGGTAAGCAAAAGTGATACACTGAGCAATCCAATTGGACAGTGTTCTTTTAGAGACTGGAAGTCCTAAATGAGAAGGATAAAAAGCAACAAAAAGCTGAGAAGACTTTCGATGTTGCTGTGTCCTGTGGAGGTAAAAGGCAAGAGCTCTTTTACAATCCAGGGTATGAAGGTTCCTCTCTGCACTGGATGCATGAGGAGCCGGAAAAAAGACAGGTAGATATACCTCTTGATTAAGATGAAAAGGGGAGACCACTTTAGGCATAAAGTGGGGATTAGTCCTAAGGACCACCTTATCATGATGAAACCTTGTATAAGGGGGATTAGCCACAAGGGCTTGCAGTTCACTGATACGGCGAGCTGAGGTGACAGCAATGAGGAAAATAACCTTCCAAGAAAGAAATTTCAAGGAGGTAGTGGCTAAGGGTTCAAAGGGTGGCTTCATAAGCTGACCAAGTTTAAGTCCCATGCTACCGGAGGAGGGCGAATGGGAGGCTTAGTTAAAGTTAGGCCTCTCATAAATCTTGCAATAAGAGGATGAGAGGAAACAGGTTGTCCATTGAGAGGTTTAAGGGATGCTGCAAGAGCGCTCAAATGGACCCGTACTGAATTTGTTTTAAGGCCTGCATTGGAGAGATGCAGGAGATATTCCAGTAAAGAATTTAAAGGTAGTGCTAAAGGGTCAAGACCCTTTTGAGCACACCAAATGGAAAATCTTTTCCATTTAAAAGCATAAGAACGCCTAGTGGAAGGTTTCCTAGAGGCATGGAGGATATCCCTCACTTGCTGAGAAAGATTGGAGTCTTGAAGGTCTAGGCCTTCAGTAACCAAGCTCTGAGGTGAAGGGACTTGGGGTTTGGGTGCCACAAAGTCCCCTCCTCCTGAGACAGAAGGTCTGGGGCAGCTCCCAAGTCCAGGGAGGGGGCTTGGGAGAGATGCAGAAGTAGAGGGTACCACACTTGGCGTGGCCAGCGTGGAGCTATGAGGATCATAGATCCTTGGTCCCTCTGAAGTTTGAACAGAGTCTTGGGAATCAAAGGAATGGGTGGAAAGGCATAGAGGAATTCCTGACCCCAATGAAGGAGGAAGGCATCCTTGGCCTGAGCTCCCTGACATGGAATTCTGGAACAGAACCGGGGAAGTTTGGCATTCCACGGACTTGCAAATAGGTCTATGTCCGGGGTCCCCCATTCCTGGAAGATTCTGAGTACCTGATCCATGTGCAGGGACCATTCGTGTGGAAGCAGAACTCGACTGAGTCTGTCTGCCCAAGAGTTTTGGATTCCTGGGAGGTATACTGCCAGGAGATGGATTTGATGCTCTCTGGCGAAGGCCCACAATCTTAGAGCTTTGTTGCAAAGCGACAGAGAGCCAGTCCCTCCTTGTTTGTTTATGTAAAACATGGCTACTTGATTGTCGGTATGAACAAGGACTGTCATGTTGTTGAGGAGGGTATGAAAGACCTTGAGAGCGGGGCGGAGCCTGATGTCCAGCGGGTAGGACGCTTTGCGTTGAAGCTCCCGAGAGGCCTACTCAGAATCCTGACTTAATACCTATATAAATTTACTATTTCGCTCCGAGCTGACCGGGGCACCTCGGGGGGGGATGGCGGCCCATAAACCAGCGCGCTTGGACTTCGGGTCTCCTTCTTCTTCTCACGGAAAACGCTCCAAAACAGAGGTGTCCTCCCCACAGAAGATGGTTCCATTTCGTGAAAACCCCGCAATGCACCTGGAGATTTTGGAGGAAATACGCGGCGTGAAGGAATTGGTGCAGTCCAATGGAGAAGCGCTTCGAGCCATGCGAGAAGACTTTGGAGTGCTCCAGGACCGACTTGAAGGTCTTTCATTACGGCAGGACAATATGGCGGGGGTCCTCGACTCGCACGAGGTGCGCTTGGGCAAACTGGACAGGGCTGAGCGCCAGATACAGAATCTTCAAAAGGAGTTGGAAGATAGCAATAATCGAGCCCGTCGCAACAATGTGAGGCTCCTCGGAATGCCGGAGGGGGTGGAAGCAGGAGATATAAGAGAATTCTTGCTCAAAACTCTTCCCTCCTTGCTGAAGATCACTTTTCACAGAGAACTGGAAATCGATCGAGCACACCGTGTTCCTGCCCGCATGGCGCTCAACCGCACGACCCCCCGGCCTATTATCTTTAGCTTGCTACGATATCAACAAGTGGAACAAATTTTACATGCTGCCCGAGCGAATCATCATTTGGAATTTGAAGGTCGTAAGGTCTCCTTCTTTCCTGATTTGGCAAAGCCTACCGTTGACCGTCGGAAGAAACTCCTTGCTCTTCGCCCTCGACTTCAACAGCTACAGGCTCGCTTTGGCCTGTTGTATCCAGCGAAGCTCCGAGTGACTCTCCACAACCAGACCAGGACGTTCGAGGATCCTGATCTACTATCAACATTTTTGGACTCCAAAGAAGCAGAGCAGATGCGCTAATTCCAAATCTTGGACTCTTATCTGCCGGCTCTGTCCGCCATTTTGAAGGGCCCGATGCGGCGGTCATAGCCCAGCACAGAAATAGCCTGGACTTTCTTTCTTTCTCTGTATGACTTTTGTCTTTGGTCTCCTATCCCTTCATGATGTGTGCCTCGGTCGGATTCGGAGCACGCACAGTCCTACAGGTTATATGTTTTTTCAATTTCGGCCTTCTCTGGGGTTTCTCCCCGCAGACACATGGTCGCCAGTAATTTTGGGGTTTTGCTTCTCCTCTACCGCACTGCGGTTTTCTTTGTTAATGTGGGGCGCTTCATTGTATTATATTAGCTTATTTTTCCTATGTCATGTGTACAGCCAGATACAGTCAGTTTGAGGGACACAGTGAAATTATGTGTGCTATCATGCTCAGAATTTTAACTTTTCTGAATGGCCTTATGTAAAATCTTATTATTCATCGTCAAAGGCATTACTGGTCCACTCAAAGGAAAGAAAATCCTTAGCTATCTTAGCCACGAGCATGTTGATTTGGTGTTTCTTCAGGAAACGCATTACACTCTGCTGAAACACTGAAACTCAATGCTAGGCCTCACATGGTAGCTGCCTATTCTCCCACCGTTTCCAAATGGTACGGGATAGCCATTCTGGTTAAGAAGTCTTTGCACGCTACTGTACCTGATATTAGCGCTGACATGGAGGGTAGATGGGCCCGTGTACACCTTGAGGTTGGAGATAGTGAATTCACGTGTATTTGCACTATGCCCCGAATGTGGACAACCCTGCTTACTATGCAAGTTTTGCGCAGTTGGCCTCGGCCTCCGCCAATGCTCCATTAATACTTGGTGGCGATTTTACTCAAGTGTTCCCTCAATCTTTTCTTCTCAAACAAGGTGCTCGTTGGTTGGAAGATCCAGTACCGAGCAGACCTGTGTGGCTAGATATAGTAGCGGGCCTTTGCTCACCGATTCCTCTTACCTTACTCCCTGGTATGACTCTCCCATTAGACTCCCACTATCCACTAATGCTTTTCGACACTTTAGGTGCCTTTAATACTCTTATGCAACCTTTCGACTCCCGACTCTGGTCAGTGCAACTTCAGCATTGCAATCGGAGCACTAGAGTACTCCCGCCATCGGCACTCTCTGCATAAGGTTGATTGGAGACTTCCGATCTCTCGGTAGTTCACCGGGTGTAGCATCCAATTTTACTAAACCTTATGTAATGCTATCACTAGAGATACCTCTATAGCGCAGAAAGTATGGGAGAGAGAATTGCATGTGACTTTAACCTCGGAGCAATGGAGCCTTATCTGGAGCAGAGGGACACGGGTTCCCGACCCGCCTCACTCACTCAGACCCTCTTCTTTCTAGCCCACCAGTGTTTTTACACTCCTCACAGATTAGACAAACGGAACACTACTCAGGGTAATGGTTGCTGGACACGTCCTGCGGCCATTGGTTTATTACTTCATGTTATGCATGAATATCCCGCACTACAGTATAACTGGCGTCGGGTCTGGGGTCGTATTTAGTCTATATCGCACTCTCAGGAGTCCCTTTCTTGGAGGATAGTGGGACTTCGCCCAGTTGCGGGGATCCCCTCTCTCCCAAAAAATGGCTTATCTCCTTTTGAACTTTATGCTTGGCATTGCTATTTCCCTAATTAAGTAATACTGGGAAATTAGTCCCCATCTGAGCCTCAATGAATGGTGGAATCATGCCTGTCTCTACAGTAAATATGAACAAATACCTCGTCTGTTCGCTTCCTCCGTTCAGACTCCTTCTCATTGGTCTCAATGGAAGATGCTCAATGAATATGTACATTTTGCTAAATGCTCTCATCTGACTGTCTAACTTTGTATATATCTCTGTCTCATGATCATGCTGTATTGTGGATACTTTTTTGATCGTTTGATGTATAATCACTGTTAATTAGAAGAGCTCACATGCTGATACAAACGGGTAGAGAAGAAGCACCGGGGTGGGGGGTAATGGGTTTACTTTTCCTTATTGTATACTTGTTTTGTCTCTTTTGGTGTGTTGTTTCTTTTGTTTGTTGCAAAATGAAAATAAAAGTTAAAAAAAAAAAAAAAGACCTTGAGAGCAAGGAAAATTGCTCGCAGTTCCAAAAGGTTGATATGAAGGGTGGTCTCCTGTGGAGACCAAGTGCCCTGAGTGGAGAGGTCTTGGAGATGAGCTCCCCAACCCATTTGGGAGGCATCTGTTGTGAGGGTTGCTTGGGGTAACAAAGGTTGGAAGGGGGCCCCCAACAACAGATTTTGGGTGGACATCCACCATTGGAGAGACCAAAAGAGACGTTTTGAGGTTGCTATTTGGTCTGAGAGAGCTCCTGATGCTTGAGTCCACTGGGTGGACAAAGTCCATTGAGCTGCTCTCATATGCAGGCGAGCATAAGGCACCACATGAACTGTGGATGCCATGTGGCCTAGCAGTTGTAGCATCTCCCTGGCAGTCAAGTGGTTTCTGGACTGGGTTTGAGAGGCCAAGTGCACTAGACGGTGGCAACGGGCTTGAGGAAGATAGGCCCTTGCAGTGGTGGTATCTAGTCAGGCCCCTATGAATTCTAGGGACTGAGCAGGGGTGAGTTGAGACTTTGGCAGATTGATGACAAGTCCCAGATACTGCAGTATGCGTCTGGTGTGGTCCAAGGAAGTCTGAGCCTCGGACTGAGATGGAGCTCGGATGAGCCAGTCGTCCAGGTATGGGAAAACAAAAATTCCCAGGGTGCGTAGAAATGCAGCCACTATTGACATGCATTTGGTGAACACTCTTGGAGCAGAGGCTAGACCGAAGGGGAGTACTCTGTACTGGAAATGTTTTCCTTGGAACAGAAACCGTAGGAATTTTCTGTGGGATGGATGGATGAGTATATGCGTGTACGCATCCTTTAGATCTAGAGAACAAAGCCAATCCTGACTCTGCAGGTATGGAAGGAGAGTACCTAGAGAGAGCATCTTGAATTTCTCCTTGCATAGAAATTTGTTCAATTCTCTCAGATCCAGAATGGGTCTGTATCCCCCTGTTTTCTTGGGAATGAGAAAATAAGGGGAGTAAAACCCTGACCCCTGTTGAAGAAGAGGAACCTCTTCTATTGCCCTTTGGGCAAGAAGGGTGGTCACCTCCTGACCCAACAGGTGCAGGAGAGATGGGGGAGAATTGAAATGGCTCACCATGGTATGGGGAGGAAGGCTGGAGAAATGTAGTTTGTAGACCTCTCTGATGATAGAGAGGGTCCACTGTTCTGATGTGATTTGCTCCCATCTGGGAGCAAAATGAGTTAGCCTTCCTGGAATGGTGAGAGGCTCTGGCTGTTGTAGAGCCAGAAAAGTTAAGTTCTCTAGAAGTAAGTCAAAAACCCTGAGGAGGTTGGGACTGCTGAACTGTAGCAGTCCCTGCAGGTTTTGCCCTGGCCTGTTTAGATTGCTGACGCTTAGGAGCAAAGCGAACTTGGGAAGATTGTTGGCCAGTATTTGTGGAAAATCTGGTCTTTTTGTAGAAAGGCTTCTTAAAAGATTTTTTCTTGGCAGGGGTAGAGGTAGACTTAGAAAGTCTATCTAAAGCAGCATTCTCTGCATCCATTTGAGTGGCTTTGATTTGCCACTCCTTGCCAAACAGATTTTCACCTGTACAGGGCTGATTGCCCAACCCATCTTGGACCCAGGGTTCTAGGTCAGAGGCCTGGAGCCAAGCAATTCTGCGAGCAGCTATGGCAATGCCTGAGGCTCTGCTAGCACCCTCAAAGGAGTCAAAGGCAGCTCTGTTGGAGAACTTTGAAACATCTTGGGTATGCTTTAACAAAAGAAGGAATTCCTCCTTCCTATCCTCTGGGATAAAGGGGAGGAAATGGCGTATCTTCAGTGCAATCTCCTTCAGAAACATGCCCATATAGAGGCTGTATGAAATGATTCTGGCAATAAGCATACTGGCTTGGAAGATTTTCCTACCAAAAGCATCCAAAGTCCTACATTCTCTTCCTGGGGGAGTGGAAGAGTGTCTTTTGGTACTCTTTATCCTTTTCATAGCTGACTGTACCACAATACAGTGGTGAGGAAGCTGAGTTTTTTGAAAACCAGGAGAAGGAGGGACACGATACATGGTGTCCAAACGACGAGAATGTGGAGATAAGGTGAGAGGAGTCTCCCATAAGTCCATCATGTGTTCTTGAAGAATTTCATGGATGGGCAAGGTGACTGCCTCTTTGGGAACCTTAGAGTATCCCAAAATATCTAATTGTTTTGCTCTAGGTTCTTTTTCAGAGGTTACTGAAACTGAGAGCCCCTTGGCTAGTTCAAGAATGAAGTCTTGAAAGGACAAATCCTCTGGAGGAGACATTCTCCTCTTTGGAGAAGAGGGCTCCTCAGGAAGAGTAAGAGATACTTCAGCAGAGTCTTCTGAGGTATCAGAATCATCAGGACTCGAAGTATCGTCTATTAGCTTCCAAAGATCGATACGCGTATCGACCGGTATCCACATCGGGCGTACCCGGAACCGGATCGGTATCGGGATAAACCCCGGAACCAGGAACCGGTATCCTGGTGGAAGTGGATGCTCTGGGTACCGGTATCGGTTGTGGTACCGGAACCGGAAGCGGAACCGCTTGGTGCGGTACCGAGGGCGTTGCAGCTTTAATAAAAGCCATTATGGCCTGCTGCATGGATTGAACGGTATTATCCATAGACGCCACGACTGCCTGGATGTCGGTACCGGTATGGACCGGTACCCCAGAGCAGTCTAACAGGTGATCGGTCGAGGCTGTGCCATCGATGTCAACCTGTAACCCCATAGGAGGAGCTTTGGAAGCCGGAGCTTCCCGCCGGGGTTGTTTGGCTGGGGCAGGGTCCTCAGGGTCAAGCCCAAGGGGGTCTCGATGCTTAGAGGGAGATTTGCCCTTTGAGGACCTGCCGGAAGAATGTTTGGTTACCTGGGATCCATCAGGAGAGGAAGACCTGGAGGATGCTGATGCTGGAGTATCTGTAGAAAACAGCATATGAAATTTGGCTGCTCGGTTCTGTAAGCCACGCTTGGACATCAGAGAGCAGGATGGACAATCCGGAATGGAATGGTCAGGCCCCAAACATTTAAGACACAATTCATGGGTGTCTGTGACTGATATAGTACCGCTACACTTGGTGCATTTTTTAAAACCAGAGACTTGTTTCTCCATGAGGGAGAATTCTGTGAAGGCCTAGAGGCCTCACAGAACAAACACACCAAGTGGGGAAAAATAAGATATGTTTTTTTTGTTTTTTTTTAAGAAAGAAAGAAAAAAGACCGGCGGTACCGGTCCGGAATCGGGGAAGGCACGCGGCCAAAGAAACAAATTAAAATAACAACTTCTTCAGCGGTGACAGGAACACGAACTGCTGGCTCCGCGGAAAAAGAAGAACTGAGGAGAGTTGGTCAGGAAGGCGGGAAGGCAGCGCGCATGTGCTGTGGGAGGCCCCAAAAGCTTTCCTTTCTGGGAAGCTGGGGAGCTTTCCTGCGCAGGCTCCGTCGGTTCCGACGTATCCATATGTGAGGACTCATTCCTGCTTGTTCCTGGAGATCACCTGTTACAGGCGAGTAACTACTCTTTCTCCAGGAACAAGCAGGAAGTCAGTCCTCACATATGGGACTCCCAGCTCTAGGCTACCGGGAACCCTAAGCTGAAAAAATGACTCCCTCTCAAGAGCCTCAGCATTCGTGATAAGAATATCCTCTGAGAATGCACCCGTACTGTAGCCCAACACAAAGGCCAGAGGGTAGGAATTGCCTAAACCTCAAAGAGATTACGGAGTACCCCCTGTCCGAAAGCACTATCCCTTTGGGACTCTCTCTCGAGGCAGTAATGGGCTGCAAAAGTCTGGCTTGAAGACCAAGTTGCAGCCCGGCAGATGTCTGCCAACGGAATAGAGTGGAGATGAGCTACTGACGCGGCTTTTGCCCTGACACGGTGGGCCATGACTCGACCCTGCAAGGGAAGGTCGGATGCCTTGTACGCCCAGGCGATACAATCTGCTACCCAAGTGGACAATGTACGCTTGGAGTCAGGTAACCTCATCTTATTAGGGTCAAAGGAGATGAACAGCTGAGTAGCCCTTCGATGCCCCCGCGTATGTTCTATGTAAAAAGACAATGCCCTCTTACAGTCCAGGGTATGCAAGACTGTTTCAGCCTGGTATGCTGCCTAGGAAAGAAGGTCGGAAGAACCACCTCCTGGTTGAGGTGGAAAGAGGAGACCACTTTGGGAAGGCTTCGGATGGGTCCGTAGGACCTCCATGTTCCTATTGAACCGTGTGTAAGGTCTATCAGAAACCAGAGCTTGTAGTTCACTCACACGTCTGGCCGAGGTAAAAACTACCAGGAAGAGCACTTTCCAAGAAAGGAAGCGCAAATGGCAAGTAGCCATCGGCTCAAACGGTAGGCGAGTAAGTTGCTGCAAGACCACATTCAAATCCCACTCAGTCGCCGGTGGACGAACCGGAGGCTTGAGAAGAAGCAGACCTCTGAGAAATCGGGACACCAAGGGATGAACCGACAGAGACTGTCCCTCCACTGGAGAGTAGTGCGCTCATAGAGCACTGAGGTGGACCCAGAGTTAGACTTAAGGTCTTGGTCTGACAGGTGAAGTAGATACTGCAGTACTACTGGCACAAGGCAAGAGAAAGGATCTTCATTGCGCTGAGCACACCATACCATAAACCTACGCCACTTGGGGGCATAGGACTTTCTGGTGGACTGCCTCCTAGAGGCCAAAACCACCTCCTCAACCTCCTTAGGTAGAAGCAAGGGAGCTAGCACTATCCTTTCAACAGCCAGGCCATCAGATTGAGGGATCTGAGATTGGGGTGCAGAAGGGAACCCTGATCTTGAGACAGGAGATTGTGTTGCAACCCCAAAGGGAATGGAGTTTCCACCGCCAACTGCAGCAGAAGTGGAAACCACGGTTGCCTCGGCCATCTGGGGGCTACCAGAATCACCGAGCCCTTGTCCTGGAGAATCTTGAACAGAGTTCGGGCCACCAGGGGCGTGGGAGGAAACGCATACAGGAGGCCCGTAGACCAAGAGATCAGAAAAGCATCTGCTGCCATTTTCAGGGGATGCGGCTGTCTGGAGCAAAACCTGGGCAGCTGACGGTTTTGTGGACTGGCAAAGAGATCGATGGACGGAAGTCCCCAGCGGAGGAAGATCTGCTGGATCACCCATGGATTCAACTGCCATTCGTGAGGCTGGAGAATCTTGCTTAGCTTGTCTGCTAGGAAATTCTCCTGACCAGGTGGATAAGCTGCTTTTAGAAACATGCCTTGTTTGACTGCAAAGGAGCAAAGGGCCAGCGCCTCTTGACATAGGCGCCTGGAACCCGTGCCCCCTTGTTTGTTCACAAAGAACACTGCCACCTGATTGTCCGTCTGAACTAAGACAGGCTGGTGAGAGAGGGCATGAGAAAAAGTCTGTAGAGCTAAGTGGATTGCTCACAGCTCCAAAAGATTGATATGCTGTGTGGTCTCCCGAGGAGACCAGAGGCCTTGAGTGCACGTGCCCTGGCAATGTGCACCCCAGCCCTTTAAGGAAGCCTCGGTCGTCAGCACCCTTGTGTGTGCTGGAGCCTGAAAAGGTACACTCCTGAGAAGGTTTGGCAGATGTAGCCACCACTGTAAGGCGTCCAAAAGTGGGTTGGACACCCTTACTCTGTCTCGGAGGTCGCCTGTGGCCTGCGCCCACTGAGCTCTGAGGCACCACTGAGCAGCCCGCATGTGCAGACAGGCATTCGGAGTCACATGTACCGTGGATGTCATGTTGCCCAGGAGCCGCAGGTAGTGCCTTGTGGAAACATGAGAATTGCTTTGAAACTGGTTGACCAAGTCCATCAGTCTGTGGGCCCTGTCCTCGGGCAAGTAAGCTCTTGCCTGAAGGGTGTCTAATCGTGCCCCTATAAACTTTAGGTTCTGAGAGGGGAGCAAAGTGGACTTTGCATAGTTTATGACAAAGCCCAGATGCTGAAGAAGAGAGACAGTGTGAAGAGTGGCTTGTCTGGCCTCCTGGAGAGACTGACCCCTGATGAGCCAGTCGTCCAGGTATGGGAAGACAAAAATTCCCTGATTCCTGAGATAGGCCGCCACCACCACCAGGCATTTGGTGAAAGCCCTGGGGGCAGAGGTTAGGCCAAAGGGAAGTACCCTGTACTGAAAATGGTTTCCTCCCACCACAAACCTGAGATATTGTCTGTGGTCTGGATGAATGAGGATGTGAGTATAAGCATCCTTTAGGTCTAAGGAACAGTCTCCCTGCTGGAGGTAGGGCAGCAGTATCTCAAGGGTAAGCATCTGGAACTTTTCCCTCTCCAGAAACTTGTTTAGGTTTCGCAAGTCTAGGATAGGCCGGAGGCCTCCTGTCCTTTTTGGTACCAGGAAGTACCTGGAGTAGAAGCCTTGCCCTTCCAGGTGGTGAGGCACCGGTTCCACCACCTGTTCCTTTAGAAGACTTGCCAACTCCTGAAGGAGGAGGTTTCTGTGTAGAGGGAGTCTTGAAGGCTCCCCTAGAAAGTAGGAGGGGGGGTAGCTGGTGGAAGTGGAGCATGTATCCCTTTTGGACTATGCTGAGTACCCAGGTATCCCCTGTGATGGCTGGCCACCTGTAGGAGTACAGGGTCAGCCGACCTCCTGTGCTGAGTGGAGCCAGCGGTGGAGAAGAGGTTATGCTGTGGGAGTCAAAACCCCGCTCCCTGCTGTGCAGGAGCCGGAGCTGGCGGCTTGGGGGTCTTCTGCCTATGGGGCCCATGCCCATGCCCCTGCCCCTTGGCCTGCTGGCCCTGTTGGGGAGCTGGAGAGGCCTGATATTGAGGGTAGGATTTGTAGGCAGCACCCTTCCTCGGGAAAAAGGGCCTCTTTCCCAAGCCCTTCTTTTTTTGAGAAAGGGCAGAAGTCTTTCCGGACAGCCTTGTCCTAATGAGAGTCAGTCTCGATTTCTGCAGCCTTTTCAGTCATGGGCTTACAGAATAGGTTGTCACCTCAGCAGGGGACATCGACCAACTTCTCCTGCACCCATGACTCCAGGTCCAATGACTGTAGCCAGGCCTGACGGCGTGCACCGATGCCAGCCGTGGCTACCCGGGCCGAAGCCTCGAAGCCATCATAGGCTGCTCGAGAGATAAACTTCGAGCACTCTCGAATCCCTGTCGACAAGGCCTTGAATCTCTGCAAGGGTTCCTCGGAGAGGCCAGCTGAGAACCCGGCAATCTCTTTTGCCAGGTCTCGTAGGTACATGCCCATGTACAGCTGGTAAGTCTGGACATGGCAAGATAGCATAGAGCCCTGGAAGCACTTTCTACCGAGGGCATCCAGGTTCCGGGCTTCCCGTCCGAGGGGCACCGAGGAGTGCATCTTCTGACTCTTCAGGCGGTGCATGGCCGATTCCACAACCATGGAATTGTGCGGTAGCTGCGCCTTTTGGAACCCAGGGCTCTTACGGACTCGATAAATGGAATCGACCCGTTTGCTAAGAACCGGTGCCGAGGCCGGTGCCTCCCGCATACGGAAGAGCAGCCGTTCCAGCATCAGAGGAACCGGTACAGTAAAGGCTTCCTTCGAAGGAAAGTCATACTGGAGGGCATCGAGCTCCTCAGCTCAAGGCTCCTCCTCGGCATCCGCAGGGAATGCCAAAGTCTTGGCCATGTCCCTTACGAAGTCCAAGAATCTGGTGTCCTCCAGGGGGGGGGGGGGGACCTTCTCCGAGGCTCAGACTCCAGTGAGTCCGAAGGGATGCACCGGGTCCGGAAGGTGTCCGGAGACTCCTCGTCCTCCGTCTCCCACGCCGACTCCTCTGAGGAGAAGTCGAGCAGCTCCAGCCGTGTGGGCTTCGGTGCCACCTGCCCCAACGCCGAGGGCACTGGCGTCAACAACCTCGGCCCCGCACAGGAGGTTGAGGGGGGCCTTGACCGAGGATCGACTCGAGACTTGATGGACTCGAGGATCGGCTCAGTCTCCGGGGTCGACTTAGACGTTGATGTCCCGGTGGTCGGGGCAGATGCACCGGTCAGAGTGGCGATCAGCACCCGCTGCTGTTCCATGAAGGCAGCCAAGCTGCTCTCCAAGGCCGTCAACCTGAGTCCAATCTCAGGAGACCTAGCAGCCTCCGACTCGAGCCCCGACAGCATCAGGCCTGACGTTGGCTCTCCCAAAGGAGAGTCCACGAGGACAACAGAACTTACGTGACTCGGGGACTCCGGCTCCATGCGAGGTAGTTTGGACGGCCTCTCCGACTCCAAGAGCCCGGGGCGGTGGTCAGGGCTACGCGACCTGGCCCTCGAGGACCCAGGGGCCTCCACTGACGACGCCCTCACGAGCTTCTTCTTCCTTTTGTGCTCCTGGGTTGGAGACCCCCTCTCAGAGGAACCACGACGGCGCTCGGGTTCCGACTCCCGAGATGTCGAGGCCTCTGACGAAGTCCAGGCCTGGCCGGATGCAGACACTGAGAAAATTCTCTCACGTTGATGCTGATGGCTCTGAAGTGCCTTCTACGACATTTTGCCACACGGGCCACAGGCCAGCGTTTCATGGTCGGGCCCGAGGCATCGGAGGCAGCAGTCATGTGTATCGGTGAGAGACATAAGTTTCTTGCACCGATCACATTTTTTGAACCCGTTGGCAGCCATCGTGGGAAAAAGGGCCCCGGCAAGGTCAAAAGACCGGGCTGCCAATGAAAATAACAAAAAAAGGCGCGAACGCTAGTAACGAAGGACAAAAACCGAAAAAAGAATGCCGGACTCGATACCGGTGTACCGAGCCCAGGCGGGAAGGGGAACCGGCATCGAACCGGATCAGAAAAAGCAAAAATCGCAGAAAAAAAATCTACTTTTATCGGGTGACACAAACTCAGTCCGTTGGGCTCCGCGGAAAAAGAAAGACTGAGCAAGATGGCACCCTTGGGCGGGAAGGGGACCGCGCATGCGCGCTGCATTCCCAAAGGCTTTCCTTGAAAGCTGGGGAAATGCTCCGCAGGAGGGCTCCATCGGCGCCCATATGTGAGGACTGACTTCCTGCTTGGTCCTGGAGAATGCTCTATTACTTGTGGCACTTCTAGATTTACTTAAGTCAGAAGGGACTGCCAGTGTATTCTGTGTGCATCCTCTTCTTATTCATCCATTTGCAGGTTTGGTAATGAGAGAAGTGAGATGAGACAGGGCTACATCCCTGAAAAGCTTAAATGCGGTCATTAGTGATTTGTAATTAATACAACTTTGGATTGATAACCAGTGCAAATTACAAAATACAACTTTGGATTGATAACCAGTATGGGACTGATGTAATCTGTTATCTGGGCCTTCTAGGCAATGCGTGCAGCGACATCTTGAGCCATTTGTAATTGGTTTAGTGCTTGCTTAGGTAAGCCCTGTTGAATGCTGTTGCAATAGTCAAAGTGTGGAGTAATCATTGCCTGGAATACTGATCTAAAATCATAGTTTGATAGTAGTGGTCTTACATGCTGTACCATCTGAGTTTATAATAGATTGTTCTGATAGTCAGTTTTATGTGCATGGCCATACTGAGTGTCTGATCTAGAGTAACCCCAAGAAAATTTACTTCATTTTTTTACTAGTATTTTGGGGCAAACAGTGGACTTCCTGGGTCCTCTTTAATAATGGTTTATGGACCTTTCCTCCAGGAACTTGTCCAAACGTTTTTATAAACCCAGCTACACTAAAAGCCTTTAATACATCCTCTGGTAATGAATTCCAGAGTTTAATTATGCGTTGACTGACAAATATTTCCTCTTGTTAGTCTTAAATGGGTTACCTTGTAACTTCACTGCATGTCGTCTAGTCTTTCTACTTTTTGATGGCATAAACAATCAATCTATGTTTACCTGTTCCACTCCATTAATTTATAGATCTCTATCATATCTCCCCTCAGCCATCTCTTTTCCAGGTTGAAGAGCCCTAATCTTCTAAGCCTCTCCTCAAAGGGGTATACTTCCATTC
Source organism: Ichthyophis bannanicus (assembly GCA_033557465.1). Classification (NCBI taxonomy): domain Eukaryota; kingdom Metazoa; phylum Chordata; class Amphibia; order Gymnophiona; family Ichthyophiidae; genus Ichthyophis; species Ichthyophis bannanicus. Next base: position 193,287,754 of record CM066042.1, on the reverse strand, counting down.
CCTTTACCATTTTGGAGGTTCTTCTCTGTACCTTTTCTAATTCCACTATACCCTTTTTAGCATACGGCAACCAATATGCAAGGTGTGGTCAAACCATGAAACGATACAGAGGTATTATAATATCCTTTGTTTTATTCTCCATTCCTTTCCTTCAGATTCCTAACATTCTATTTGCCTTCTTGTCTGCCGCTGCACACTGGGCGGAGGGTTTATCCACGATGATGCATAAATATTTTTCCTGGGTGGTGGTTCCTAATGTGGAACCTTGCATCATGTAACCATAGTTTGGATTGTTCTTTCCTAGGTGCATAACTTTGCACTTGTCCACATTAAATTTCACCTACTATGGAGACGTCCAGTCTTCCAATTTATCAAGGTCTTCTTGCAATTTTTCACAATCCTCTTGGGTTTTAACAACTTTGAATAATTTTGTGTCATCTGCAAATTTGATTACCTCACTCATTATTCCCATTTCCAGGTCATTTACGAATATGTTTAAAGCAGCGGACCCAGCACAGATCCCTGGGGTACTCCACTATTCACCTTACTCCATTGAGAAAATTGGCCATTTAGCCCTACCCTCTGCATTCTATCTTTTAACCAGTTCCTGATCCACAATAGTATATTCCTCCTATTCCTCCCACCCACCACTTTTACGCCTGTCCCTCCCTCACGAAATGAAGATGATACCAAATTGGCTTAGAATATTGGTGACAATACTAATTTAACCTGTAAATAGTTACCCTGTAAATAGTTACCCCGGTTATCCTATGTTTTTTCCCTGTTCTATGTAAAACTCAATGTTGCTTGTATGCATTGTAGTATGTTTTGTTCGATGTACACCGCGCTGATTGTAATAGCGCGGTATAGAAGAAATGTTAAATAAATAAATAAAATAAATAAATAATATTCCATGACTTTCTAATTTCGCCAAGAGTCTCTCATGAGGGACCTTGTCAAAGGCTTTCTGAAAATCCAGATACACTATATCGACCAGTTCCCCTTTGTCTAACTGTTTATTCATTCCTTCAAAAAATATAACAGATTAGTAAAACAAGGCCTTCCTTGGCTAAAGCCATGTTGGCTTTCTCCCATTAGACCGACTATCTACATGTTCAGTCATTTTATTCTTTATAATTGTTTCTACCAGTTTGCCCAGTACTGATGTCAGGATCACCAGTCTGTAGTTTCCCAGATCACCCTTGGAACCCTTTTTCAAAATTGGTGCTACACTGGCCATTCACCAATCTTCAGGTATTACAGATGATTTTAATGATAGTTCACAGATTACTAATAGTAGGTCTACAATCTCATATTTTAGTTCTTTCAAAACCCTCAGATATATACCATCCGGTCTGGGTAATTTGCTACTCTTTCGTTTATCAAACAGTTGTAAAACGAAATTAGGTCTTACCTGCTAATTGTCTTTCCTTGAACTTTCTCCGGGCCAGTCCAGGGAAAGGTAGGGTTGTCAATCCCCTATAGCAACTGAGGACTGAATGCTTCAAGTTTTCCTGAGAGGTGAAGCCACTCCCCCTTAGGGCTAACCATCAGTCTCCTTCTGACAAAGCAACTAAAGAGAAAAAACTGAAAAAAGTAGATTAACCCTTGAAAAACTGATAACAATCTATAGTTCTTGAACCACGAGGAAGCAAAAAAAAAAAAACACACTTCCCCTGTAAGTTTAAAGGTTTTTTGTTTTTTTTTCCCCATGCTCAAAACATATATAGGAGTTACTACAGAGTGATCCGTGCGTGGCATGGAGTGCATGCGCCCAGCCCCAAGATGTGCTTCCGGAGCTAAAACGCCGAGAAGATGAAATGCTTCGAACATGCTACCAAACATATCGCTGGCAAAAGGCTGAACACCCGGGTGGGACCCTGGACTGGCCCGGAGAAAGTTCAAGGAAAGACAATTAGCAGGTAAGACCTAATTTCGTTTTCCTTATCACTTCTCCGGGCCAGTCCAGGGAAAGGTAGGGCAGTACCAAAGCAGTACCTAAGTCCGGGAGGGGCCCGCCAAACCTGAGATAAGAGCCGCAGCCCCCACCCTAGCATCATCTCGTGCTTGAACATCTAAGCGGTAATGCTTTGCAAACGCGTGCAAAGAAGACCACGTTGCTGCTCTGCAAATATCCACCGGCGGAACGAAGGCGAACTCCGCCCAGGAAGTTGATTGAGCCCGAGTGGAATGCGCTCGCAGTGGCAGCGGTAGCGACAGACCGCGGATAGTGTATGCTTCGGCAATGGCTTTGCGGACCCATCTGGCAATTGTGGACTTAGAGGCCGCAAGACCCTTTCGAGGACCACTGAACTGGACAAAAAGCCTATCCGTCTTCCGAATAGATTGCGAAATCCGAAGGTACGTTTTGAGAACCCGAGCGAGATCCAAATGCCGGAGCGCTCGGTCCATAGGAGAAGTGGAGGAACCCGAAAAAACAGGCAACGCCACAGATTGGTTAACATGAAAAGACGGACAGCACTTTCGGCAAAAAAGAGGGAACAGTGCGGAGCAAAACCCGCTCGGGAAGAAACTGCAAATAAGGTTCCCGACAAGACAAGGCTTGCAAATCCGAAATCCGGCGCGCTGAACACAAGGCGACAAGGAAGGCCGTCTTCCAAGAACACTATCGGATCTGTCGCGAGCAGAGGGACGTCAAAGGAGAACGAGAAAACGCTTCCAAAACCACATTTAAGTCCCAAGGAGGCACAATAGAACGAACCGGGGGACGGATAATCTTTGCCGCTCGTAAAAAACGATGCACATCCGGATGCGCGGAAAGACGGCGACGTTGCACCGGACCTCGAAAACAGGCAAGCGCTGCTATGTGAACTTTAAGAGTACTAAGAGCCAGTCCCTTGTCCAAGCCATGCTGTAAGAAAAGGAGAAGCTGCGGCAATGTAGAAGACATAGGCAGAACATCGTGCTGAGTACACCAATTTTCAAAAAGGCGCCAAACTCGCACATATGCTAGAGACGTCACTGGCCTCTTAGACAGCAGCAAAGTAGACACTACTGAGTTTGCGTAACCTTTGCGTGTCAAGCGCGTCCTTTCAAGAGCCAAACCGTAAGCAAGAAGCGATCCACTCGCGGCATGAGTATCGGACCCTGATGCAAGAGATTGCTGCGGACTGGAAGAGGCCATGGCTGATCCACCAGGAGTCGAACGAGATCGGCATACCAAGGCCTGCGCGGCCAATCCGGAGCTATGAGAATCACCAACCCCCGGTGCTGCGCAATGCGCTGGAGAACCCGACTCAACATCGGCCAAGGAGGAAACACGTACAGCAGAGAATCTGGAGGCCAGGGCTGAACGAGAGCATCGAGCCCCTCGGACATGTGTTCCCGGCGCCTGCTGAAGAAACGATTCGCTTTGGCATTGCTGCATGTCGCCATCAAATCCATTATTGGCTGCCCCCAACGCAAGGTGAGATCGTGAAATACCACCGCATTCAACTCCCACTCTCCGGGATCGAGAAGATGACGGCTGAGATAATCCGCTTGCACGTTCTCCGTGCCCGCAACATGAGCCGCCGAGAGCGCCAACAGATTGTCCTCCGCCCAAGTCATCATCACGTGACATTCGGATAGGAGAGAAGGAATTTTGGTTCCCCCCTGACGATTGATATACGCCACCGTCACTGCATTGTCGGAAAAAATCTTTACCGCCGATCCTCTGAGAAAGGAAGCAAAGTGTAGGAGGGCAAGACGAGCTGCTCGCAGCTCCAAGAGGTTGATCGACCAGGAGCTCTCTTCGGGGGACCAAGCACCCTGAGCAATATGTGTCTGACAGTGAGCTCCCCAGCCGACAAGACTGGCATCCGTGGTGACCAATATCCAGGAGGGTTCTAGCAAGGGCACTCCCACAGATAGATGATCCCGAACTAACCACCACTCGAGACTGCGCAGTACAAGAATTGAATAGGGCAGGCGCTGCGAGAGAGGGTGAAGCTGTGGAGACCAACGGGACAGCAAGGCCTGCTGTAAAGGCCGCATGTGCGCTTTGGACCATGGAACCAGATCCAGCGCCGCCGCCATGGACCCCAAGAGTTGTAAGTAAGTCCATGCCGACGGAGTCGTCAGCCGCAGAAACGCTTGAACCTGCCGTACCAGCTTGTCTATGCGCACCTCGGGTAAAGAGACTCTCCCCCGCTCGGTGTCGAAAAGAGCGCCCAGATAAACCATCCGCTGCGATGGTACCAAGAGGCTCTTGGTTTGATTGATTACCCAACCAAGCCGCTCTAGAAGCTGCACCACCCGAGCTGTCGCTGCGACGGAATCGACCCGAGAATCGGCCCGGATCAACCAATCGTCGAGATAAGGATGAACGCGGATTCCGTCTTTCCGAAGCGCCGCTGCAACCACCACCATGAGCTTCGTGAACGTACGCGGAGCCGTAGCTAGCCCGAACGGCAACGCTTGAAACTGGAAATGTCCCACGGGAAGGGCAAAGCGCAGAAAACGCTGATGCGATGGCCTGATGGGAATATGAAGATAAGCCTCTGTAAGATCTATTGAGGTGAGAAATTCTCCCGGCTGTACCGCCCGAATTACGGTACGAAGAGTCTCCATGCGAAAGTGTGGTACCCGCAGGGTACGGTTTACGGCTTTGAGATCGAGCACCGGACGAAAAGAATCGTCCTTTTTGGGCACTACAAAATAAATCGAGTATCGACCGCAACCGTATTGGTCTAAAGGGACAGGAACGATCGCCTGCAACTGTAAGAGGCGCGAGAGCATTTCCGCTATGGCTTCCGCCTTCCGATTCGAGCCGCCGGGAGACATTACAAATGCGGGGGTTAAGAGACACGCAAAATCGAGAGCATAGCCCTTCTGAATGATCTCCAACACCCATCTGTCGGAGGTGATGGTGGTCCAAGCCGTCAGGAAACCCTGTAGTCGCCCGCCTACCGGAACCAACGGCTGGACCAGCCGACCTTCATTGTGACTTTTTAACGGTGGGCTGGGGCGATCCAAAGTAGGATTTGCTAAAACCCCTGGCACCCCGAAAGGACTGGCCACGAAAGCTGGAACGGCCCCTGGCATAGGGGGTAAAACGGGCACCACGAAAACGACGGGAGTCTCTACCAGCGCCCCGGGAGACCGACCCCGAGCGCCCCGACCTAGGCCTATCCTCAGGTAACCGGCCGCCCTTGGAGTCACCTAAATCCTTAACAATCTTTTCCAAGGCTTCCCCGAACAGTAACTGCCCCTTATAGGGTAATTTACTGAGACGCAGCTTGGACGAAACATCCGCCGACCAGTTGCGCAGCCAAAGAAAGCGCCTAGCCGCCACGAGAGAGGCCATAGTCTTAGCCGCAATCCGCAACAAATCATAGAAGGCATCTGCCATATACGCCGCGGCTGATTCTAATTTCGCCGTGTCAGGTACCTCAGAAGGCTGCTCCCCTGAGCCGTCTCCTTGTAACCAGCGAATGGACGCCCGAGAAACGTATGCTCCACAAATTGCCGCTTGCAACGCCAGTGCGCTGGAATCGAAGGCCTGCTTGAGAAGAACCTCCAACTTCCTATCTTGCAGGTCCTTGAGAGCCGCTGCTCCCTCGACGGGAATGGTAGTCTTTTTGGTGACTGTGGATATAATAGCATCTACCTTTGGCATGTGCAACAAATCCTTCACCTCCTGGGGAAGGGGGTATAAGCGTGCCAAGGCGCGGCTACCACGCAGGGAAGCCTCTGGACATTCCCATTCTGAATCAATCATTTGCCTGATCACCCGGTGGAGAGGGAAACAGCGTTGTTCGGTTTTAAATCCCTGTAATAAGGGATCTTCCAAGGGCTCCTGAGAAGAGGAAGGGAGCAAAAGGTGCAGCGCTGTCAAAGACTGAGAAATGAGCGCTGAAAGTTCCTCCTTACGGAAGACGCGGAAAACATTGGGATCCTCACCAGGAGCAATCTCCCCTTCCTCCAACTCCTTCGCCTCCATATCTAAAGCTGGATCAGCTCCCACCTCTGAATCCCCTTGAACTAGGGAAACGTCAGGGACCTGAGGAGAAAAAAAATCAATAGGCTCTGAAAGAAACCCTTTAGCCTGAGATGATCCCTCTCCAGGATCACCAGGCTCGGGAGCCCGCAGAGGCAGAGTCATAGGAGAGGAAACTGCAGAGAGTGAAGCTGGCTGTGATGATTTCATTAAAAAAGCTGTGTGCATAGCCAGAATAAACTCTGGCGAAAAAAAGGAAGCGACCCTCTCTGGAGGCGCAGAAACGGCCTCGGCAGGCTTTGCCTGGCGTCCGGCCTCTTTAGAAGTCTTAGCCTTGCTCTTATGAGGCCGAGGCTGCTCTGACACGGCAGCCACCGGCGCTGACAAAATGGCCGTCTTTCCCGCCTTTTCGGCCGGCAAAGACGGCTCCTGTGCGCCTTGTAAAGACGTTTCCGCCATGAAGAAAAACAAAAACAGACCCGCAGAAGTGAAGAGCCGAAAAAAGAAAAACTGACCGCCGACGAAATCCCGAGAGGGAAAAAGAAACCAAAGTGGCCCGAAGAAGCGCCGCAGGCGGCAGACAGGGAAAAGAAAGCCACAAGGAACTCACCCGACGAACTAAAGACAAACAGAACCGGTCCCGCCGAACCGCTGCCAGCGGCAATGATAGCAAGGATGACAGCGCTATAGCAGAGGAAGAACTGGGGCCCCCAGGATCACTCTGTAGACGGAGATGGAGGCAGGCAATGAGGCAGGCTCTACCTCGCACTGCAAGACTTCTTTACTCACGTCTCGGTGCTCTTAAAGCAACAGCGCTTTTAATTTAGAGGTTCACAATTTTACCCAAGAACCATAGAAATCAGCTCTGCTAGAGCTAAATTACTTAATAAAAGAAAGGTAAGAGGGAGAAAAAATAATTCGATCCTCTATAGCTGCTGAGGACTGAAAGACTGATGGTTAGCCCTAAGGGGGAGTGGCTTCACCTCTCAGGAAAACTTGAAGCATTCAGTCCTCAGTTGCTATAGGGGATTGACAACCTACCTTTCCCTGGACTGGCCCGGAGAAGTGATAAGGAATACATCTTCCCGGTTTATTGATATTTCTTTCAATTCTTCAGATGCATCACCTTTAAATACCATTTAGTCATGGGTAACTTCCCTACATCTTCTTCAGTAAAGACCAACGCAAATAATTCATTCAGTCTCTCCATTATGGCTTTGTTCCCTCTTAGTATCCCTGTTACCCCTCTATCATCTAATGGTCCAACTAACTCTCTCATAGGTTTTTTGTTACGAATGCCATTGACAAATTTTTTAATATGCGGTTTTGCTTCCACGACAAGCTTTTTATCAAATTCCCTCTTTGCCTGCCTTATCAATGTCGTGCTTATGTTGTTTCCAGTTTGTCATTTGGATGCTTTTTTCATTCCTGAAATATGCTTTTTTAATTTCCTGAAATAGTTTTTTGGCTACAACAGCCTCTCTGACCTCAGCTTTAAACAATGCTGGCAGTTTTTCTGATTTCCTTTCACTTTTCTTAAAATGTGGAATACAGCTGGTCTGGGCTTCCAAAAAAGTATTTTTAAATAACACCTATGCTTGAGAAAATTTTTAACCTTTCCATTTGCTCCTTTTAGTTTTTTCATAATTATTTTCATCATTTTATCATCTTTATCTCCCTAGAATGTCCTGCCATGACAATGACCCAGTCAATAGCGGGGTAACTGAAATCACTGATTATTATTACTGTGTATTAACTTTTGTTAGCTTCCCTGATTTCTTTGAGCATGTCATTATGCATTTGTTCATTCTGGCCAGGCGGTCGGTAGTACACCCCCATTGCCATCCACTTTTTACATGGAATTTCTATCCATAGAGATTCTACAGTGTATTTTGTTTCCTGCAAATCTTTAATCCTGTGTGACTCAATGCTCTCTCTAATGTGGAGTACCATTCCAAGTGGGGCATGTCCGGGCCATTGGCCCATCCAAAACTGGAAGAGCTGATTGTGTACCCGATTCTGCACATGTAAGAGCTAGACAATCCTGTAGGTGCAGAATCGGGCACTTAGATAGGCCGGATGTGTCCTGATCCCGCAGCGCTGGATGCCCATCAGAGTCCCCAGAGTCCTGTGGAGCCCCGGTGTCATGGTGTCTCATCGCCATGGCACCAGGATGCCGTGCAGGAGCTTGTATGGCCTGCCACCTCACCCTCGGAAGGGCCTGGCAGGGCCGTGATCGGGTGGAGGGGGCCTACCTGCCATGGCTTGTGTGCTGGAGGGGGGGGGGGTCTGGGCCCACTCGCTGTCCTCAGGGGGAACGTATTCCACTTCTGAGATGGAATAAGTCCCCCATCTATCTTGGCCTTGCCAGACGTGACCTGAATCGGCCCTGTACATCCAGGTAAGTCGGCCCACCCTCGCTCTGCCCACCCTCTGCCTCTGGCCCTCCCAGCGCTCCGTGTGTGCGGGGAGCACTCTAGCCTGCATATGGTCCAGGTGAATAGCGGGGCCAACCCTGCTATTTGCATCTCTGCATCAGGTCCATAGAGTGCAACTCCTCCACCAATTTGATCTACTCTATCATTGCGATATAATTGTACCCAGGTATCACAGTGTCCCACTAGTTGTCATCCTTCCACCAGGTCTCTGAGATACCAATCATATCTAACCTCTCATTTAGTGCTATATATTCTAACTCTCCCATTTTATATTTTAGACTTCTAGCATTTGCATACAAGCATTTTAGAGATTGTATTTTATTCATATTAATCTGGTTATTGGTAGACAGGGCTAATTTGGAATCTTTAACTCTGTCTGCTCTGTACTTAAGGGCATTTGGGTTACTTGTGTCTTTATAGGAACCTCTTTGTCAATATGCCCTAACTTCAGTGTTGGCTTTCCTCTGTTATCTAGTTTAAAAGCTGCTCTATCTCCTTTTTAAAGGTTAATTCCAGCAGCATGGTGCCATCCCGGTTAAGGAGGAGCACATCCCTTTGGAAAAGCCCTTCCTTTCCCCAGAATATTGCCCATTTCCTAACAAGTCCAAAACCCTCTTCACTGCATTATCATCTCATTCATGCATTGAGACTCCGGAGCTCTGCCTGCCTTTTGGGTCCTGCGCATGGAACGGGAAGTATTTCAGAGAATGCTACCCTAGAAGTTCTGGATTTCAACTTCCTACCTATAAGCCTAAATTTGGCCTCCAGAACCTCCCTCCCACACTTCCCTTTGTCATTGGTATCAACATGTACCAAGACAGCAAACTCCTCCCCAGCACTATCTAAAACCTTGTCTAGGTGGCATGTGAGGTCTGCTACCTTCGCACCAGGCAGACATGGACATTTCATTGAAGCCACTGGACCACCAAGACTTGTGGACTCTCAGTGGGGCCACTGGGCTGAGGTCTCCCTGGGGGAGGACCCACTGGGCATTTGGGTTGGACATATTAGCCCTCAACATTTTTTAAAACAATAGTAAATTTTAATGTTTATACTGTATTTACTACGCAACCTGATGTATAAATGTGTGCCAAATCTAGCACACATTGTTACTCAGAACTTAAGGTGCCTTTTTGTTAGCATGGAGTTTTTAACACCTCATGCATTTGCGTTTCATTAGCTGACTACGTTAGGTGTTACATTGTTTTTTAATACCTCATGCATTCGTGTGTCATTAGCTGACTACATTAGGTGTTATATTGTTTTTTTAAAGTGTGAGAAAATGAAAATCCACACTAAAAATTAGTGCAGATTTTAACTCACATTTTACTATATCGGGTCATAGTCTATACTTCCATTTCTCTTTTGTGAAAGGATATTTTAACCAAGAGACTGAGAAGATAATATTGTGAACATCAAATTTGGTATAAAAACTGATTCAATTGCCAGTTGCCTGTTCTTCAAATAGTTAATAGTTAATACAAAACAACATAACTGCATCATTGCACCTACCTCACTCATCGAGTTTTACATTTTGTAGTTTGTGTTTAAAAAAGACACCCTTTTATTCATGCAAAGAGCCACTTGCTATTTTTTTCTATTTCAGATGAAAGGTTGGCGAAAGGAGAACCCAATTCATGTCATTGTATTTCCTTATTGTCTGCATTAACCTTCCCTGTGGTTACTTGTTCTTTGTAATGTTACACTTGTCTTGCTGCAACACATGAATACCCGAGCCAATTTTGCCATGCAAATGAATTCAGTCAGATTGTAAATTGTGTGAAAGAGCACCAGTTTATCGGGAACCTGTCTGCATGCAACCAACTGATTTCTCCTATTCACACCCAGAGTACAGCATATACCAACTGATCCTAAAGGGCTTTTTTTTCCATAAGCCTCCTTCACTTACATTTATTTATTCAGCCACAATACTATATTCTTTTTCTAAAGCTTGACCATTACAATCAAATACTAGTTCTACACCATTAAGAGTGAAATACCACTGCCTGCATGTTTATATTTAACAAGAGTATAAACAGACTTGTACCAACATCAGTTAAGAGCTGATGTAACAATGAGAAAATATACAGTACGTATAATTTCAAGCCATTTTTCACAAAGAAATGAAATAGCTCTATGGAGGTCTAACAGTTCTTCAAGTATTACTAAATGGAAGTGTGAGATTCCATTTCCAACCTGCAGGGGGCTCAGCACCTGGGAGAAGTTTACAGATGAACTTCTGACCTTCTATCAGTGCATGTCAGTGTGCCTCACCAGGCAGGCTGGTAATTACTATGCACCCCATGGCTGCTGTTTCTTACCAGATGCCATCTTGTTCCCATCTTTTTGGTTTTCTTGCCAAAGCTTACTTTGCACTTCCTAGTATCACCTTGTGTTTTGGTTGCCTTACGTCATTCCAACTTTTGATTCTTCTCTCTGGAAGCTTCCTTGATCCTGTATTACCCTTTGCTGGTCCCTGGCTTTGCATTTCCACTGTGTCTTCTTGGTGAGTGACTTATGCCCTGCTTCCAGTCTTCTTTTTAGGTTCTCCTGATGTCTGGATTTGGGCAGCTAAGATCTGGTGGCTCTCAGCACTGGAGGGCTCAACCCAAAGAGAAGGTGGCTGTCGCAGGCAGAAGACCCTGCTCAACCTTCCCCCCAGGATGTCATGTGCTCTGGAGAATTTTCTGTGGTCCTCACTTGTTCACTGTTCCTGGGTCCTCATTATTAATGAGAACCGCCATATCACGTTTTGGCCAGCATGGACCAGAGCTGATACAGCCCTAGCTGCCAGGGGAAATGTTTAGGGTACTTTGATCAGAAACAAATTGAGGAGCTTCACTTTGCCATACAGCCCATGCAAGCACAGCCTGCTCCACTGGCCCCATTATCTGAGGCAGGGGCCCAAAGTTGAGGCTCCCCTATGCTTTCCAGAAACCTTAAAACCTGCCATGGATTCTCAGACCAATGCTTCATTGTATTCCCGTTACAGTCCTCTCGTTTTCCTGACCCCTAGTCCAGGATGGCCTAATTTATTTCAGTGTTGACTGGGGAGGCACTAGCCTAGTGTGGTGATGCGGGTGCAGCACAGCCCTGTGAAAGAGAGAAAAAAGAGGTTTTTTTCCATAAGTGGGGGATGGGCTCACCTAAGCATAGGTCCCAGAGAGAAAGTGAAACTAAAACACACACTTGCAGAGCTAGCCTGAAGCCACACCCAGTCTCCAGAGCAGCTGCAGGGAGAGAGAGGGTGGGGCCAGGGAAGGAAGCAGGCTACAGAGCATTTAAACTGCGTCACTCAGCAAGTGAGAGGGAGACGGACAGAGGCAGAGGAAAGCAGAGAATTGAAGGAATTCCAGGAGTCCAGAGAAGCCAGGAGAGGAGACAGCACTGCAGGGCTATGAGACCTGGTGATTCTAAAGGGACCAGCCATAACTGCCAAGGCAAGTGGCAGGGCCAGAGGAAAGAAAGGAGCTGGAGAGAGTTCCAGAACTACATTTCTGACTCTGAGGACAGCAG